>JAWWEE010000034.1:9045837-9071680 GCA_035221455.1 Xenops minutus | reverse complement strand
GCGGGAGCCGGGGGGACCCCGGAGCGGGGGGAGCGCGGAGGCGCTGCCGGTGCCGCGGTCCCACCGCCCGCACTGCCCCGAGCGCGGGGCGGGACGGGCCCCGCCGGGAGCCGCGCAGGGAGCGGGCGCTGCGGTACCGGGGCGGTCACAGCCCCGTCCTCTCGGGGGCACAAACACCCCCAGGCCCGGGGCGGGGGGCACAGACCGCGGGCGGGACACGCTGCTTCAGGTGCTCGCGGCCGCACATGTCGATAGCTTAAAGAAATAGTAATGAAAACTGCTCCCACCAAAAAAAAAAAAAAAAAAAAAGCGATCTATAAATAAGCGGCTGAGGAGTGTTTGTATATGGCAGGAGAGTTTTAACGGGATTTTTTTCTGCAGGATCAGGATGCTGCGCTGTGATTAAATATTGATTTTGTGTAATTAGTTTTCATGTGAACTATCTTCCTTGCTGATGGTCTGGAGATTTCAGAACTGGGGAAGAAATGGAATTGGACGTGGAAATGATTACTTAGCGAAGTGACAAGGGGACAGGGGCTGGGGGTGGTGCGCGGGACCCGGGCTGCGGGGCCGGCACCGCGGTGGGGAAGGGACCACGCGCGGCCCGCCCGTGGGACAAAGGAACGAAGGGGACGCCTCACCCGTCGCTACGGGAACGGCGCCCCGGGGGGGTGGGGGAATGTGCGGGCCGGGGGGCGGGGGGCATGGAGGGAGGGAGCTGCCGGCCCCTGCGCCGCGGCCCCGCACAGCGGGGTCCGGACCGACGGCTGCGCCGCTCGCCCGCTGTGCGGCTCCGGACCCGCCTCTGGACCCGCTCCCGCACCCGGTCCCGCACCCTGCACCGCACCCCGGGCAGGGCCGGCCCCGCCGGGGGCTCCCCCAGCGCTCGCTCTGCGCCTGCGTGCGCGCCGTCGGAGCGGCCCTTCCGAACGGGCACAGCGCCCCCTGCCGCCCGCGCGGCCCCGCTGCGCGCCCGCGGGCCGTGACGGGGTCTGCACCCCGCTCCGCACCCCGCTTCGCACCCCGCTCCGCACCCCGCTCCGCACCCCGGGTCCGCACCCCGCTCCGCACCCCGGGTCCGCACCCCGCTCCGTGTCCCCGCTCCGCACCCCGCTCCGCACCCCCGCTCCGCACCCCCGCTCCGCCGTCCCTCTCCGCCCCCGCGGCGGGCCGGGAGCCCCGCGCGTCCCTTCGGTGCGGGGACAGGGACGGGGCGGGCTCGGCGGGAGCGGCCGCCCGGAGTCGTGTCCAGGCACCGGCGCCGCTCCCTCCGGAGCCACCGCAGGCTCGCCGGGAGGGAAATCCCAGCGGGTTTGCCCACGCATGGCTTGGCCCAGCCCCCCCAGCACCACTGCTGTGGACTTTGGTGGGAGCCAGACCTTGTCCGTAACTGGACAAATAGGGGGAGAATCTCAGCCTAAATATTCTGCCAGTGAAAACAGTGAGTCGCTCGGAATGGAGAGATCCGATACCAGCTGCAGAGTCCTGCCAGCCTGTGGTGTGCACGTCAGAAGGTGGTTCAGCCCGTTCCTAACCTGGGATGTGCTCTGGGCTAAAGCTGGCCCTGGGCTGCCAACATGCCCCGCGTTTCCTGCTGCCCGGCGAGGCACCGGGAGCGCAGCCTGACACTGTCAGGTCTCTGCGTCACAAAGGGCCCCGGTCCCCAGCCAAGGAGAAGGAAGCCTCTCGATTGCACTGAGCAGTGGAAAGTGTATTTTATAAAAACATATTTTTACTTTCAGTCTTTGGGTTTTGGTCATCTTCGGGGAAGCAGGGAAAGACATTATTTAAATAATTGTAGCTGCAGGGGATTATTTTCTAAATTAACAATAGTAATTGTGCCTGCCAAATCTAAAGTTGAGGGGATTCATTTATTTCAACTCTCAAGACAATAGCACAATTTTAGGTTTCATATTGCAAGCTCTGAAAACCAAATGGTGGGGCTGATGTTTAAAAAAAAATAAATTCAAACAACATCAATTCATCAGACTTCAATCCAGCTCTTTCCACTGTGTCAGTTTAACTTGCACTGTGAAAAGTTGCTGCTCAGCAAAAAAAAGAAAAAATTCCTTTTTAACAAAATGAATGCATCATACATAAAACATCACGGACCATACAATTAGTAAGCAAATGTAAGAGTTCAGCTCAGTTCATAATTATTCAGCAAACCTATTCAGAATGATTTTTTTCTCCCTGCAGCAATCAACTGTGTGGGCTCATTACCACTGAGAATCTAACGAAGAAACCACCACAGAAACTGCACAAAATAAGCCCATATGCTCAAGACACTTTAGCCCAGCCAGCCCTTAGCAAGAGCCTCTTAAGCCCCCCGTCATGGAGCAAACCCAAGCTCACCTCTCTGTGGTGTTTGCTCTCCCAGCTCTCTAAAGGTGCCCCTGTCGTCAGTGCAACTTCAGGTACATCAGTTGCAGCTGCTCCCTGTCCTTGGGTGGTGCCACCTGCAACAACACCGACACCAGGAGGTCCCCACGGCACCAGTGATGGCCCTGTCACTGGAGCAGGGGCTCCCAACAGCCACTTTGCAAAAGAGCTGATGGGTTTCTCTTGGCAAGGATTTTTGCTCCTAGCAGGGATATTCCGTGAAAGGAATCAGAATATTTTGAAGGACAGGTTTGCAACTCTGGCAGCTGACATTTTCAGGAAAGTTTTCAACATTTCTGCCTGGAACAGTTTAGGGAAACTATTGCACCTCCTCTCTCTCAAAACTACAGTGAACAGGGTGGCAGGACCGGTGGTGGCAGGAGCAGACGTGAAATCATTAGATGAGCCTGTGAGTGCAGCGAGCACAGATGTGGTTCCCACGGGAAGGCATCGCTCCTGAGGGGGTGGTGTCTGTCAGTGGGCACCCCCTTTAGCTCCCCAGAACAGAGGGAAGACCTGCTGTGGGCAAAGGGCTGTGGCACACGGTGCCTCACAGGTTCCCAGGGGTTTGCTCCCAGCACGGTCACACCGCTGAGCCAGGAGGCACTTGGGCATTGTGCTGAAAGGAGACATGTAGGGACTTCCAGGGATCTGACCTCTGTCACTCCTTGTCCTTCCCTGTTTGCATGTCTGGAAGTGACTGGTTTGTAATTGAGATTAAAGACAATTTCATGTGTGAAACCTGATTTGCATTCAGTTTTCAAGTAGATCACCTTGCCAGTGTAAAGATTTCATGCTTAGTTTTGCCAACAACGTTGTTTCTGGAAAGTTTGAACCAAACTCCTTCAGACATTTTCCTGCTTCCCATTTTAAAAAATGCATAACTGAGTAATCAGGGTTAAGGGACTAAAACCATCACAGTCATTTCCCGCGGGGATCGACAGTGTTTTCGGAACTCAGCCCTTCACAAGGATTTTCCTGTTTGGTTCTTTTGCAAGGTTGGTCAGCTGGTTTAGTTTCCTTACACCACTGCAACCTTTAGCTGTGTATCTTTCCTGTTTGGATTTTCAGGTCCCTCAGTATGGATCATGATATTTTCACAATATCAGTAGTTTTTTTCCAGTGCTTTTTTTTTGCTTCCGGTGTTTTTTTTCACTCGTTAAATATACTGGGTCCCATTTGTGCCACAGGTGAAAACCTTTGCAGCACATGGGCCACTTTGGTGTACGTGTTGAACACATTTAAACTTTTTTAACTTGGATGACTAAAATACAGGATAGTGCTAAAATCATAAAACACTGAGATTGTACATTGGTAAAAACACAGGAAACCCTAAAGCAATTTTTCCTGTTCATGATAAGAGCACTGCAGTGCACTGCTTAGGCTTTTATTTTTCCCCTTCAAATTCCCATCTCAAAAATGCACACCATAGGATCATACATTTCGGTGGGGAGGGGAAATATGAAAAATAAATTTTATATACACAGCACAATTTTGGCTCTACAAACAGTGAAAGTTTTATGTTTCCTAAAATAGCTTAGTGAAGCATAAATAAGAAATGGCACCTCCCTCTACCGCTAATCGGTGTTTAACTCTCCTTGGTGTTTTATGGTGGAGTTTGTATGACCAACTGTGTTCTGTTGTTTTCTTAAAATTAAACCAGGTGGGAATTTATGTAAGCATGGTGAAGCAGGAATGATCTCTGAGCATGTGGAAAGTCTGGCTCACTCCGGGTGATGCCAGCAAACCACCAAAGTTAATTCATTTTTCATCATCTTATAAATTGAACTACTGTGAAAAAGAGAGAGCCAGAGGCTGTTTTATAAAGTCCTGATGACTTAATTTCCCCTAAGCATTAGCTTCCTGAGAGCACTCGCCTTGATGCTTCCCTTCCCCATGCTGCCATCCCCTGGGACTCCACACGCTGTGGTCCCATCCTCCCCTTCCCTCCCCAGCAGGACAGCGCTTGGAGGTCACTGGTCCACAGGAAGTCACCCGGGGGGACTAGGTTGGTCCCTCCTGGAGAAGCTCCCCCAGGGCTGCCTGTCTGGGCATCCCCCACGTTCCAGTGTCCCCTGCTGAACGCCGCAGTCCATCCCCTTCTAGCCCCTGGGACTGGGGGCACAGTGGTGCCTGGGGCTCCCTGCATATGGCTCGGCTGGAAAGCACACTGCACAGCCTGGGCTGAGAGGGATGCTCAACACCCCAGGGCCCGGTACTCAAAGCCACCAGGCAAATAAAACTGCTCTGGTGTTTATTATTTATTGTACTAGTTCACAAGATTTAACAGCATAACGTGTGTTCCTGAGCCATTGGTGAACCTTGAGTCACAGTCCTGACTTTTCCAATTTAAACCAAAGTGCCCCTGCCCACACGCTGTGCTGAAGAGGCATCCCCAGGCAGCAAGCACTGGGTCAGGCAGCATGATTTCACCGACCCCACGTAAGGCATTATTTGCTTTCCAGCAGGAATTACTCGGGCACTACTGGCTGGTACACGCAGCGCCCCGGCTGCCCCTGCCCCTCGCCAAGAGCCTCCCCCAAACCTGCCGTCCCTCCGCCAGAGGCACAAAGGGTTAAGGACCTCCTGCTGCCCAGAACCACCACGGCCCCTCAGCGTCCCTACAAAGGGCCTGATTTAATCCCACTTGCAGACGACTCACATTGTGCTCGCAGCCTCCGAGCGATGGCGGGCGATCAGGTTTCCAACTAATATCCAAGGCACAGCCCAAGCACTGAGCGGGAACAAAGGCGTCTTTGTTACTGGAAAAAAAATCCCCTGAAGATATTAGCAGTGCAGTAGAGTTCAAACTGTTAAAATGATTCAAATATTATTTAATGAATACATTTGAAATGAGGTCTCACAACCGAGTGCACTTTTTAGATCATCATTTACAGAGCCACCTCTTCGTTTACTTCTCTATGAAGTTGCTGCTTTCAGATTTCAATTATGGTCATTTTGCTTCCAGCCTTTTTCAGGGACTTCCCTTGTTGGTGTATCTGGGTTCTTTTTATGGTACAGTTTAGCCAGTGACTACTGGGTCTTTCAGATGTCCTGATAATCACATTCCCTTAATTTACCTTGGACTGTGTATCTGTGACAAACAAGGGAGAGAGACTCTTGCAAAAGGAGCAACAGCATTAGGTGCTGTTCTAGAGGGTGCTAAATCCAAACTTATCAAACCAGGAAATCTGTTAAATTAGTGTATCAAGATTTTAGCTGGGATTGCAGAAACTCTACAAAGTTCAGATTGAACAAATACCTCAAATTTCTTGTGTGTCTTGGATGTGCAATTCTAAACCAGAAAGCCATGTAAATTTAGAGAGAAAAGTTAAAGAATCGAGGTAGATGGCATTCTGGAAAGAAACATATCTCCAATCTGAGGAAAATAAAGTTTTAAAATTAAATTAAACCTTTCTGTGCTTATAGCAATGAGAAATCCAAGGCTGTTCTGAAGCACAGAAAGCAGATATTGGTCCTAAGGGGTAACAGTAGCAAATCCAGGGCTGTGCCGGTGCCTGCTGAGAGGTTTTGAAAAGATACAGCATATCTAGCAAAGGTGGCATAGAGAAAAACCAAAACAGAGTGACTGCAAGTATCAGAACAAATACCAGCAAAAAAAGGCACAAGACAGTGGCAGAAATACCTCTAGAGTCTGTCAGCAGGTGCACTGCAAAGCAAATCACATCTCCTCACACCAGTGACCATCCTGGCTCTAATGGCAGGGGCTGAGACCTCAAACAGCCACTGCTGTGGGGACAGAGACACCGGAATCCTGCCCTGGACTATCAGGATTTCACTCAAGTCACATTAAGGGTCCTCATACAGGTGATGCCTCAGGTGAAAATCATTGAAAATCTGCCTCCAAAACCTGGGTTTGACACATTACCATAATCTTTTAAACTATTGCAAGTGCCAGAACTTTGTTTGTTGGTAGGATTTGCTCACTGAATTCTGCCCACAGCCAGTAACAAGGAGAGAAGGTTCCCAAGAATAAAATATCCCCAGTGGTCAAACACCCCAGTGACAGGGATGGCAGCCATTGGCCTATGGAAAATCTCTGCTCCTTGACAATTAGATGCTGCTGATTAAAATCCATTTTCCACATCAATTCAAGCAAGTAAACTCTTTCATAAAATGTTACAAAATTACAAAGAAAATATTTTCCTGATGTCTCTATCAAGACATAATTCAATGGAGAAGACTCTTGAATTGTGTGAACTGAATAAAAACCCCAGCCACAGCCCCAAGCTTCAGACTTTGCCATAAAAGCAGAGCACTGCACTTCCAAGTACCTGATATAGCTCCTAAATATGGCTGAGTCGAGTGAGGTTTGGAAATGCAGAGTCAGTTGTCTTATGGGACATTTTCAGATTGCTCAGAAAGCACTTAGAAAGGCCTTAGGGTGGAAAAATCCCGACACGCACAAAATCCTGACATTTTTTTCTGACATTTCTCAGTCTCTTACAGATAAAGGCAAAAGACAGAAAACATTCCCCTTTCTTTTCAATGATTAAAAATCCTCCAGAAAAAAAAAAAGCAAACTCCTTACAAGCACCTTTTTAGACCACACTTGTGTGTAGTCAAGTGATGGATTTCAAAGGTTACTGCTGGAATATGGTTCACAGCAGTCTATTGCAGTGAGTAAGTATCACGTTTACATATCCATTATAACAAAACTACACTGCACTTCCATTGCTTCCTGTTGGTTTGCCATCTGGAAGCTAAACAAGCTGGTAGTAAAGAAAGAATTCAATTCTGCATTTACTGGAGGAGCCACACAAGTCTCCATTTGCAGCAGGTGATCACACAACCTGAGCAGGCAAAACCCCAGAGCTGAGCTGGGGCCACACTGGAGGGCACCTCATCCAGCCCCGAGGGCTCAGCAGTGCTGAGCAGAGGGCAGGAATGGGACTACCCAGGCAGGGACACCCACACCCCCATTAGCACCCCCAGTGTCCCATGAGAGGCACCTCCCACCCGGTCCCACCTCTGCCAGCCCAGCCAGGTAGGGTGGCAGCTCAGGAGCATCAAGGTTCCAGGCATGTGCACTGCTCAGCTGAAAATCCCAAACCCAGCCCCAGAGCAGCAGCAAGTGTGGTCTTTGGGCACTCCCACCCCTCTGCACAGCTCAGGGACCCCAAACATCAGCTCAGGAGAAAACTGCCAGTGCCAATGCCTGAGACAAGAGATAGAGCTTTTTATGATCGAATTTATTTAAATTTCATTGCCTGCTTTACTGTGGGTCACACCAGAGACTGCCAAAGGAAACTAAACATCGTACATTCACTACAAGATTCTCTCAAATCTTCACAACTAGTCCAAATCCGTGGAAGTCACAGGGTCCCTTTCACACCAGCTGTGTTACAACACATTAACTACAGTGGGACATGAACTTCAGCACCAAGGAGACCTGAGCCCTCAGGTACCAGGTGTGCAGCCCTCCTGGGAGCATGCACTTCACATCTATGACTCGTGTGTGTGTGTCATGTCTCTGTGTGTATTTACCAACCCAACTTCCTGGTGGTACAGGACAAATAACCATTTAACTGCTTACCCAGAAAGGAAAACAAAACATATTACACTGTGGGGCCTGCAGGGAGGGCAGGTGCAATGGCACAGGGGAGGCAGCAGCACCAGGCAGGTGTTTGGTGCATGGCCCCCTGGACCGCCTTGCCAGTGCAGGAGCATTTTGTCACTGATAGCAACAGAAATCAGATCCCTCCTTTTGTGAACAAAGCAGGTCCAAAATGGTTCCAATGCACCTGGCTGTGTGTGAGGTTACGAGGATGGGAGCACAGGCAAGGCTTGCCCTGCCGAGAATGCTGGGAGGAAACCAGGCATTAATAGACCTTTATCTAACTAGTGCTTTTAAAATACTTTGTCTCCAATCCAGCAGGCATTTAAATAATATATCTCTGTTATATGCTGTGAACAGCTCCTTACACATGCTAAAGACCTTTTCCCTATAGAGTTTCCTACAGGAGGGATCTGTCACCCCAGGGGCCTCTTGTGCATCAGCCCCTCACAGACAGCATGGAAACACATCAGGGCTACAATTCAAACTTTCATCATATCTGCAAGTCTACACCTCCCAAAGTGTATTTTCAACATGACAAGAGCTAAAATCACAATTATATTCCATTGCTGTATATGAAATCCAGACCATGTGCATGGTTTCCAAAGGGAAGCTCTGGAGAACAGCCACTGCACTGGCAGGAGTGCTCCTGGAGGGAAGGGCTGTCCCCCTCCTCACTGCCCTGCCTGAGACAGACTGGAAATGCTCCACAGGTACTGTCAGTGCACTTGTCTAAAAAGCAGCTTCTGGAAAATTTCAAGTTGCCATTACTTTATAAATCACAAGCCATTTTTCCTTAATCTTGCCAATTTTAATGAAGAAAAACCATTAGCATTTCAATGTACAAAAGTCCAATAAAACATGATATTTTTTTCTTTTAAATCAGTGAGTGGATAAAGTTTGGGTTAAACTCATTCAATGGTAAGAGTCTTCCAATTTCCACTAATAGAAATTTTTTTCTGATTTTACTATAGGATAATGACAATCCAGAAATAAATAGCTATAAATACATTCATTGTTCCTATTCCAAAACTCATCACATAGGGAAGACATAAAACTGAAATTAACTTGTTTGAGTGTTTCCTTACAATGAGAGATGGGTGAGTTAGGGCAGAATGACTTGGACAGGAGAAAAAACAAGTAGGGCAGAAATTGGTCCAGTATTGACATTCATGAACATACCAGTTAGCAAAATTCATCCTTTAAATGACACTACTCAGTTGATTTTTATTTGCTTGGGGTATACATAATGAAAGCAGTTTCCTTGGAATCTTTGCTAGGACAGGTATAGCACCCAGAGACACTGTAACCACCCCTTCTGTCTGCATGTGCGTGTATAGTTATATACAGAGTCATGCACCCACACACATCCGAGAGCCGGCGTCGGCACCCGCCCGTCGTCACTCGTCATTGGCAGCACTCGTTCCTCTCACTTGGCCTTGGTTACGCAGCTGTGGAGAGACAAAACACAAATTCCACATGAGCACCTTCTCAGACAGCGAGTTCCAAACAGGCAGGGAAATCACCTGCAGGGAAAAGGAGGGCAGGGCAGTCCGAACACCACCGGGACTGAGCAAGTCACACCAAGGCAGTGCCAGCTCCTGAGGGGCTCTCAGTTGGAGCTGTCCTCCAGCGGGAGCTGCCCCTGTCGCTGGGGAGTTCACACAGATCAGGGGGATTTGGCACCTTCGGGCTGGGATCCCCAGCAGTGTTACAACAGTCCTGGTGAGGAACAGCAGCACCACAGTGCTGGGCACAAGCACCAAGAGCCTTTAACTCCTGGAGAACCTGCTCCCACAGAAACAGTTCTAAGACAATTTAGTGTCTACAAATACTGGGTGGAACTCAACTTCAAGAACAGAAGTGGCTGAAAGGTGACACTCCACAGGTTCCCTAGGTGACATGGACCAGGTCCACAGATCACTCTGCTCCTGTGTGTGCAGCAAAGCTATGCTGATGTGCCCAACCAGTACCCAGAAGGACAGGGGTGGGTACCAGGGCCCAGTGCCACCACCACAGTGGCAGCAGGCCCCACACCTCAGGTGTCTGGTCAGGTAAGCACCAGGCACCAGGGCAGGAAGCCAGCACTGCAGGAACTCTGCCCCCAGCCTGAGCACCTGCAGCAGTGCCTGTCTGGTGTGCCCTGGGCCAGCCCCACCTACTGATCACCACACCGGGAACAAGCAAGAGCAAGGCAAGGCCACATGAGCTATGTGGGTATTAGAATGATTTCTGCCAGCAATTCCCATCCATCAGAACATTAATCCCTCTTCTCCTTTTCCATCCAGCAGTTGACTTACACAGCTTGCTTTGCCTCAGAACCTACAGAGAACTCCTCTAGACGTCCGCAGCCAAAGTGCCTCGAACGGAACCCTTCTTACGCATCTGAAGTGAAATAAAATGTGAGCTCCACACACAGAACCTGTCGTGCCATGGTTAGTAAGAGAGAAGGAATGATCTACAGGGCCAGAACTGCTTCTCCCTGGCCAGGGCCAGGACCAGCTACAGCTCAGGGATTTTGGACATGGGATATATGGTATTTCATTTTGGTGAGACCTGGGAACTGGACAGCAGCTGTAAACAATGCTGCTTGAATTTTTACTGGCTCATGATGCTCTAGAATGGGGCCACAGCCTGGGATACCCAGTGTGGCATCTCTACCCTCGCACAGATGTGAGGGAGGTTGGTCACAGGGCTTTGGCTGGGCCAGGTGCTTTTCTGCTCTGCACTGATGAGCTGATGTGTGTTTCATGGAGCAGATCTGCTTCTCAGCTCCAGGAGCCAGAGACAGAAACAATCAAGGGAAAGATAAAGAAAAACAGTGAGAAAAGGATGGGCTGGGATAGAGAAACTCTGGAAGAACATTGATGAGGACTCAGAGAGTAACAGAAAAGTAAAAAAAGCAGAGATCCTGACTACAAACATTGACTGAAGATGAAGCACAGTAGCAACAAAAGAACTGGAATGTGCACAGAATCCAGAGAAAGATCAGCTTAGAGCAGGAGGAAGAAAGGGTGTTCATGAGAAGTGGAAGAGCATCAGGAAGCCATGTGGGAAAGAACATGCATTGCTAGCCCTACTTTGTGCCTGGTTTGGCTTTCAGCATCACAGAAGAACAGCCCTGTCCATATCTGACTGCTCTGCAGGGATGGGAGCATGAAGGTATCTGTGTCACACTGAGCACCTCATCCCTGAGTACTCACTTCCCAGAGGTCCTGGCCATAAAACGCACTTTGTGGTGTACTGGTGATGTAATGGCAGTTACTGGTAAGAACAATGGATGGAGTAGTTGAATATGAATATGAATATGACATTATTTGGGAAAAAACTAGGGTTCATATTATTTGTCAGCGACAGTTTTGCCTTTACATTGTTCTCCAATAATGCACTTCACCATAAACTCCTTGAAATTGCATCATTTATAGGTGTTTGTAGATATCCCTCTCGTAACAGTAGAGAACACTCCAAAACAGTAGGTCCCCACTCCTTTCACATTTCACAATACACACAGAAATCTGGGTTAGTGTAACATCAACACATTTGAAAAAAAAGGCTTTTTCAACAACACACAAGTTCCTGATGCCAATATTTTACATAATAAGCTATTTGCAAAAAAACTATTTCCTTTGCTTTGCAAAAGGAGAAAATACTAAATAAATAAATTTGATATTTAAGAAAAGAGGGTCAATGTTGCACCCAGAGACATGTGAGCTGAGTTTGGCTTAAGGAACTAAGAAGCTGCCAATATTTTGAAAAAAAACCCAAAACTTAAAAGAAGCTACTTACCAGTAAGAAATGTGAAACAACTTTCTCTACAAGAAGACAAACATCCAGTCCACACACACACAAAGGAGCACTTCCTCACGCACACAGGTGTGTCAGGTTCTGCTGCCTCTCTCACCCCTCACTGCCACTACCCTTGCTCAGGGAACTGAGTAAAGTCTTTTTCACTTCAAATGAAGAACTATGGGTGTGCAAAAGGGGAACCTTCTGGCAAAAATCAGACTAGAGAGGAAAGCTTCCTTCTTCACAGACACTTGGGAACAAGTGGCTCTAGGAATAGTATCAGGCGTAAAGTAGAATTCAAGAAGAAATCCCCATAATTTGAGAGAATACCTGCCCAAAATACCCAAATGCCCAGGAGAGGTCTGGAATGAGTCAAACCACACAAAAAGCAAGACGTAGCTGAAGACACATTGTGTCTTGGAAGAACCAGGACAATGGAAGGACAGTGGCAACCTGACTGGGTGTGGGGCATAAAGCAATTGTCAAAATGGGATGAAATATAACTGCAAATCCAAAAACTGTGAAGAACCTGCAAAATGTCATGAGGATTTTGCATGGGAAAAGTTCATGCTAAAGGTTATGCTCTGGAAAAACACTACAGAAAATAGCTTCCTTCCCAGCCTGTTTTGGTGGTCCAGCTCTGAAAGAGCAGTGACAGTGCCCTATGTCTGAGCTTCCTCCCAGACATCAGCCCATAACACAGCAGGAGATACAGATTCGGTCCTCAGAGCCACTGAAGCAGAAAAACTGACACAACCTCAGCTCCTTTTACTGACTTTCTGTTTGGAAGTAAAACTTAGTTTGCTGTGCTGATCAGGAGTGGAACAGCTGCCACGTGACACAAATGAGCTTGAAAATATGTTTGAAGAGAAAGAGTAATCAGATCTAGTGATGACTAGAAATGAAACACAGCAAGACATGTGATGGAACAGTAAGGTGACAGTTCTGACTTCTACCCAACAAGCAGCAAAAAGGCCCTGAATGGGACTTTGTGCAATGGGTGTGGTGCCATAAACACAGAGGTGGTCACGGCAGGCATTCTGAGTTTAATGACATCAGAGATATTTACCTTACAGTCACTCCCAGCTTGACAGCACAGAATGCAGAAGCTTGAAGCACATGGGGCTCCACAGGAGGATGACCAAAGGGGCCTCGATGTTGCTCAGAAATTGCCCAAACACACACACAAGGGGTTGGCCACAACACACCTTGCCTCAGTTTCCAAACAGACAAATCTACAGGTAGAAGCACACACATCTGAGCCTTAAAAAAGCTTTCTTACCGCTTCCAGCTCCTTCTGGGTTTCATCCTCCATTCTCCTAATGTCCTCCATAGTCAGCTCAATCCACTTGTCAATCCAACAGAACAATTGGCGGTGGAAGTTGGTAAATATCCTTTTTTCTTGCTTTAAGAAGAAAAATAAGCATTAGATCATAGGCCTAGGACTTGCAAAAGGCTGGTGAAGTGATGGCACCTGCTCAGTTTGAAAAGTTACAATCTTCAGGTGTGTGCTGCTTCACACTGCTACAGGTTCAATCCTGGATCCTATTTAAATTCACCTCATTTCTCACATGCTTTAACATGGAAAAAATGAGCAAATTTCACTATCCAGAAAAAGTTTCAAGGAAGTTGAGTGATTCACATTACTTGAAAATGATGAAGAATCGTTTTAAAATCTGTTCTAGCTCCAAAGTGGCAGCTGACAAACCAGAACAGCAAGTTCCTGAAGACTTTGCTTTTTAGCCCTTGGAGAGTTGTTCTGGTACCACCAGTGAAGCCCCATTTTTAGGAGATCAAGACACAAATGATTGGACTGGTGGGGGGAATGGGCAGGAATTGCTTGTCTGTGAGCAACAGGAAGGTGCATTGCTGTTTCTGCTCACCCCCCACATCAACACAACCCTCCCTACCCCACAAGGCAGAAGCACTCACCTTTTGTATAAAGTTTTCGACTTTGTTCTGCAGTCCCCACCACTTAAATTTGATGGTCACCAACTTGTAAGCACACATTTTGGGACACTCCTCATCAGTTGCTAGCTCTTTCTATTTGGGGATAACAGAAAAGGAGTTTAAAATTTTTTAAATTTTACTTTAATTATTAGAAATTATAATTCTAATTAGTGTATCAATATAATTAATTTATAGTAAATTAATGGACTCTAACTATGTTATTATAATAATAAAATATAATTCTAAGTATTATGACAGAAAAACTGCATTCTACTAAGTAACTAGGGGCTGTTCCTGATAGACTGCCTGTGATTAACCCCAGAGCACAGCAGTGGGCTGCTCAGATCCCTTGTGTGGCACACACAGTCCCTTCTTTCCTGGGATGGCATGCACATGGATTCTGGAGCCTGGCAGGGGTGTCAGCACTGCTGATGGGGTGTCACTGGAGGATGTGCTGGAGAGCTCCTGGGCCACAGGAAATGTTTTCCTGAATTGGAGCCAAGCAAGGTTCTGAATGAACCATAAACTCTGTTTTTCTGCTAATAAAGACTTTGCAAGGCTGTAATACCAGTTTCCAGTACCTTCCAGTTTGGCCCCAGAGGTCCTCTCTTCGTCTTAACTGATTGGAATAATGCAGGATCTTCATCAGCTTTATAGTCCTGCAACATAAAACACCCTTATAATCAGAAAACTCCACCAGATTCAATACCCCACTGCATGAAGCTTCTGCCCGTGGTTGCCCAAGTACTGTGGAGCAGCTGCCAGGCTGATTCTGGCAGATCACACCTGCAGTGCCCCGTGGTGCTCCTGACCTGCTCACACCACGACAGCTCTCCAGGGCCACTCCAGGCCAGAGCTGCCCTGTGCTGTGCACACTGTGCCATCAGCACTGTCCCACCATGTCTGTGACCTCTGAGAGAAGGAGAAAGCAAGGATTCAGAAACGAGGTTTATACAGTGTATGAAAACCACTCCTGCATGATTACTGTTACACCCATGCAACCCAGGAGAACTGTAACAATTTAAGTTGCTTCAAAGCGGAACAAATGCTTAGTGGGTGCTACAGAAAAGGCCAAGGAAGTTTAGCAGCGTGTAAGGTCTCATTTTTAAATAAAGTTTCAATGAGGAGAAGATCTGCAGAACATGGAGTGAAAGAAACACCTCTAAGAGAAGCAGCTCCTGGCTGCTGAACACCACGTGGACCACGTTGGTTTCAGCTCCAGATTCTTCCATCAGCACAGAGGAAAAAAGGCTACTTCCAGACTGAAACTCCAAATCCACAGAAATTAGCTGTTAATGCTTTCACAACCACTCTGACATTTACAATCACCTTTTGCAAGCAGATGGTACTGAAAAATCCAGGAGGTCCTCTCAGAGGAATCCAACTTCACTATCAGAAAATCAGCTCTTACAGTTTCTTCTCCCCAATTTTCCCTCACTGTTCCCCGTTTTTTTAACGTACCTATTAAAATAGGCTGAAGAAACCTTTGAATAGATTTTTCCAGCCATTCAATAATTGATATATCTGGAAAGCATTACTGGGTATTCAAACTTCCATATTGAGAATTCATACACATACAGTCAAAAATTTAGGAATTGAACAAATATTTCCTAGAAGCAGCCAAGTGAGTCAAAACATTCCAATCACATTGCTAATCAATGTTTTGTGACCTTCCACAAAGCAGGAGCTCCCTCTAGTCCTCCCTCTAAACTGAACCCACATGAGAGCCAGCCAGGCTCAGCAGGGGCTCCCCAACCCTTCACCTGCCCCAGGGGACAGCCTGAGCAACTGGCACAGCAACACTGAAATCCAGTAACCCCTAAACATTTGAAGTCTGCTCAAATTACTGTAATGGCAGAAAGATTAGCAGACATCTTTGTCGCCTGAATTTTAGTAAAATCTGTTTATTTATGATTTTACTGCCAAAAGGCACACGTCCTTTTCAGAGCCATCAAAAAGAGCAGACACGCAGCAGGACGCTATGCAGGGCTGAGCTGGAGCTGCTGGCCATGCCCCAGACCCGCTCCTCCTCCTCCTCCTCCTCCTCCTCGGTGGGAGCCACTCTGCTCACATGACTGGCCACCAGCTGCACACTTCTCCTCTCACGAGCTTTCCCAAATGCTGAGAGAAAGGACAGCTGCAACCCACTGGAACCGGCAGGTTCTGCATCTTCTGGAGGCTCAATGTGATACATTTACTTTTTTTTAGTAATCCTTGGGTGGAGAAAGGGGCATTTTCTTTACACATAAATCTCCTATAAGAAATCTATGCAAATACTACAGAAGCGTGTTTTCAGGGAAAAATACTGAAGTTTTAAATTACTGATCATGATGGTCTTTTAAAATTTCACTAAACCACTGGGTGGAAGACATGAAAAAGGAGCAAGCTAGAGTAACGGAGAAACAATTTTGCTCTAGATAACTAACTGCTGACACAACTATTGCTGCTGTTTTGGGGCACTGATGGGCTAATCAGAAATACAAGAATTCCACATCTTAGAGCCAGTTTTGTAAATAAAAACAAGTATTGCATTGAGACAACCCTGAACTTATTGCCACTGTATGAATACCCTACCAAGGCAGAGCTCACACCAGTGGTGTGGGGCATGTGGCATTTAAACTCAGCTACATGTGCCACCCCGATCTGCCTGGTTTATGTTGTGGGATGATTTGTGTGGATACTCCAGGGACATCCAAGCCCACACAATGCTGTTACCTGCCATCCTACTTCCCACTGCACAAGGACACTGGTAAAAAGCAACTGTGGTCTTGCATTTGGGACCCACATGTGAATAACTACAGCTGGAAACACTGAGGAAGAAAATGCCATCTAGGAGTAAAATGCAGGAATAAAAACAAAAGTTCAAAGAAAATAAATGAGTCATGGTAAAGTTTTCTATCCTAGAGACAGAAGCTTTGAACCAACACCTCTCAGAACTCAATTAACCCAAATCCTGTTAAGGACAGACAAAATTCTGTATAGACTAAAGCCTAGATGCAGAGGAGAGCATTGTAGGAACTCTTCTCCACACACAGACCCTACCAACACACAGGGAAAAAGACTGGACTAGAGCCAAAGTACAAATAAACAACAGTTCTTTGCAGAGTTTAAGGAAAATATCTGTGCAGCAAGAGCTTAACTCCTGACAACAGCAAGTCCTTCTTAGGAAGAAAAACAGGCGGCTGCTGGAACAAATATTACAGCTCAAACCCCCAAAGCCTTCTGGAAATCCAGACAGGCAAACATCAGCATGCAGCAGCACAACAAGATAGAGGAGCTAAAACCATTTCAAAGAAATACATACAGATCATTTCACAGGCAGTTTCTGCTAAAATTCTCAATATAATACACATGAATGCAACAATTCACTAAAAAGAATTATTTAGAAACACTATGAACCACATACAATATAGTAATATTACAACAACCCAGAACCTGGGTGCTTCTTTATAATTCTCACTCTCAGTCTTTAGACCAGCTCAGAGTGGTAACAGTACTCCTGAGATCTCAGAGTTCACTACCAAGAAGTATAAAAATTGAAAACATATGCACAGGACAGAATCATTTTAAGAAAACTTTTAGAACCTAACATAAAAATCATACTAGTCTCATGCTTGATCTGCAAATCTACGAGAAGCACTTCCTGAACAAGCAGTGGCATTACACTAGGCAGGTGGACACAAATTTCAGCTTTTCAGCTCAATATTGCATTAGTATGATAAACATGAGAATATATGTACTACTGGTGTTATTTAGCAGAAAACACACACAGTCCCTGTGGAAGGAAACACTTCCCCTCAACATGATCCAGAGCTCTGTGAGTGCTCATTCATAGCACATGAGAATTTCCAAATCAGGTTTATCCAAGTATGTCACATTTCCAACTCAGTGCATGATTCCCATGTCTCATAACTGAAACAGTCACCAGCACTAGTGTGCACTTCACTGACATGCAGTCGTGTGTTTTAGGTAGGTTTAGCTAAATAGCTTTTAATAAAAAATGTCCTGCAGTCATTCCCATCTCCTGAGGAGTCCTGCAGCTACAGCACAGCTATCAGGGAAATCGTTCTCTGCAATCACCTTTGAAAGAACGCCAAAGTTCAAATGAAAACTGAAACCAGGCTGGTTATCTTATCGTGGATGCACAGAGCAGTGCTGCACTCAGAATGAGAAGTTAAAGGTCTCCAAAAGGAGGCTGGAAGACACAGATTTATAAACACCCAGGGCAGGATGAAAAAGCCTTACTTAGGGATAGCAAACAAAAAGAGGAGAGGAAAACACTAGTAAACTAAAAGTATATCTTTTTTATACATGGATAGGCTGTTCCATGGGATGTGTCATCATATGATGATTCAAAGTTTCAGGACTAAAACCGTGTAGTTTTTAGCTGCCTATCACATCATAAATTTAGTATGAAATGGAAGAGATCCACCCATCAAACTCTTCAGCTCAAGAATCTTTTAACACTTCCTTAGAGACTACAAAAGAGCATTTCCAGTAGATTTCCTCAAACTGGAGAACAAGGGATAGACAGCACACAGAAATCTGAACCATTAAGGCATGTGTAAAGTAATCTGACTGATTAGTACAAAATTGTAGTTTTACAACTTGCTTTCAAGTAATAAAATGAAGATCCACTGTGACCTAGAATAAGACATTTAATTTCTTCGTTGTACAAAAATAGCTATAAATCTGATATCAATTTGGTTTTGCTACACTCTGCTTTTCTACAAATTGTTTCCAAAACCACAGCCTCTTCTGATGTTAATTGAGGGTTCACTTTTGCTTACTTTTTAAAAAGTCTTTCTCTCCTGGGAAGTCATTTTATATACAAATCACATAAAGTGACATAGATCATAAGCTGGAGATGATTAAGAAAAGGCAGAGTTAAATTTTTATCTAAAGAAAGTCACAGATGTCAGCCAAATTATTTCTATACATACTTAAATGAGCATGAGTTAGCATATGCATGCCATTCATAGCTTAAAGAAATTAACTCTTTTTATATTTATGCCACTTGTAGCTCTGAAACTAAAGTAACTGCTTCACCCTAGCAGGGTGAACAAGGTTCATTCATTGAACAAAAAACTATAAATCTTGAATATATGAGAACTTTTATCCAAATTGCTGGATCTTATAAATGTAGCACCATTCTTTCAGTCCTACTGTTACCCAAGGTCACACATTTGAGCTGATTTTCTAGGCAAAACTGTGCCTGAGAGGACCAATGTACAAATGAAACTTTCCTACAACAGCACTGACTATTCTTTTTCCCTAAAAAATGGAGTAGACTAAAAAAAGCCCACCCAGCCACTTAGAATGAGAGCTCCCAAACAAGCATCGTAACAAAAACCCCTCAAAACCATACAAAGCACATGATTTCAGACATCATGCCACAGAGTGAACTGGTGATTGCTCAAATACCACTGAATAAAGATAAGGAAACTGCAGAAAAAGAACCTCTAGACAAACAGAACACTGGGAAAACAGATGATGGTTTCATAAAGGACATTTGCTTTCCAAGACCAGCAGCCCTTTCTGAAGGCACAAAGCCAGCATGTCAGTCAGGAGTTTTGTAACTATAATGCAGCTGAACTTGCAAAAAAAAAAAGTACATTTCAAGTTCCATTACCTAAAATTTATAAAGATATCTCAGCACAAATGGAAAGTTTCTCCTCTGGAGTCCTGAGAAGATAAAGGTCAGAAAATGCAAATTTTCAGGACAGAAGACAGTCCAAGTGTGGGACCCAGAGAACTGCTGTTGCCTAATCCCAGAGGGGGAAAACATGTGAATGGCAGAGGTGTGAGTCTGCAGGTAACTCAGCGTTAGCAGAGTCTGCTGAGAGTCTGAGCACAGAGCTAGGCTTTGGTTAATGAAGTCAGGACTTTGTAAAACTGAGTTTCTGGGGGATGAAATGATAATTTGAATCACATGGAGAAGATTAATCCCAAGTATTCCTACACCAGGATGGGCTATACTGTGAGTTTGAATCTGAAAATATCTGCTCAAAATATTTGCTAAAAGTGGAAACAGTATTAGAAGTCAATAAAAAGGAAACAGAACGTAGTAACATCAGAAGAGACTTAAGACTTTGGATGAGACCACTCTGCACTCATGGTTTTGATACTCTGTAGGTCAAATACACAAAAGAGAAGAGGATAATGTATTGAAAATAGTTTCAAGGACTTCCTGCAAAGGAGTCCTCACCCCAGAATGTAGGATGTCCAAGTATTTATTTTCAGAAAATAACAGTTAAACAATATAAAGAACATCTCCTTGCACAAACTCAAGACAACCAAATGTGTTGTGTAAAGTCTCCGTTTTAGTGCCTACCATTTCTCTATATTATTACACATGGAACAGTCCAGCTGTTACAATTAAACAAGCAGACAACAGCCCCAGCAGATCCAGATGTGCAGAAAGCATCAGCAGTAAGACCAAGGAAGTAAGGGAGACAAATAAATGAATGATTCTGTTCAAGACACTTTTCATCTCTCTGTTGGGTGAAATCCACACCATTTTAGCTTATTCACAATCAACACAAAGCACCAGTGCAATCAGCTGCATGCTGCATCTATATCCCAGTGGCATTTACTTACTCCTGGTTCTACTTGAGTTCTGTCTGCAATATCAATATGGACAACTTCAACACTCTTCCATGTGTTTGGATCTAAATTGTGCACCTGCAAAAAGAGAAAAAGGAATGATTCCTATGCTGGTATGTTACACAGCAGTGCACCTTGTGCAGTATATATGTGTGCCATGGAGTTTTTCAGGATTACATAAAGGCAGCATTCTCCAAACCTACCCTTTCTTCCTCTGCCTTTCTGAAAGGAACAATTTCCACAGCTACAGTTTAATTCACTCAGTAGCCAATTTTAAACCAGAACAAAGCCTTCACTTCTTGTGCATTCAGGAAACCTGGATTTAAGACTAAGCTGTATTCATCTGCCACATTTGTTAGCACTAATGAAATCAAGCTCTAATTAGAGCCATTACCCATTCTGTAATCTGCATGAGCTTTCTGAGCTAGAAAGAAGCCGTACAAATTCCAACTTCAAATATGCAGGTTTCAGTAACCTGACTGATCTCACAGGCTCCCTGGATCAGAGTTGTCTTGAATGTGCACCAGGTGAAGTGTGTGTGGTCTGAAGTGTGTAAAGGTCTCAGGATGGAATCAGCTCCACACCTGTGGTCTGTCCAACACACCTAAATTTAGTTACATCAAGCAGAGCTGTCCAAGGAACACTCCACTTCTGTGCAGCATATCCAGGGCTACAATTCCTTCAAGCACTGGAAACTGACTACTAGTCCTCTGTGGATAGTTTATAAATGTTTGTCATTACAGATCAAAATTCTCCTGAAGTGACCTGTGAACCAAATCAAATATCTGGGGAGGAAAATGAGAACATCACCAGCTGGGATGATTTGCAGAGGCAGCTTCAATACGTAACTACAGAGTGTACACAGATCAGCTCCAATGGTCTTGTGAAATCTGTTGTAAAACTTGTTTTCAGATAAACTTGTCAGACTATCATGAGCATGTCTAAGGTAAAAAAACATGAAATAAAAAAGAACTTATTGAAAAGCTATTTAACATTTATGCGAGAATCAAGCAGCTGCATTGACCTCAACACAGAAACCAAAAACCTTCTCTTGTCCTTTCATGGACCTTGCAAGGCCTCTTCTTGCTTTACATACTGCGAAGGTGTTGACTTTATGCAGTCATTTTCCACCATTACTAGGTACAGAAATCTTTATCTGTACTAACTGTGCAATTGCACTAAGGTCTAGTATCCAAATCCCAACTCACATTCTCTGTTGTTCCCAAATCTGGTTTATGCCAGGTCTCAATTTTTATGAAGAAGTCATCTTTCATGTATTCATTCTGTAAGAATTAAAAGCAAAAAGCATGAGTCTGATTATACTTTTCTGCCTAAAGTTTAGATAAATGGTATCTACATACAAGCCACTTCTAAGCCTCGATGAGCAAAACAACCTATTTAATTTACCAGAGAAACAGCCCCCTTACCTACACAGAGAAATAGGGACATGACATCTTAACCTGGGGCAGTAAGTATGTTTGAGAAATCCAGCTCTAACTGTGCACACCAATAGAAATAACTGTGCCATTTGCTGTCCAGCTTCCTCAACCCTGAAGTTCTTTACCTCTATGTTCAAGTAATTTTCAAATTATTAATCCTGCAGTGAGATGTTAGTGCACAGCACAATAATCATCATAAAGGTCCAGCTACCACTAAATTTTATGTCTAAGGCTATCACAGAACCCTGCTGATTCCAGAAGTCAGAAAGCACACACCTATGTGCACAGGTATCATGATGAGTCAAGCTCAACAGTTCAAGCTCACTTGTTACTCCTTGCGTTGCATCTACCTGGTAACAATCTAAACTATGTTTGCAAGTGAGCAGATAAAGCAGTTTAACATTTAACTTAAAAGTTTCCTTAAACAGGTCACCATAACATATACACAGAGCATTAAAGTCTTAATAATGCCCTTCCTATGCATTTTAAAAAACCAAAACCCAACCTGAGCTATGCTCATCCATTTAGATTCCCAGTTACCACATTTTAACTGAGGCAGGAATTCACTTTATAGCAATGGCATTTCAGACAAGCAGGGACTGATTCCATTTCATTGCTCTTCCTGCATTCAAGAGTGTAGAAGCCTCCAATTTGGTGCTCTTCCCACCCCCTATGACAGGCTGGGGCCAGACAACTGTAGTGGTAAGAACAGAAAAAATACATTTCAAAAAACCCCAACATAAGACTGGTAGGAACTCAAATACTCACTGTCACAACTGGTCGTTGGAAACACATGCAATGAAAAGGAAAAGGAAAAAGAGTCTTATTAGATACAATTGTTTCCGAAAGGTCTCACATATAACTGCTCCACAGTACAGCAAACATTCCAAGTTAGTCTGAACAGCAGCTGGGTGCATCACAGCAGAGCTCAGCACTCTTTGACTTGATGGCCTTAACCTTGGCAGTTCCTTGCAGGACACTTCAAACTATTCCAGAAACACACAAACTACTCTCAGCCTACTCTCAGAGACTATGAGAATATAGTGATTTTCACAGGGGCTCCCTCCTAGCCCTGAAGGGGTCACCTCCTCACTCTCATCCCAGGGATACCTGATGCCAGGCCCCTGCAGGCCCTGCACCCGAGCAGCCCCAGGAGCAGCTCTCCTTTCCAGAGGAGACCCTACACACGCAACAGGAATATCTGAAATGCACCTCCCTCTCAATGGCCCCTCTCTTCTAAATCACTTCAGCCCATCCCTTCACTGAACACCAACAGCAAAACACCCAAGGGGAGACCTACTTGTTCTGCAGTAGGGATACGCATTCCAGGCTTTCTCATGGAACACCAGGGAGCCTTCTGGAGCAATCATCCTTACAAACCCAGGGACTTTACTGGGAAAAACAAACATGGACAACATTTTCAAAATTCTGCCAGCTGAAATTCTGCATTGGTTTCTTCCACTCCAAAAAGAAAGGCACATTCTACCCAAGCATTCAAAAGGTTATGATGTACATGCCACCCACAGTGAAATACACAGGAACTCCAAAACCCTTCCTGATCAAAACATAATTAAGAAAAAAATGAAGAAGGTAATAATAAGGCAACCAAGAGTGAGCTCTGTGATCTTGATGAAAACTGTGCTGTCTTTCCTCTTCCAGAGCAGCAAAGACACTTGCTGAGGGAGAGCACTGGGGAGAACTCTCCCCTCCTTTTCCCCAGTGGACCCTTCCCTCCTGACCTGCAAGCAGGGGGAGCCCTGCAGGTTCTGCAACTGTCCCTGAAGAGGGGACCTGGAGCTCCCCCCTGAGCAACTGAATTTCCACCCCTGATAATAACTGCCCTCTCTAGCCCAACAGAGTGCCCCTGACAGGGACCAAGAATTGGGTGAATTTGGGGAAAAAAGTAACAAAATCTGATACACGAGAAATTTGGTATTACCCAGGAGAATGCTCGAGGCTGGTGTTCTTAAAGGAGGCAACTTTAAACAAACTCCAGGTACACGTGCGTAAGGGACAGACAGAGATCAATTTAGGCAAGTGTTCCAGCCTCAGTTTTACTCCAAAGATGGTGAATAAGTTCCTGTCCTTTTTTCTTTTAGATTCAAGGACAAAACAGCTGATAATTAATGCAGGAACCTCCTGTCCCACTCACCTCTCTGTCTAAACCAGGCAATTCCTTCAGCTGTCCCACACAAGAAATGCTCTATCCCACATATTTAAAATGCACTTTATTTCACGTGTTTTCCCACTCACCAGAGCATTCATGCACAATTCAGCAAATTAGAGAGTGGCAAAAAAACACCAACAAATATCCCAGAATGGCAAACAGTGGAAGGCTGCCCTCACAACCGAGACTATGATGTGCATCAATGCTTTCCTCACCTCTTTAAATGGTAGATCTTGTGAGTATATTGCCCCTTCTCACCATCCTTTTCATAAGGCTCGTTTTTTAAGACTTGAATTCCTTCCCCACCTCCTGTTTCATTTTTGCTAGCTTCTGCCACAGAATAAAGTTGCCCAACTTGATACTGAAAAGAGAATTCAAATGTTAGCACTGAAGTTGGCCAAAACTTTTAACACATAGTACAATTTAGCTGTTTCCAGTAAAAATTCAGTAGTACAAATAAAATTATCAAGAAAGTAAAAAACACCATATGAAAGTTATTTGGTAAAGTCTGACAAGCTTCTGGCAACACAAATCTGCAGCTCACAAGCACCAGGTCTATAGCCAGGTTGTTTCACAACAACCCAACACTTTGGCACACATCAAAGTTGTTATGCTTCATTTTCCCCATCCTAAGCACAAAGTGTATTTGTCATTCTTTATTGCATCAAAGAAACATAAATTCTGAGTTTAGAGATTTTGAAGTGACTGATTTCAAGCTCTAAACCTTCCCAATCCACACTTGTAACCAACTAGATGCTGCCCTTCCAGGACCCAGGAAATGCAGAGTGCAAGGACAAGTGTAAGATCTCTCAGAGGGGTGTTCAGATACCCTGTCCTGACAAACCCCCTGTTGTGCCACACCCCCTGTTATGCCTCTCATTTAAATGCACCTTAGTGCCATCTGAATTGCTGGCTGCACATCTGAGAAGACCACTCCTACCTCTGGCTTTAGGAAAAGACTTGGAGCTCTTCAGTGCTAGCTCAGCAGCAAAGTACTGCCACAGGGCAGAGGTGGCAGTGGAGGGCTCAGAACAGCTGCAGGCTCTGTGCTGCTCCTGCCCCTGGAAATCCCCTGATGGAAGGAACTGGGCTCACACCTGTGTCACTCCCCTCTGGCAGCCACAGCACAGGGAACATGTGGACCCAAGAGGAACCACCCACCCCGGCCCAAACAAAGCAGGAGCACCAGGACATACCTCCTGCACTGAGCATGGCAAAACCACTCGGCTGGAAAAGAGCAAATTCAACAAAATGAATCGTTAGGCTTCACCTGCAGATAACAGACATCAAGTGTAACACAGACATTCAGGAAGGAAGCGTCAAAAGGAGCTAATTCAAGTCTCCCCTTTAGAAATGTTCTGTGCCAGGACGGCTTTGGGTGCAATGCAACAAACCCAAGCGAATTTCAATGCCAGACACATTATAAAAGGGAAAACAAGGGGTGGAGGATGTTAGAGGCTACAGAAAATAGCCTGAACATCTGGGATCTACTGCCAGCTCTGCCATAACTTTGTGTTGTGCCCAATTTGTTTAAACTTTTGAACTCTCCCGTCACCTTTACTACCAGTGGAGCTACAGTCGCTGCACCTTGAAGCAGTCCAAAGCCAAAGGGCAGGACCCAGGAACGAACCTGACGGCGGTTTGCTGGCAGAAGCCCGCACCCAAAAGACCCACCCAGCTGAGAGGAGCGCCCGGCGCTGCCGGGGGAGGGAAGGGCGAGCGGGGAAGGGCCGGGCCCGCCCCGGGGCCTGCGCCGCTGCCCCCCAAGCGGCCTTCGCAGGGAACGGGGAGAGGCGCCCGGGCCCGAGGGGATGCCCAGGGGGGAGGCCCAGGAGGGATGCCCCGAGGGGCGCAGCTCGGGCAGCTCCCGGTGCGGGGCCCGCCCGGGCCGCCTGCCCGCGGTGCTGAGGGGGCCGGGCGGGGGCGGCCCAGCGG
>JAWWEE010000034.1:8958309-9045230 GCA_035221455.1 Xenops minutus | reverse complement strand
CACAACTCCTTGATCAGCACCATCTTCCCGCCGCTCTGCGCACGCGCCGCTCGGCACAGGCCCCGCCCCTGCGCGCGCGGCCAATCGCGCCCGCGCCTCGCCCTGCCGCGCGCATGCGCTCACCGCCGCCGGTGCGCGCGCGCGCAGCTCCCGCGAGCGCACACCTCACCCGAACGCAGCCAATCAGCGCGCGCGGCCGGGCCGGCGCGGTGACGTCACGGCAGCGCCGCACGGGGGGGTGGGGCTCGCTGCAGCGGGAGGGGCCTGGCGGTGCGTGGGGGGTGTGGGGTGTGGGTGTCACTGTGGGTGTCACTGTCCCTGTGGGTGTCCCTGTGGGTGTCTGTGGGTGCCTGTGGGTGTCCTGTGGGTGTCCCTGCCCGTGTCCGACACCCCCTTCCCGCTCTGCCGGGGCAGTCGCTGTCCGGCCCGCTCTGCCCGCTGCGCTCCCACAGCGAGCACCGTCCTCGGCCCCTCCGCGCGGGCGGCCGGCACAGCCCCAGCCCTGTCCCATCCCTGTCCCTGCCCTGCCCCTGTCTCTGTCCCTCCCCCTGTCCCATCCCTGTCCCTGTCCCTGTCCTGCCCCTGTCTCTCTCTCTGTCCCATCCCTGCCCCTGTCCCATCCCTGTCTCTGCCCCTGCCCCTGCCCCTGTCCCCGTCCCTGTCCCTGCCGGGAGGGAACGCTGCAGCTCCCTCGGGCAGTGTGTGCCAAGCACCGCGCTCTCGCTGTCGCCCTGCAATGCCCCGTCCGCCACGCCAGTGAAACCCTCGGTGCCTCCGCCAGGGAAAGGCGCGTTCCCTGCTCCGTTCCAGGCTGTTCCGCGGCCAATGCCGCCCTCTTGTGAGTGAACTGCGCTGTCGGGCACTGCAGAAGGGACATGGAGACGGGCCTGCATGTGGGAGCTCACAGCGTTCCCTCCTGGGAGTTCTGGGCAATAGCGCTGCCCCACCGCTGACAAAACACAGGGGTAACTTCAAAGGCACGTTTGTGCCAACTCTAACCCCATAAGCAGCTCAAGTGCACATTTTTCATTTCCTGCTGTTTTAACTCTCCTGTGGTACGTGCTGTGCCCAGAGCGGCCAGGGCACACCTTTGCCTCCTGGTGAGCTGCAGCCTTCTGTCTGAGCCTCAGCACCACACCCGTGTTCCCATGGCACATCCTCTTCCCCCGAGGGGACTCAAACCCCTTCCTGCATCCCCCGACCCCCTCTCCCTGCAGAAGGGATCGTCCCCCACCTTTCCTTTGTCAGGAGCCAAACTAGCTCACTAATGGAGAGCAGAAATCCACAGGTAAGAAAATTCCATGTTGCCACAGACCCCTCCCACAGATAAATGGCTTGAAGGAAGCCCCTATGGGGACACTTCCACGAAGTCCCGGCACGGTGACAGACTCAGGCAGGGCTGGCTCTGGCCGAGGGGCCCGACAGTGACCGGGCTGTGCCAGGGCCCTGAGGGGGGGCTGTGAGCCTGTGTTTCCCCAAGTGCTCAAGCATTCAGTATTTGCCTTTATTTGGCTTTTCGAAATGCTGGCAGCATGCAGCCCCTGCTGCTGCTGCTTCCCCATATGGACAAGGCTTGTCTGGTGTTTGCTCAGCCGGCTGTAGCATGTGCTCCCCACATCCTGCCACACACAGCAATGCCACGGAGCAACCCCATCCCACTCACTCCAGGCCCTGCACAGACACCACACTCCACCCCAGCCCCTGTGGCTCCACTGTGGCCCCGCTCATGGAGGGGCTCCCCCAGGCACTGCCCCTCAGGGCAGAGCTCCAGCCCAGGCTCACCCTGCAGCACAACCAGAACTGGCAGGGGCTCCTGGCCCCACTCAGAGGCTAAGCCTGCTAAGGTCCTGTGGCCCCAACAAAGGTTTACATGCTTAGTTTCATCTGTCCCTAATGCCTCCCCTATGCACAAGGCCACCTTTCCCAGGGGGGCAGAAGGAAGATTTAACTCAGCAAGTTCCAGCTGGCATGGGTACAGGGAGAATCTCATCCCTTCAGCACTAGGTTCTCCCACTGCAGGGCTACAGCTGGGCGACTCCCACAGCTCCTCCCAGCCCATCCTCGACTTTCGTTGCCGACTACAACAGAGACCAGCAAACACTGATGCTCCCACCTCCTGTTAGGAAAAGCAACTTCCAATGAGCACTGGTAACAGGAATAGTACACTGCACAAAAAGGGGAGGAAGGTTGCAGAGGGAGCTGAGGAGAGCTGCTGTGTGTCTGCCACACTCTGCCACGGGATGCACAGAGGTGGGTGTTGGCAGAGAGCAGTGAGCCAACAAACACCCTTCCCCAACACCCTTCTAGACCAAGAGATTGAGGCACTGAGAGAACTCATGCTTTAATAGACACTGAAATCACAAAGAAGGAAGGCCAAATGCCTTAGCAATTTCAATAAAAATATGAAAATCTTTTTACATGGTAAATTTCATAATATAAAAAGTTTAATGCTGTCTGGAAACAGAGTTTTAATTTACAAAAGAAAGTCCATAGAGGCCAAACATGGCTAACACTGCACACAGGGAGAGCAAGTGCTGACACGCTGCTGCTGGGAAGTCTCTGCTGACCATCCTCTCTGGGTCACCATCTCCAGCGCTCTTCTGAAGGTGTTCTGCAGCCGAGGGGACGGGTGACCACACACACGGGCAGCCCTTCTGGACAGCCGGGCAATGCAATGAACCCAAAACTGCTCAAACCCATTATCACCATCCAGCTGAAACTACCAGTGTTTCCTAACAGATTCACAGACACCCCTGTGCCCCTGGATCTGTTCTGCAACTTGGAAGAGATCTTCATGGAACGAGTTTGACCTAATGAAAGGAAGTATGGCCTAGAGTGATATGCATGGGTATAGCACCCCCTCGATGCTTTTTCCTTGTTTCAGTAAGGTATGATTAAAGAGAAAGAAAATCAATACCAGGCCAGATGTACAGGCTAACTAACAAAATTAGATTTTGATCAGAGAGATTGTTTACTGTTCCCATTTAGTTGGAGCTAAAGACAGTCAGTAAAAAATCTGAAATCTCACACAATAAAATGTGGGGGGCAAAACCAAAACATTCTATGGGGCCTTGGGGAATGGTTGCCCGTGGCAGGTTCAGTGTGAAAGTGGTAAATACCTAATTGTTATTGCTCACTGTATTACACAGTGTTGTCACTTGTATCATGCACAAATACAACAACGACAAATGCATTAACTCCACAGAAGGAATTCTAATAGCAAATGGAGAATAGGCGATTTTCATATCCTGAATTTCTCCACATACTGGGCAAGCCTGATAAAAACGTTTTCCTCACAAAGGGGTTGTTTCTCATTCAGGGGGTGGAGGAGTGAGGCACAAGGTGTGTGCAGTGTCTCCCAGCCACAAATAAGCATGCATTTCATGGCTCCTGGCAAGCCAATGGAAGTGCCCTGTGTCAAGTCCATTTCCCAACAGACTTGTTCTAGTGACACTCACCTTCCATATTTATACAACACCAAATTCCCAAATACTGAACTTTCTCTACATCTGAACCCTTTCTTGTTTCTATTGCTCCCCCCTCCTTAAAAACAACAACAGAAGAATCACTCTCCCCCACACCCCCCCACCCCGATTTAGCTCTGTCTGAAAGCTTTAAACCAGCATGAAACCTGCTGGAGCATGGAAATGGGTTGTATCAAAATGGCTGCATCAAATTTCTACAGGTTTAAAAGATCCTTTAGTTATGGAAGTAAATTACAACAAAGAGGCTTATTTCTGGCGTGTTATGCAGCACTACAGGGAGTATTTGCTGTTGCTATAAACAAAAAGCTGCCCACTTCCATCCTGGGTGTTCCTGGGATGTCGTTTCAAAACAATTATGCTGGTTAGAAACAGAGCGGGTCACATAAAATCTCTCAGCAGTCCTGTGACCACAGCAAGTGGCACGATCAGCAGCATCACTGTCTCCACAAGGGGCAGACACTCTGCTGACTCATTTTGGCCCACTATTCTAATTTTTTCTGCCAGATCACAGAAAGGTGATGTTTAGCACCGAACCATCACAGGAAGATGTCATGTACAGACAAATAACTTGCATTATATGAGTTGAACAGATTAACTCAACTGTTCTGCTACATTGCATATGAGTAGGTGAGTAACTACTCCTTCTGTCTCTCTGCACTGAAACTTTGGTGATCCTCCCTCCCTTGCTGGCTGGCTGTAGCAACCCAGCCTGACATCCTTCACCTTTAGTGCTTGTGTACATTTCTTGCAATGACAAAAAGGAAAGCATTCTTCTGAAACCAGTAGATTCCAGAATGTTCTCACAGCAAGTGCTGTCAGTAAACTGTGCCTAAGCAATTTCATGTTTCAGTATCAGAACTGAATCTCTGCCCTGCTATCATGCTTTTTCTCCAAGAACCCTAAGAAAATCACAAATTATCAGATCCATGTTCTCAGCAAGAGCATCCAGCCATGCTAAGTGCAACAATTGTCTGCATCAGCAACGCACCCCTGGTACGTTCACAGAGCCACCTGCACTCACCGTTCAGGTACTCAGCTGCAAGACTGGAAGTTGACTTAAGATCCAGCTAAAACTCGGGGCCTAATGAATTCAGCCTCACAACACCTCTGTGAGGTAGGTAAGTATTACTATCCCCATTTAGATAGAAAGGGAAGACGAGGCACGGAGAGGTGAAGTGATTAGCCTTCAGTCACTCAGCCAGTTCTGGGAGTGCAGAATAGACACCAAAAACTTTGGTGATCCAGTGCTCCGACTTCATAGCCCGTGGCCTGTGAATCCCTTGCATGGATCTGAGCACACGTGGTGGGGTTGATGCTGCTGCACACCCACGGCTTCAGTGCATGGAAATGATCACTGGGATCCAAATCACATCACTGCATTTGACAGTCACTTAGAAAAATTATCTCCAACCTGATCCCTAATACCTAAACCCCACCCAGTCTAGGAAAGCTGGCTGTACACATCACCCCTGGGGTGCTCTTAGTCCCCTTTCCTCCCCCGGGTAGAGGGCACTCAGGTTCTGCATCCAGCCCCTCTGCTTGCTGCCTTGTGTTCATGCTCCCACTGCACCAACAGCTGCTTGCACTGGTACACCTGTCCCAAAGGAAACCTGCTTCCACAGCAGGGAAAAGGTTTGCAGACCTGCCTGCACTGAGCCATGGCAATGGTTTAGCAGAATCAGTGAGGGATTTTTTGGTCAGGTGATGACTAAATCACACATACTGATGACAAATTCCTGCCTGCCGTGGAACTGTAAAATAATGTTCTGAGCTGCAGCGTCTGGAATCCTTTTCTGTCCTCACTGAGCAGACAAGAAGACATCAGTGCTGCCCAAATAGCTGTGAGGACGAAAAGTTCACCTTCACAGCGGAGTGTGCCAGAAAGACCAGAGCACTCAATAAAACCAGAACTTGCCTCTCTGACACACACTCATTACCTTCACACTCAGGCTCACCTCGCTCATTAGGCCCCAAACATTCCCTCTGAATGGACCAACCAGCAAAGTCTCACCTGAGGGCTTTCCTCCAGAAAAGTTACCTGAGATGCAGATTTTAGAATGGGGCACCTCTGTCCTCTCGTCTTTGTTTCACCAGACTCTAAATGATGCAAGAGAACTGCCAGATCCTCCTGCTATGTAGTTTTACTGCCAGCAGTTTCTGGTTTGGCCAGCCTGGCAGAGGTATCTAGAGGTGTGTGATCTTCTCCTCTGTCAGCCTTTGAAAGCAGCCAAGTAATGGCTCATCCTTCTCCAGGCAGAAACTTGTGCATACGTTCCTCGTGGCACACAGGAACATCCTGCCTCCTCTCCCTTTCCTCTCCAACCCCTGATATGTATAATTTATAATATAAAAAGCCAGCTGTAAAACCTCCTATTGGGTTAAAAAATACAAGGAGGTGGCTTAAAAGCCACCATTTAAGAACAGACAACCAGATGCTTTGGATCTGTTGCTGCAAATACTGAAGACTACAAAGAACGTGTTATCAGGCGAGTCTGGCCAAGGTCCTGATGTGGGAAATGAAAGCCCACGTGTGTGAGGCCGTGTCCCCCACAATGACAGTGGGCTGCCTGTCCAATCCCCGGCTACTGCCAGCTGGGGGCATGGCCAGGTACTCAGGGGCCACTCAGGTACTGGGTTTGTTTTGGTAAAGGCAAGTAGGCAGAAGCAAATACTTTAACGAGACTGTAAGTTGTCAGCTGGTACTCAGGACATTTCAACATTTGGAGGAAGGAAAAAATCTTCCTGGTGACAAAAATTTATAACCGTTCCCAGCTGGCAGCCTCAGGGGCCGCACAGCTCCTGCAGTGCTGCTGAGAGGCGGGGAATGAGCTGCTGTCACAGCATTTGTGGTTTCAGGGCGTCTGTGTCCATTTGGAGGGATCTTTTGTGGTGAAGCAGCAAGGTGTTGCTCAATAGATAGGTCCTTTAGTTCCAGCTTCTCTGCACTTTCTTCTTTGTCATGCCGTGGAGATAAATTGAGCAAGCTGAGGACATCTTTCTTAGAAGTCATTGTTCCAGGAGCTCCTCGGAGAATCTTTATTGGGCCAGTGGAATGGTGGGGAGTGCTTTGCCAGAACATCTTTAAGTTGTGAATTGCTTGCACTTTTTCATCGATGGCAGCCAATTTTAATTTGTCTATGTCTGGAGCATCAGCTGGACTTGAGCGAGCAGAACCAGCTGACGAATAAGAAAGAGCAGGAGATGGGGTGCTGCCACCAGGAGACTGATGCCCTGAGCTTGGAGAGATATTTCTGGGTGATTTAGAAATATGAGCACTGTAAGGAGAGCTGGGGTACTTGAGTTTAAAGGGAGGCTGCTCAGTTAGGGACCCCTGTGAATCACAACCTGGAGATGGCTGCCCGCTGTACTGACCTGTGCCTTCTCTGTTTGACATCTCCGATGTTGTGGGGCTGTTATAGCCAGAGCTCACCTTCTGAAGGGATGAACTCCTTGTTGGAGGCTTTGGTTTCATTGCAAGAGGTGAAGATTGATTCCTCTGACTGGAGCTGATGGGCCGGCTGAAGGCGCTGGTCTCCGAAGAACGGAACGCGGACGCACCGGCCGGGGCAGGAGCCCCATCCTCCGAACTGCTGTTCTTGCTTATCTGGCTGCTCTTTCTCTGAAGACGTTCAACAGCAATGAGGTGACTCTGAGTTTCCTCCAGAATTTTTTGTGCCAGCTCCTGTGGATCAAGCTTTGGATTGCTGTCCTCCTGGGATTTGACAGTGCTGTCAGTTTCAGTGCTAGACTGGTCAGATTCCCCAGTATCAGAACTTGCAAGCTTCCCAACTTTTTGGAAAGGTGAATTGGGACTGGGGATGAGAGTCATTTTAACGGGAGAATTTGGAGCACTTAGGCTCCCTTTGGAATTGACAGACTCTTTAATGCCTCCAGTCTGACCAGTTTTGGGCTGTTTGTGATCAGGGGAAAATCTTGGGTTTATGTTTTCTTGGTAACTGGCTAAAGGCTCGTTGCTGATTATAGAGAAACCTTCATACTCTTCCTCATCTTTGCTAGCTACAGTGGTGGCTTGTGGTGACAGCTGGCTCTGAGCTGCAGACCGGTGTGGATAGATGTTCTTGGGCCTTTCATAATCCTGGCGTCCTCTCTGTCCCACCCCATCCAGTGTGCTCTCTGGCTTGGAAACAAAGCTCATGGAAGAAGCAATGGAGCTCAGGCTGTACACAGAAATGGCATCTGAGGCAATGCTGTCTGGACAGGTAGGAGAGAATGGAGGGTTTTGATAGTGGGGTACAGGGTTGGAAACAGACTGAGCAGAAGCCAATGACTCTAGTGATGAGGAACTGTCCAGGCTAAGGCGCTTGGGCAGCTCTGTAGAATCTAAAAAAAGGAAAGAAAATAGTATGTACACACCACAAAATCAAATAAAACCAGGTACCATTCTATCAGAACTAAGAGGAAATGATACAAAACATGCCCTCAGGCTCTATGCTACCTTGGAACACCCAACTACTACTTAGGTAAGCAAAAAGAAGCGTACAGCCCAGGAAATGCCCAGGCAAGGACCTCTATCCAGGTATCCTAGATGGAACTTGTCAGTTCATTATCATTTTATACCTCAAAACCAAGAGTGAGTTAGACATCTTCCAGTCGCTGGACTCTGTCCCCAGCTTGGGCTCAGACAAGTCTTTCCCATACAAAAATAACACTTGCTCCAGCCACTGGATGATGTTTGGCCTGTGTGACATGTGTGATGCAGAGGTGTGAATGTGAGATTTCAGCAGAAGCTATTCTGCTCAAATCATCAGAGGACACAAGAACAAAAACTACCATAAGCAGCTTTACCAAAAAGTGCCAGCAAGGATTGTAGAGCGAAGTGCATAGTCCTCCTGGTAGCTTGTTTCCCAGTTTTCAGAATCACCTCCTCTTGGCCAACTTCACAAAGGTCAAAACCTGTAATGAGACATGGAGCAGAAAATCACAGCTCACAGAAAGACCCTCTGTCTCAAGTAAAGGTGATCTCATTTCAAACACAGATGGAACAGAGAGGTATGAGATCCTGCAGCACCCTGTGAAGAAGAGTTCACCTTCCCTGTGCAGTTTGTTGTGTGTATTTATTACTGTTTAGCACATCTTCTCCAGGTGTTGGGAGCTTTATGGCGCTGGACTGGGAACACACACACTCAGAAACAAATCACTCCTGTAATACTTCTTTAGATGAAAATTATGTGAAGTTGTTGGGGAATGATATACCAAATACTTCTCAGGGGACAGTGTCCCACATACCCAACCATTTACCATTAATTCCAGGTTTTCTCACAGAAATGGAGCTGAAGAGCACAATCCTTGGAATTTGGCAAATGCAGGCTGGGCTGCAGGATGCAGACAGATGTGAAGCTATGAGTCTTGTCAATACTTCTAGCCCCACAGGAGACACCAGCAAAGGGTTTAGAGAGACAATAGAAAGAAGTATTTTCCTACCTAGAGCTGCCAGAAACTCATGACAGCCAGGCAGCCTCCAGAGCTGGACACTGATGGAGACCTGGATTGGTGCAGAGGAGAAATCTTGGTCCTTCTCGCCTGTCTGAAGTTGAACCAGGACTTGATGCAGCTGAAGACAGCAATACAGACATTAGCCATTCCTTACGAGTCACATCACGCTTCTCTGACAGTCACAGCCAAGGCAATGCCCTTTCCCTGGACACCCAGTTCAGCTGCTGCTCCTGAACAGAGCAGTGAGATTGGGAAAGTGCGGGCAGAGGGACAGTACAGGACAGGAACATCGGACAGACTGGAACAGCAGCAAAGGCAGGGACAGACCAGGGGTGAGGGCTGGGGGGTGGCCAGTGGAAACTGAGCAAGAAGGAAGCACAACAGGAACATCTGTGAAGTGAAAGGAAAGAGATGCTCTGGGGCTGCTCATAGAAATATAATAAAGCCCATTCCATGACTGAGCCATACTCCTTATGCAAATCCCAAGAAACTCATTAATTGGAACCAAGGAAGACTTTCCTAATACCCCCATGGCCTCCAGGAAAGAAGTTTCTCAACTGTGCCCAAGGGACAGGAGTAGCAAGCTTGAGAGAAAATGTGTTTATGAAGATCTGACACAAATTAGGATGCCAGGATCCCATGTAATTCATCAACACAGCCAGGGCAGCAAGGATGGAAAGCCATTAATCAAGGGATCAGCTAACCTCAGGACCACCCATCTCTGACAACCCACAAAAGCTTACACAGGCCTTTTTCCGCAGTAACTCTGTGGAGCAAATCTCAGGCCTGAGAGTGGGTACAGACACTTTGCAGCACAGGGAATGGCTCTGCAGCAACCCTGGCACTTCACCTTGCACTGCAGTGTCACCCCCGTGCACATCATACTCACCATTCCCACCACATTTTTAACAGCCTTCGGGCAGCAGGTAACAAGAAAGGAAAAGAGGAGAAAAGAAAGAACATGGGTTACACTGTGTTACAAAGTGCCTATGCTGGGGAACCCTGTAGGGACACCTCCATGTGCAAACCAGCACCCTGCCTGCAAGATGCTCTACCCTGAGAAAGAAGGGAGCAATGGGAACAGCCCGAACTGTGGGTCCAGCAGCGTGGGAATAGGCAGCTGGAATCTGGGAGTGCCCAGCTCATGACAGCTCAGACACTTAGCAGGCAGACACTCAGGCCAACCCACACTCTGGCAGGAGCATGAATATAAAACAGCCCTTCTCTTGTTTCCTCTGGGATACAGTCTGGCATTCAGTGCAGTCAGCAAACCCTAACTTTTCCTTGCACACGCAGTAGTACTGAAGTTCTCTCTTCTGCGGCTCCTGCCTTCTCTTTTGCACTCAAAACAGGCATTTTCTGTCCAGTGCAGCAGCTCAGGCTCCCACCTTGCTGCTTCAGCAATGCCAAGAGCACCTGCTCCCCTGTGATGCTGGTCACCCACTTGAGAAAAACAGCGAGCAGCACCTGCTGACTGAACTTCCAACATCCTGCTTCTGTCTAGAACAGGCAGAGCCCCAGCTGCTCACTTCATTGGCTGTGGAGAGGCAGGATGGGGAAAAAAGCAATAACCACAAATGAAGGGAGAGCTGAGCTCAAAACTCTGATGTGTAATGGGATAGACTCGTGCAAAAGGGAATTCTGCCAGGGTTTTAGGCTATAGAAGAACATTTGCAAACCCAGTGCAATACCCAGTATTTACTGTGAGGTGCAGCAAGGAAAGGGTGTGTCTTTTGTTAGTCATGTACAGCCAGCTGAATATTTGTCCACAGCCCTCAGACCTGGCCTCCCTTGGGTAGCCATGAGGGAGATAACCCTGCAGTTAACAACAGACATCCTGGGAACCTATGAGAGCCCAGGTAAGAGGCAAAACACCACCAAGGACAGGCCACTGGAAACGTCTGATGCACTGCTGCATATCCTAACAGGATCCTAACAGAAACCCCCTCCTGGGAGCAGACTCATTCTAGCAGGCTCCAGAGCTGCTCAGTGGGAAACAGCAAAGATGAGGCTCATCTGGCATTTTGTGCAGACTCCAAGTGACTGAAGGGCAGCCTGGACACCACACAGAGCCAATCCCAGCTCCCCACCACAGTATTGCCTTGGAATGCTTCTGCATGGAGAAAAAGGGGGAAAGAAGTGAGATAGAGGCCCAGTCCCTGTGTGAGTGTGTCCATGTACTAAAGCAGGCAAATGATGAAGAGAAACCTTGTTGCAGGAGCACTCAGGACAGTAAGAACCATGGAATGAAAGCAGCCAGGCTGGTGGCATGGAGAAAGGTCAGGTTAGGCTGGGCATGCTCCGGAGACTGGGGAGAGGAAGGAGTGTGAAAGAGGTTGAGGGGAGCAGGGAGAAGTCCCATCACCACAGGTAGCACTGCCCTCCTCCCAAGGGCTAGGAATCCTTCCCATGGAGCTGTGAGCACGCTTAGGAATGGCACAGGCTCAGTGAGTTTTCTGGCAGACCAAAGTCAGCCATGCCTTGTGACTTTGGTAAATACATTGGACAAAGACCAGACAACATGGGCCCTAGACAGGATGGCCACACAGCAATTAGCGGTCTGTCACTCAATTTCCCATCACAGTAAGTGACCACTTGTCACTGAACGGGCCACACAATCCAGTAACTCACCTGCATTTTTTCCTTCTGGACACACACTTTCATTCACACAAACAGGCAAGTTCAGAATTTCAACCCTCAAGTCTCCTAGCAAGCTCTGGGTTGATAAACCGGGATATCAACTATTCAGTGCATTTCTTAATTTACTAACCTGGGAAGAACCATTTGGAATCTGATACTGAAGGAAAAGCTCCCAACTCACCCTGTTGATAAGCTGTTCTCCTGTTTCTGAAGCAGTGATAAGTTTACAAAGTGCCTGAAGTGCAGGGTTAGGCAAACCTGAAAAACATCAGCAGAAATGTCTAGATCTGTTTCTTGACTGTGAGCAATGCAACAAACTTGAACAGAACAAACGTTTGACTAATTCCTAAAACCTCTCCCCCACATCACTGGACAGTTCTGGAAGCAGCAGCAATTTCCAGAAAGCAAAAGGTCTTCCCACTTGGCATTTGATGACATGTTTTCTGACTGAGATCTGGGAAAAAGGAATAGTCACATCATGCTCACTCGATCCAGTAGTAAATGATTCTCAACTGTGACAAAATTTTCAGTAAACATTTACTTTTAGAACTTCTTCCCAGTTCAGTACATTGATTTTATTGATGTAAAACATCCCAGTTTTACAGGCTGGCATCACAGAAAGGCAGGAAAGGCTAATGTCTGCATGGCCAGGGCCCACAGCTGCCTCCTCTCACCTAGGAGGGACTGGATGGTGGTGCTGCACTGCTGCAGCCGGTCCCCGGGGTCCGAGGTCGGGAAGAACACTGCTGCTGGGAGGCCACTGGCTGGCGGGTCCAGCCGAAATCCCACTGCTGTGAGGAGTGCCTGCCAGCCTGGAATGCCACCAACTTTGTTCTCCACGCTTTGTTGGGAGGTGTACATGGAGTTGTGCTGCCCATTCTGGATTCGCTGCAGTGATTTCTCCACCTGTGGGGAAAATACACCATTAGCTTATTGTTACTGACCTCCCCTTCTTACACAGAGAAAAGGCTGAGAAACAGCAAATCCAAGGTTGATCCTGGTCTGTCTCACACAGGAGAACTTTAGTGCCTTGAAAACAGAGGTTCCAGTAGCTTAGCATTCACAGCTATAACATCACAGTAATGAGTGTCAACATTCCCTGGGATGCTGGGAACAATAATGGCACAGGAAAAAAATGGCAGTTTGTGACAGTTTCCTGTAAGCCTGGCAGCTGCCCTGCTCCCCAAAACATCACTCATGTTGGGGTCCCAGCCTGCTTATTACCAGACAAGAGTCTGCACCTATGTGGCAAATAGGAAAGATTGAGACAAGTGTCCACAAACCCCAGCAACTAGGAGGACCAGCAATATTCACAGGTTTCCATCATTCTATGGATATTTCACACTCCTGTGGGACCACAGATGACACATTGGAAAGAAAAGTATTAAAAGTCATGAGTGATCATTCCAGCCACCTGGCAGTTGGCTCCAGTCCCACTACTCCCCGGGACAGGCTGGTGGCACAGATGGGGACAGAAGGGCCTCTTATCTTCCAAATATGCAGAGACAGCAGCGACTGTGCTCTGTGTTTCCATGACTGCCACGTTCATAGCTTGTATGAACAATTAACCCTAATGATTACCTCTTTTTTAAAGCACAAACCCAATTCAACTGCTAATGCAAAGCAGATGGATCTGGGGAGGATTTTGTCACAATACAATGCAAGATTTTGCTTATTTTATCTCTTTTTGCTCCCTTAGGTGTTCTAGTCTTTCCACTCTGACCCAGAGTTTCACAGGAGGCTATGTCATGGCAGGAGAGAGGGGGTGAAGGTGCATATGTGTGTACATATATATATATATAGTCAAATGGGAGTGGCTGCACATCAGGGTGCTGCTCTTCCACTCATAGTTTGCAGACACATGCTCACAGGTGAGGGTGTCTCAGGACCAGATGGGATGCTGTGCACCTCCTGCTGCCTGAGGGCTGTGGCAGCGCTTCCTTTCCCTTACCAGATGAAGCAGGACACGCAGAGCATCCCGGGCTCTTTCAGGGTGTTGCAAGATCTCAATCAGGGCCTGTCCTACCAACGAAGATGGGCTGTTCAGTTTCATATCATTTCCAATAAGCATGAAGCCTGCAGGGTTCAGAAAAAGAGACAGTCAATCTCCTGTTCTTAAGGAAAATGTTCAAACCAGACACAGATGTCCTCTGCCCTCAGACTAGTGAACGAACGATGGCTCACTGCACCCTGCACAGGGACATTCTTTTCCCAGAGCAGCTGTCCAGTCCCTGCCCAGTTCCACAGACTGAACTTTCAGAAAGCTTCTAGATGCTTCTTATTGTCCTCTGCTATTAAGTCAATAGTGTCTTCCTGTTCAAGCAAGCAGAAAGCTACTGAACTGCAGCTAAACTTGTCCAGGTGTGCTGCAGGTCTCCTCTACAGCCATGGAAATCAACAGATGCCACCAGTGCTCGCAGAACAGAACTCGGAACACAGAGAGCTTTCCCTGTCCCAGTCAGAAACCTGTCCCCAGCTCATGCACTATTCAATGCCAGACTTCCCAAATGTCAGTATGAGGAGCTCTACCTGCCTCTTATCATTCACGCAGCAAGGATGCAGCTGCTCCTGGCTCTGGTACTCTGTCCAAGACTTCATGTCAAGGGTGAGCAGTGGAAGTCAGGGACTGTGAGTGATGAACTCTCATAATAGCATAGAAGAGGCAGTACAGAGACAGCCTGAGCAGCTGAAAGCATCTGCGTGATGGCAATGCTATGTGGACCATGTCCACAGTCACTCTGTTTTGGCTAGGAAGTGATAACTTTTGGGGCATTTTACTGCTCCTTTCTTTTGAGACAGAAAAATCATGGAAGGAGAATAAAATCCCAACCAAACTGTGGACTGTAACCAGAACTCAGCTCCCATCTGGTGCTGCCTGAACCACATTCTAATGCTGGACTCGATATGCCTGAAATCACTGTCAGCCTGACTAATTTTAACAAGCTCTAGCAAGCTTCCTGCTTCTCCAGCCAGGTGCAGTTAATGCCGGAGCCACATTCACTGCAGCTAAACAACATGGTTCTATGCAAAAATCCATTTGGGAAATGCATGCAGCTTTCAAAAACCAGGCCTTGTGCCAGGAAAAAAAAATAAAAATCGGTTATCTGTACTTATTCCTGTAACAGCACTGCTGAACTCCAAGACTTTGTCATTCCAATTCTCAACATACATCTAATTGAGAGGGAGCAAGCACCAGCACTGCATAAGGAGCTGACACTGCTAAGACATTCCCAGTGAAAGCAAGAGAAACCTTTCTCCTAAAAGGACCAAAGGAAAAAGCCCTACAAGGTTTACGTTACAGAAATCACAGCTCCTGGCTGTTGCTGCAGCTTCAAGCAGTACTACACCTGCCTCCAGTTAGTGTGTCACAAAGTTCTCCATGAAAAGGTCCTGTATGTGTGCTCCATCACAAGGACACAAGAAATGTAACCCTGGAGATTTCAAACATAGAGACTGAGTCATTGTATTGCACTTTATTTCTTTCCAGTCATGAAACACACTTCACCTCACAATTGCTTTCCATTGTATCAAACTTATACCCATCTACTGTGCACAGTGAGGTGCTGTATGTCCCATGACAGTGCCATTCAGCTGAATGGGGGTCTCAGACACAGTGGTTGAATGCTGGGAGAGCACAGAGTACACTATCAGCACTGCTTCTTGCTTAGCTCAATCAGTTTGGCAGCTCCCTGGAAACCCTGTGTGGTTTGTCCAAAAGAAGACTCTTCCTACCTGCCCAGTTGGCTGGATGGGAGAACTGCTTGCTGCTCTGCACGGTTTTCATTGCTTCTCCGAGGGCTGCACTGGCTTTCATCCCATTTAAGAGAGAGGAGTAGAAGGCATGCACAAACATCTTAGAAGCAGCCACGGGAACGGGCCACAGTGACACAAGGACACACTGAGCCCCAGCTGCCAGGAATGCTCTTGTCAAGCCAATGACTCCATCAGAAGTGACTTTGCTGCTGGACTCTTGGTAAGAGCCAAGAACCACTAGCTTGACAGGAAGCCGCAGATCCAGGACATCAGCTGCTGTAAGCAGGAACTCCTGAAGAGGAGGGCAGTCTGAGATGCTTTCCACATCACTGGCATCATCCTGCATCCGAAGAGATTCTGGGATTGTGTAGGGGTTCCCAAAAGAACTCTTGCTGCTGGCTGGATTGCTGTCGCTGTTGGGTGTCAGGACCAAAGCAGCCAGCTTCCAGGAGATGTGGGTTGCAAAATGGACACATTCTGCCTGAGTGAGGGCACTCATGACCCTCTCTTTCGTTGATGCACTGCCGACTAAGGGCTGGCAGCCAAGTAACTCAGATACCATATATGCTTCCTCTTCTGCAGAGGGCATAGGTCCCCACAGCCACCTGTCCATAACTGCTGAAGGGAGCTTCGGATTTCCTATGACAGCTGCCATTGAGGTAGAACTGGAGTAAGCAGGAGTATTCTTCCTCACATGGGACTACAAAGAGAAAGAGAAAAAGAAAACAGAATTCAAAGATCTGTTTTTTTATGGTGCTGGTAAAAAAATATCCTGTCCCTTTGGCTCTAAACAGAAGACTGCTTCTCCTAATTACAGGAAGACTTTGTGTTTCTTTAGTTTCTTCTGTTTAACTATTTCAAGAAACACATCCATTTAAGTCTGGTCAGGACTTTTATCCCCACATGTTGGATGAACAGATAGGTAAGAATAGAAAGCAACAGACAGCCCATGTCCCTTTGAGGGCTGCAGCACAGCTAAAAGCATAAAGAAGATCCCAGCTTCCCACCTTACAGGAACACTACCTGTAATCACTCACTATGTGGTTTCTCACACCTGTATTTCCATGATCATTGCCAGCAGCAGGTACTGCATGAAGCTGATACTGAACGGAAGAGCACCAATGCTGACAAGGTTCAGACCCTTTTGCTGTTCCGCTGACTGTGTTTAACCCAGGGCAAGCCAAGATGTTCAGCAAAACACTGCCCAGCAAGAGCAGGTGTGATCTGGGGCATTCTCCCAGAGACCCGGGCCTTAGAAATGCTGCTGCCAAACCTCAGCATGAAGATACTTCTGCACAATTCACCTGTAGTATTTGCTTTGCCTCACAGTTTCAGTGTCCTGAGACATTAGTGGCCTTCCCCACTCAGCATGCTAACATGGAGGTGACCATACCAGTAATGTGACAGGACAGACAGCCTGGCAAGGAAGCTCAGCACAGATCACAGACACCCACACCTCTGCAGTCTGCCATGTAGTTCCACACCCAGCACATGTGATCCTTTAGAGGATGATATCCAAATGATACAATCCCCTTGTCCTTCCTGGCATGCCTGGGGCAGCGATTTTGTGCTGCAGGAACTACATCAGAACCTACTTCAGAGCTGTGGTGCTCAGCATGCTCCTCAGCCTTGGGAGCCCCTTGGCAAGGTGGTCTGTTTGTGATTTCTGTTCTTGTGTCTGGCACAGCAGGACAGAGCTGCTGCTTTCCGAGCATGGACTGGAACCTGCACCCACAGGAGAGGCTCTGTGAGAGAGGTTTCATAAGCAATGTCAGACCTTGGAGCTGGGATTCAGCGACTGGATGGATGGCACTGCGATGAGGCTGAAGCGCTCGTAGAGGTACTCATTGGATGAACTGCCCTTCAGGAGAGCAAAAGGAATGAGGTACAGTTCTCCCTCCAGAACCAGGACCAGCTGACGGTGGCGGCCAACAGGCCCACTGGAATGCATGAGACCCTGTAAAGAAAGGAGACAGAATCAGTCTGGCCCTTTCACTCCACCAGTGCCCCCACCTGCATTTCCTAAGCATGAGGCCCTAGTGTGACCCTACGTCGTGTTTGGAAACACCCCCATCAGAAGCACGTTGTGTGTGACAGGCGAGCACACCTATGCACTGGACTGCTGCTCACCTGTGCCTCAGCAGTCCCACTGAGACGAGCAAGCCCAAGTGCACTGAGCCGTAGGCTCTGGGTCACCATCCTGGGCTCAGCCCACACGGGCCCAAGCCTCACCATGACACCACAGCTCCTTCCACTCCAGCCTGAAACTTGGCTAACCCCAACCACCTACATCTTGTCAGTATTATCGTCACCTTATCCTCTGTCAGAGAATATTCTTTTCGATCCTGAATTTCAAAATAGCAATTTCCTCTGAAGAACAAACAATCTACAGACAGATTGTGTCCATGGCCTGCACTTCCAAACACTCGGCATCATCATCAACCCAGAATAACCAAAAGATCTAAACAGAAAGCATCTTCTGGATGGAGAAGTGAAGCAGAGAGATTAGCCAACAGGAAACACGCAGCTGGGCACAAAAAGTGGCAACTGCTCCTGGTCCCATGTAATTGTGAAATTTCGTTCTTATTTATCTAGCGTATCATAAAAATAATTAGTTATCACCCCAAGAAGTAGTAACTTTAAAGCACTGAAATTTGCTCCAGCTTAAACACTTGCAGCCCATAAAAAGAAAAGTCTAAAGGAATATCCTGCTTAGCAATTTGCTTCCTTTTTGCAATTCTACATCTTTAAGCTAGAGCAGCAGCCACAGCTTGGTCCAGCAAACCATTCATTTGAAGATGAAACTTTTAGCACACTTGGATAAGATCCAATCCTCAACTTGGCACTGTTTTGGAGGTAACCAGTTGAAATAGTGTCCTTTTATTTCTGTGCAGAGTGCCTGACTTTCCCAAAGCCAAGCTGATTTTGGAGTGCTTGCTGAAGGATGGAGACACGGATCTCGTAGGCAGGACTAGATCCTTGTCTCTTGATGGTTGCTAAGGTCCCTTCCAGCTCAGACTGCTCTGTGAAAACCACCACACTTCAGATACCATCCCCAAGCTGTCTAGTCTTGCTTTCCCACACTGAGAGGATTTTGGTGTTTGTGCCAAAGGCTTACTCCTTCCATGGGTCCTATCAATAAGTCGTAGAGTGCACGGAGTGGGGGTTTGGTGAAGGAAGTCTGCCTCCTTGGAAGTGATGATGTTCCGTCCTTAACAGGAGACATGGTACTGCTGAACAGACTGGTCATGCTCTGGCAGCTCCTGTGGGCAAAAGCCAAGGGAGAGGTTAGCTGCAGAAATCTGAGCTCCACTGTGGGCTGCCCTGACTTCTAACAGTCACATGAGCCAGGCTCTCTCATTCAGGGGACTCTAAGACATCTCATGGAAGGCCTTTAGTTTCCCACTCAGCTTCACATCACAGCAAATAGTGATATTAATGGCAGGACGAACCAGCTGCACACAGCCTAGGACATTGCTATGGAGTTTCTCTACAGACTCCAGTGCCTGAAGTGCTGTTTCCAGTTCTTCATTCACACATAGCAGCTGTGTGCAGGCAGGCATGAGATCCACTGACAACTGACCACAGTCACAGCAGGATTTGCACTTGAGTTTTGCACCAGCTGACCTAGTGCAATACCAAAGGAAACATGACAAGAGGCAAACAACAAGACATCAAGATTCCACCTGCACTTTTGCCAACTGCTCTGAACAGTTTCACAACATCAGAGGCGAGAGCTGATCCGGTGCCCATTCCCAACACACCCACAGAAAAAGCAGAAAGTATTTGCACGTCCAGGAAATTAAAAAAACCTCAGCATCCAACAGTTACATTAACCAATGAGATTAATGACTAGCTGTGTATTTGCTATAGGCAGATACACACACACATTCAGGTACAGTGTCTCCTCATACTACCAGATTAAGCCAATAGTGAGGAAGAGACAAGGAGAATAAAAATACTGCACTCTGATTTACTGCTTCTTCCACTGACAGACCAGAGGCCTGGGACATACCCTAACCCTTTCTGACATATACAATACACGGACTCACAAAATTACCCTTTCCCCCTTCTCTTTTTCTTCTCAGCTGCTGCAACCAGCCTCCTGACCCAACTCAGATCATGCCTACAACCTACAGTTCTCTGAATTAAAAATGCTCCTACCATCCACTAACATGAAATTTCCACCTTATGGGCACACAGGAGTAATTTCAGAATGTTAGCAGAATCCTGATGCCTGACTGCCCATGCTCTCCAACCAGAGATTCCAGTGACAGTGCAAGTATGCTGCCGCTGCTTAGAGATGCTGAAAGCTTCTGTGGGGGACTTGTGCAACACAGGACCAGCATGGGCTCACACTGTCTGCTCCCCTTGCACCCTTCTGCCTGTCTCACTGCAGTGCCTGAACACGCCATGCATGTTTGGCTGGGCTGAGCTTTATGGAGCACAGATTTTAAAATCAGATTAGGAAACAAAACCTGTGCAGGCGTACCCCAGTGCTCCCCCATGACTTTGGGCCCTGACAGCCTGAGCAGCTGGTTGCTAGCAGGCAGCACTTGCCAGCCCCGCCACCCACGTCAATCAATTGTCACACACTCCTTTATTGCAGGAAAGAGAGGGTTGATTACTCCAATCAGCAGAGCCCTCCTGCATCTTGGTTTCCGAGCCAAGCAGCTCTAAATTTATTTCTTCCCCACTCAGATTGCTTTTTATGAGGACAAAACCAAGGGAGCACCATAAATCTCTCACATCTCCTGCCTGTGTGTCTGTACACAAAGAGTGAGCAAATTTCACAGGGGAGGATGGACAGATTTTTTTGTGGCAGGCAGAGCTGACTGGGACCACTGGCCACCCTTTCCTTCAAAAGCAGCCAACAAAAGGCACTCCAAGTGGCTTGCCACGTACCTGAGTCCAGATCCTTTCAATGTCAGAAAAGCGAGACTTTGGACTCTTGGCCAAACACCCCTTCTACAGAGCACTGATGCTGGCTCTGGGATGCCATACTGATGATTTTTACCTTGCTTAGGCAATGCAGAGGGTCCCCTGATGTCTGAATGGCGAAATCTCTCATTTGGAAGACTCTGCTCAGACACTGCAGCACTGCTGATTTATAACCCTTTGTACAGGCAGCCTGGCCTGCAGCAAGCAGAGAAACAGCACAAACAGCCAGGGATGTCGGCATGTATTGCCTTAGCTCTGCTCCTGCCCTTTGTCCTGGAGATGCAGGAACAAAGCAAAGCCTCAGAGAATAGAGGAGAAATCCATGTTATGCAAGACTTGGGTCAGACTGACTTGGCTGACCACGAGCCTCACAGGGCATGGCTCTGCCTGTTGAGAATGAGTGCCAGGACCCAGACAGGAAGGAGGGATTCACCTCACAACTAGCCCAGAGCTGCTCCTGCCTTAGCACTCATTAGGACACGGGACAAGTCAAATACTTCTTATGGCCAAGCATGGCCATTGGGAAGGATGGGAGTCAGGCCTGGTGCTGCAGTGGTCTGACAGATTCAGAATATTTGATATCCATCAGGCCTTCCTCAAAGAGACTCCTAAATACACAGCCCTGAATCCACATTCAGGGCCTTGACACACCAACAGTACCAAGCTGTGGGAAGCTCCAGAAAACAGTCAGGTATGAGCTCCCTTTGAATGCTTTCAAGGATCTGCAGTTATGCACAGAATCTACCCGTGGTTGCACAAATCCCACAGCTCACCCAGCAGTCTCTGCCAGGGTGCCTGTGCATCGGCAGCTGCAGCGTTGCACCCTGGATGGCAGAAAACAAGCATAGAAGGGACTCCCCAGCCACTGCTGTCCCATCTGTCTGGGCCAGCTAGCCCCCCAGGTACAGCCCCATCCCTCTGCACCACCGGGAATCAGCTGCACAGTTCTTCAGGGCAAGTTGTCAGGCCCCTGAAGCCAGTAATAGGCTTCAATGACCCTGACCAGCCTGCCCTAAGGAGCAGAGAAAACAGAAGGTGCAATAAGACATGAGCCACTCTGACTGTCTTGGTGGCTGGATCAGTGGCAGCCTCAGCTCACGATAGCTGTTGCCCAGTACTGAGATCACCACAATGTTCATTCAGCACTTCTTTCTCTGTAAGTGAACTGCCAGCCCTCCAGGTTTGCTTTTCTAAGCAGAACTGCCAAAAAAATGATACTATTCTCTGCCTAAAAGACAGGTTACCTGATGACAGCAGCCAGAGGGCACCTGTCCCAAATCAAGGGCTTCCCTTCAGTTACCCATTTCTCACAGACATGGACAGCTCCAAACAGTCCCAGCACCTCCACAGCCTCATTTGCTAACACAGGACCTTAACAGCACATGCAGGTTTGTGCAGGAGCTCGCTTGCACTGGCCCCAAGCTACGTGAAGTCCCCTGAGGATGTCCACTCTATAAGCACAAGGTGTGAACATGCATTCAGGCCCCATGTGAGGAGTACCCTGCCTGCCTTGGCAGTAAGGAAGACAAGCTCTCATTCTCAGCAATAAGCAGGCCTTACTTCCCTTCATCCCCTTAAGTGCAGAAGCCAAAACAAACAGACACTACGCCTTCACTCGTTGCTTGTCAGCCAGAGTTTTACCATCCTCTGAAGCACTACAGCAGCAAAAGTCTACTCAGCACTTACCCACAGCTGCACAAACTAACTCCACCACAGCTGGCACAACAGCTACGGCTGTTCAGAGGTGGGGAGCTGGAGTCTGGAGCTGCAAGACCGCAGCTTGTGCTCTAGGTATCCATTGCATTCTGTTGCTTAATTAAAGTCTAAGACTTTACAGTTCCTTGTCAGACCTCTAGGCCAGTGAACAGAAGTACCGCCTGATTCCATTTTATTTCTCAGCCTGCTCTCTTCTACACAGATTCTCATCTGCTTCTTTCCTGAAGCTTCAGGGCTCTTGCAAGGTTGTTTCCTAGTTTTCCCAAGCTCAGTGTGCTGCATGCCATAAACCACACCACTCTGCAGAGCTTAATTATTAAGAATCACACAGTATACCAGGAGGCCATAAGGTTAATGCTTCCTATAGTGCCCCTCTAGACTGTGCAGCCGCCAGGTTTCTCACCTGGAGAGCTGGAGCAGACATTAAGTGCAGGAGGTATTCAAAGGCTTGGGCAGGACTGCAACACTTACCTTGAATTCAGGGCTCAGCAAGTCAGGGGCAAACAGATGTGGCAGTGTTAGCTCTGCCCCCAGAGCCCCCTGGTATGCCCCCCTTCCATGGGCAAAGGGAGAAGGGTAGGCAGGGAGGCCATCCAGCAACCTTTCCTCATTTCTTCACCTCAGTGCTCATGGTGAGAACATCACAGACACAGATGCCTCTAATGCTCCTCCTGATGCTCTTCTGAGGGTGCTTTTAGTTAAGTGCCCAAGCTGTCCCATTCCCTGGGCTTCTCCTAAAAGCTGCAAACTACTTACCTGACAAGACACCTGAGGTAAGCTCCTGGGTGCAGATTCAAAGTAATGCATGTGACTCCTATGGAGCAGAAAGACAGAGGTGCTACATGGTTGGCGTCTGCAGTGTTTCTGAGGATTAGCATTCCCTGGAGCAGAATCACATTCTAATTCCCCCTGTAATCAAAGGGGCAATCTCCTGTCCTTTTAAGCCCAATGAACTAGCAAAATGTGTCAGCATTTCTGGGGATCCGCCTGTGTGATCCAAAACTACCAAGTGCTCATAGTCCTTCATCAGTGCAACAGCTTGAACAAATACGCATGTGGATTCTGGAAAGAAAACCAGGCCAGTTGCTGGTGCCAGCAGGCAGCTCCCAGTTCCATGGGGATGTTGTGACAGCTCACAAGCTCCAGTGGTGGCTCATAATGCTGCAGGCTGATCATATTTGCTTTTCCAGCTGAGAAAGACCTGGGGTATCCTGTGCTCACAATCAACAATAGAGCACAGATGCAGCCAGAAACCCAGGGTCACATCACGCAGCCTCTCTTCATACTGGAAAAATTCTGTCTTCAATTTTCCTTCCGAATGATCGCCATAAGCCCTAATTAGCACCACAGTCATGTGAAGGGCTCAGACCTGAACACATTGTAAGAGGCAGAAAAAGTGTGGAGACTCTGCAGCTAGTACAGTCTTGTAACTCTGGAAACACAGCTTATTCCCAACTAATTGGTACAACACTTGAGATCAACAGAAACAACTATTTCCATAACAAATGTGCAGGAGAGAGCTCCAAGCTCTGCACCTCACACACAGCAGGGACAAAACAGAGTTCCCCTGCAATCACTCAATCTCAAAACCAGCATTCAGCCAGAAGAGCAAATATGGAAGAGGTACTGCTCAGGAGAGTCATCAGTTACAAGTAGGACAGGTCCTTGCTGGCTCTCCCCTTGAGCACTGGCATTGGCTGCACCTAAAGCTGCGATTTAGAGAGAAGCCTGTCACCAGGACATCTCCTGCTTGCTGATCCCCACAGCAGTTCTGCATTCTCACCTGTTCATGAGGTTGTTCCTGCTGACCATCCTCAAGAAGCCAGTTGGATCAGTCATTGAGTTCAGCTTGTTATTCATCTCCTCAAACTGCTGATCCATGATATCTCCAGCTTCACTCTCTGTCTCGCTGCTGGCACAGGCTCTGTGAGGCAAACAGCGAGATGAAGGGGTCATTGATGCAAGACAGAGCAACAGCTTGATCACAAATGCTTGACCAGTTTGAGAGACAATGTTTTTCAAACACAACCTCAACCAAATCCTAATGCCAAATTTTCCCCAACTTGCATCACCTCCTTCTGTCAGGCATACAAGGGTGTACCCGCCCCACCTCTTCCTCCTCCAGACATTCCTAAAGGTTTAATGAGTGGCACACACAGATGGAAGTACAGGACCCAAACTCCAGGCACTGCAGGTAGGGATTTCTAAAGCTGTAGCACAACACTGAAAAACTGAGTTTGCAGGAAACACCATCTCAGCCCTTGATCTGCCTAGGAATATGTGTGAGCACATTCTTCTCAGACTTCCACAATAACTCCAAGCTCTGCATGCTTCCCTCACTGGCACAGTGAGATATAGCAGAGGGAACTGTGTTGCTACTCCTGTTATACAAAGAGGGAAAGCACAGAACTATTTCCTCTATCAATGTCACAAGCACAGCAGCCATACAAACAGCCCAACAGTTCTAAATTTTCCATCTCCTGACATTAATATCTAAATTGTCTCAGTGCAGATTTTCCATCTAATTGCTGCTAGCATTTTCTCTTCTTTGTAAAAGCAGAAGGCAAACACAACTACTGTATAATTAAGCTAAACCTACTATGCTACCTACTGAAGTCTCCTCACATCTTCTCACATTTCTGTTTCCTCTTGGGTTCCTGACAATTTGAAGCCCTTCCTCAAGGGCATGTTTCCCAATAGAGAGCACAGGACTTAAGTGAACACACAACACATACCTGTACAAGCAACTAGAGCTGCCCCTCTGTTGCTGTATGGACCATGGATATTTTGTAAGTGTACTGCCAGGTCAATATGATTTATAACCTGGTAAATCCTGACAAAAGCCAATCACTTCACAAATATGGAAACAGGGCTAGCTAAAGCACAGACGGGGATTAAAAAACCCAAAAAAAACAAAGGGAGGGAAAAAAGAGAAAATATTCTCAACAGCCACCCTCTGAATATTTTTTCTCCAGTTCACACATGCTCAGCTCTGAGTCCTGGCACAGTTTGGAGTAATGCTCACAGTGAGTATTTGCAGCTCCTTAAGAGGCAAAAGTCCTAAGTTCATGAACTCAAGAAAGCAGGTCACATGCTTTCCCTAAAGAGAGAGGAGCCTGTCCCAACACAAGTTCAACCAGGCTTTAAAATCCCTCACACTTCTTTTATTTGCAAGAATGCATCACTTTTCGGTTTAATTAGACCAGCTAAAAGGAACAATTTATAGCAGTGTGGAATAGAACACCAAAGCAAAGTCCTGATGAGATGTCCCATGTGCACCCCTTCCTCTCCAGAAAGCAGGAAGATGTGCTCTGGAGACACAGCACTACCTGCAGCCCTGCTCTCAGCAGCATTGACGGCAACGACGCTGCAACCTGAACCCCAAAGCACACAACTGCAGGGCACTCCAGCAACCCAGGCACTGAGCAGTCAGTCAGACACAAGTTTCCCATGTGTGCTGTGCATATTCACACCCTGCTGCTCTCTGGTGCTGGGCAGAGAGCAGGAGCTTGGGGCTCTGGGGGCTGGAGTGCTGTCACAGTCAGCAGGGCTGAGGGATAAGCACTCAATCCATGTAGGGAAGGAGTTTCAAAGCAGAATATGTTCATCCACACAGAACAGCTAAGATTTGTTTTATTAATTCCCTGCACATAATTTTGAGGCAGGCAAAGGCCTGCTGCCTATGAACATAGCACACTGGTTCAAGGATCTCAGAGACAAGCATTAACTCCAGAATCCTTAACGAAAAACAAACCCCTACCATCACCACAAAGTGACAGCTCAGTAAATTAGAAACTCATCCCAGAACCTAGAGACTGAAGGACTGCCTTTGCGAGGAGGAGAATCTGTGGTGACAAATGGTTACTAGAATTTAAAACTGTATCTGCATGTCTGAAGGGTAAGGCGCAATGATCAGTGCGTGGGCTTGGATGGCATCTTCTGAATCACAGAATTGCTTCCCTCACACATCTCAGTGCTGCAGAAAAATGCAAAACAGTTTAAAAGAAGACTAAAAGACTATATAACCTCAAAGATCCAGTGCCTCCACTCCCTCCAGTTCTGGGGGTTGGATACAGAATCAGCCACATGTGCATTTATGTTCTTTTTGCACCTGTAGTAAAGTAGGCCTGCACAGGGCCCGTGTGTTCCTAACACACCCCAAGTCAAGTGATATGTGACAACACAGCAAGGTTCACTTATAAGTCAAGGCGAACTGATGCCACATCCTGACGATGAACTGATACCTGTGCATGGCTTTCTCAAATAACACACAAGGACAGGGACATCCCCAGCTCTGCTTTCAGACAGGAGCATTCAGAGAAAAACTACTGGTAAAGGTCAGCATAGAAACTATTTTCATACTCATCCAATCAATAAATCAAACCAAACACCATGAGAGATCATGAGATTGAGTATAAATAAGCAGAAAAACTTGACTTGCAATAAATCCATAGGTTAAAATAAATAAGAAAACATAGCTGTGAGACCTATCCAAGTAATGGATTGCAGTAACGGTCCTCCCTGTTTGCTGATGTTCACCAGACAGATTAATTCACTCTAAATTACTTACTCAGCCGTAGCCACAAGGGAATATATTGTGGGGTGATGAAATTCCTATGGTATTTGCAGTTTTTCAAAGCAAAACGTTGAAAGAGCATTAATTACACTGAAAACTGTAACCAGGATGAAATCTGTTCATATAGTCAGACATGGCACCTGCCTCATCATTCAGTCTATACATTCACCACCAGACCTGGCGGTTCAGACCTTATTTGCACATACACAGAGTTGTTTGGCAGTCAAACAGCCACAGATACAAAGCCATTTTTTTTTGTTGCTGCACTGAAAATTTGCCTCTTCTCTGACTCTCAGTTCTCAGCCTTCTCAGCCAATTAGCTCATCCCAGACTATTATAAATTCAGGAGGGAGAGTGGAAACCAGAGTGTTAGACCCTGCCATCTGAACTTACCGGGTGTAGTAGGAATCCACTCCCAGAGCCTCCCGCACACTGGAGATGTGCTGCTCCAGTACGGAGTTTGTCAGTGTCTGCAGGGCCACACTGTTGGCTTCGTGGAACTCCCCAGCATTTTCCGTCAGGCTGTCACCCAGATAATACTCATGGAATTTCAGAATTCCTGCAAGGCACCAGAATCAGGAGGTTATTTCTGTAGTGCAAGAACGGTGCTGCCAGCAGCTGTCTAAGAAGACAGCACAGCCCCAAGCATTTGGCGTTTCCAGCACAACTGGGGCAGAGTGTTCTGTGCCAGGCCTTCACTGGGCTTCTCTCGCATTTCCAGCCTTGCTTTTAAAATCTGGGTTTGTACTCTGCAGATAATGGCCCAAAGGTACAAAGGCAGAACAGAGATTTTATGAAATGCTCAGAATGCCTTTGCTATTGCAGCACTCTATGAATTATAAATCAGATCTTCCATACAAGCCCCTACTAGAGTAATTCACGTTTCAAAAGATGCACATGGAAAATACCTATTAACAGCCTCTGACAACATTAACTGAACATACAAGGCTCAAATGCTGAATAAGAGCGTTGTTACTACAGCAGAATGTCCTCACATCACACAGAGATTTCTCATTTCGCTCATATGCATGAAAATACATTCTATAAAAAGAAAGAAGATGGTCTAAAGCACAGTAAATTATTAAAAGATAGCATTTCACAGCGGGTAAACCAGATAAAGGCCACTCACCATTTTGCTGAGAATTCAACTACCAGTGCAGATAAAACCTTCCTCCCCTCAGACTAGTCTATCCTTCCAGATATAATTAATTCTGCAGATGGTGATCAACAGTAAAAGGCTGCTCTGGATGCCTCGGCAGCATCAATTATTAAACCAGTTAGGAAGAGCAGAGGAACAAAGAATAAAGCAACTCCTCCTGGAGCAAACACAACCACAGCCAAGAGGCTCTGAGGGTTCTATCTCAGTGGGACAATAAGGACCATGGGCTGCCACTGGAGCTGCTCTGTGTTAATGAACAAGAAGAGGTCACCATGGCTGAGCCAGAGTCACTGTTGAGGAGCTCCCAGCAAAGCTTCTTGAGCAGAACTCCTGAAGCATCACAGAGCCTTTCCTTCTCATCACCTGACAGAACTTTCAAAAAGGCAGTCACAAACCCATGGATTCGAAGACTGCAACTGCTTTTCTACAAGACCCAATTTGGGCAGGGAAGAGACTGATCATGAAGCCCAGGGGCAAACCCTGCACTTGATCCACATAATTTTACTAAACTCAGCTCGATAGTGCTACTATAGAATCACTGGCATTTTACTGTGCAAACTACAGGCCTGAAGAGCCAATTAGTGACTGGATGCCCAGTAGGGCAGCCCCATCTTACACTCAGACAGGAAACCTTGCAAAATGCCCCCAAAAATGTCTCTTCCAACCTCCATCAACCCATCTAAGTCAGGCATGTGTGAGTCTTTGCTTCCCTTCCAGAAGCACTTTTTGTGCAATCTAAACAGTGCTTTTTATCTCTTTAGCTTTGTCATAGTGAAGGGTTGCAATTATTAAATTATATCCAGAAAGAACTCCTCAGAATTTACAGTCAACACTTTATTAGATAATGAACAACAGCTGTCTGCAAAAAGCAATGCTCTTCAAATTAATCCTCCTTGCTGCTCTGTGATAAGTGTTTCCACACTCATGTGAGGATCAGGCAGTTCAATAGCGCATCAGAAAGTGGGGATGCTTTTCTGTTTTCTGCAATCCACTTCACTGAATAAACGTCAAAAGCTTTTGGAAGGATAAAGCAAAAAAATATAATTAAAGTAGGGATTCTTATGTATAGAAGATTCTCATAATGCCAACATACTTGGAATCTCATTAATGTTCTGCTCTGCCCTGTGGGAAATATATACAGAAGGAGGTTGAAAAATGGAAATATTAAACACGTGAAACACTTCCATTTCCAGGTGAACATCAAAGCCCTGAATAAGCACTTTTATGTCATTATTGCTGTGGCTGTGCCATAGTTTTAGTCTATTCTGCCTTAAGGTACTAAAAAGAAATGATTTCTCTCCTACATTCACACTGGTTCTAAATTAATTTCTAGCTACAAACAGTACAATGCTCCCTTGGTAAGGCCTGTTCCCAGGCTCTCACATCCACCAAGCCACTCACCTGTCCCAGGAGCCAGCAGCCAGCTGTACAGATAACCTGCAGCCAGTGAGTAGTAGAGAACAAGTCCCCTCTGGCCATTCACGGTCTCCAGGACCTGGTCAAGGGTCACTGGAGAATAGGGATCTGAGTCCTGCTGCCCAGTCTGACGTTCCACGAGCAAATCAGCAAATGCCCTCGTTCGTCCTCTCTCTGCTACTGCCAACGCCTCATCATGGTGACCTAATAAGACAAAGCCATCTCTCAGACCTTACACTAGTGTGGTCTGCAATGCCGTGTGCAGGGACAGGAACAGCTGCTATCCCAACCCCAACTGAAACCTGGGGAAGCAGCATCACTTATTTCCCAAAAGAGCAGTCCCTGTATTGGAACACAGTCTCACAGATAATCTTTGCTGCAGGTAATGACACAACTAGTCACAGAAAGGCAAACCAATGGAGGAAGCAAGGAAGAAGAACCAAAGGTGCCCAAAATGCAAAGCCAGACACCCAGAAACACTGTGCTGTGCTGGATAACTGAGAAATGAAGGACGAGTTGTGAACTGCCTCCCTGCAACTCTTGGCATGAGCCTGAGTTCAGCCTCAGCATCTGAAGGCATCTCTTACCCAGACTGACAAGCACTCGCTGCAGGGCCTGATAGGAGGATGTCTGTAGGTCAAAGAGTGACAGCTTGTAATCTGTGCTCAGCTGCACCTCATGTCGGATGGTTTCAAACAGTGCAGAGGCCCGGTAGAGCTGGGAGGGAAAACAGCCACAGTGATTTCCTTACAGACACAGCACAAAGCACTGGCTGGGAAAGCAGGAGGATCCAGAGCCAGCACCCCCTATGGCAGGGGAGGTCTGGCTCAGATCCTCCTTGGGACACACCAGACATCTCCTTCCCTGTGGACAGCAATGACCCAAAGGGCTCGGATGCCACAAGCCCCTCAGCATGGGGCAGGCCATGGTACACCATACCTGGTGCTGGGACTCCTCCAGGTTCCCACTCGCCCACAGGGAGAGGCCAAGGCCATGACGGATTTTTGCTTCATCTTCTCTGCGTCCTAGCTGCTCTGCCAGCCTCAGTCCTGAAAAGGAGTCAGTGAGAGAGTGCCAGAAGGGAGAAGGGGCTATGGCAGCCTAGGGGCTGTGGCCTCAGTCCTGCAGGGCTCCTCTGCAGGGACAGCCACGGAGCTGCCCATGCTGGGATGGCGAGCAGGGCAGGGACAGCACCAGGACAACAAGCAGGGCAGTGCCAGTGCCCGGCAGTTGCTGCCAGCCCTCGCACTGGCACCAGCATGAGAGGTGTCTCAGCAAAACAGACTGAGACCTCCCTAAGAGAAGTTAAAGTGCCATCCCCTAACAGGAAATTCAACTTTTAAACTCTAAAAACCACACAAAGAAACATAATCACTCTGAGCTGCCAAACAGTGCCAGAAAAGATGCCTCTTTACACATTACTGGCTCATTTCCTATCAGCTCTCCCCAAGCTCCTGGCAGACTCTGCATGGTTTACGTGCTGAGCCACAGCAGAGGGCAAGGGCCCGGCCTGAACAACTGGGAACTGGCTTCACTTCCAGCAGCACGTTCTGTGTTTTCACCACTTCCACCATGCTCCAAACCTCTCACCTCCTTGGCCCCTGCTGACAGCAGGGATACCTCCTCTGAGGCACCTCAGGTTTCCCCTGGCTTGGGGAGCAAGCAGGGCTCAGGCTGTCACCATGCAGTTCAGCAGCAGCTAGCATTCCCAGGCTTTGCAGGAATTTTGCAGCACACCAGGAGAAGGAGCTGTGTTTCATTTCTCCCTTCCAACAGCATACTGCTATCCTGCCAAGGTCAGTTTCAGGAAAACCAGACTAACTGAAGTAATTAATCCTTCTGCGTCCATCTTCATACATTTCAGCTACGCTGCTCGTCTGCTTCATCAGAGCCTACACCTTGATCAGCTGGAACCCCTTGTAGCAGCACAACTCCCAGGCCAGTGCTGATCCAGTGCTCAGCAGCGACAGACGCCTTCCAGACACCTTGGGCTGAGCCTCCCTCACCTCCCTGTCAAACACCACTTGTTCTCACTCAGGGTTTAGAGGATGCTAACCCACTTGGTCTCACTCCCAGGAGAACAAAGAAGGAAAAGCCAGGGGGCTACCAACACAGCATACCTCTGAGTTTGAGACCTCCCAAACTCAGGATCTCAGGACCTCTTAGAATCAGAGAGATCTCCTGTGGTTTTCCCCAGAGTCAGTTCCTAGAATGCAGTACTGTTTATAGAGAAGTTTTACACCATCTCGGCTCAGGCACAAATGAGCTTTACACAGAGACTCTGAAGGGTGGTCTAGATTCATGCTCTGAGGCAGCCCCCACAAAGGCAGAGATCATGCTTTGTCTACAGGAAGGCTCCAATGGAGATGGCCATGCTGACCATTACAGCCCTCTGGACAGCTACTCACACAGGTGCTCAGCAGTAGCTATGGATGTCTGCAAGAGCTTCTGCATCAAAGGCCACTATCAAGCACATCCTCTTAGTGACATGCTCACAGTGCTTCACCTCTCCACATCTTTGGCTCTCCCTCCCACCCCTTCGACCCCACCACTGCATGCTCTGTTGTGTAACTAAGCCTCTTACCTTCCTGCAGATACATCACAGCTTGAGAGTAGTTCTGTAAAGCATGATGGGTCCTCCCCAGGCTGCTGTAAGACAGAGTTTTGGCTACAAGGTCATTCATTTGTGCTGCAATGCTGAGGTGCTGCTCCTGATAAACCACCGCCCTTTCATAGGTGCCCAAGGACTCATAGGTCAGGCCCAGATTGCCATAGGCCCGACCTTGGCCAGCGGGGTTGTTGGTCTCCTCAGCAATCTGCAGGTCCAGCTGGTGGTACTGTAGGGCAGTCTCATACTCGCCCATCTGCTGGTAGACCCCACCAAGGCCACAGGCAGCATCGCTCTCCAGGGTTCGGTCCTTCATCTCCCGAGCGATGTTCAGCTGCCGCTCCAGGCAGGAGATGGCTTGCTCGTAGTTTCCCAGCTGGCTGTGCAGGCTGCCCAGCTCCCCATAAGCCTGGGCTTTGTTAAATGCCTCCCCCAGCTCATGTGCCACTACAAGCCTCTTCTCAAAGCACACCAGAGCCTGCTGCAAACTTCCCATAGCCCTACAAGGGAAGAAAACAGCAGTGTTTATTTTCCCAGTATTTCCTTGAGAGAAGAAGCTTTGTAATTTCCCCTGGAGGCCAGCTCAAACCTCTCTAGGATGAACGCTAACCCCGGCAGACATCCCCAGTGCCATCAAATCAACCTCCTCCTCCTGCCACCCCATAAGCCTTTCCTCTTCTCCAGAGAGAGAGAGCAACATTAGTTTCATTATTTGAGCTGGCAGCACAGTCCTCATCCAGAGGACTCTCTAATTCGCTCCTGTGCCACATCTCTGTGCATGTGTGCAATAGTCACCAAACACACTCCATAAGTAGCACACCGCATCTGTGTGTACTTGAATTTCACTGGCATTAGAACACACATGCAGCTCCTCACCTGTGCCCACTGCCCAAGCCTCGGTAGGCCTTTGCCTGATCTTGCATACGGTTCAAGCTTTGAGCCACAGACAGGTACTGTTCATAATACTTTATAGCTTCCTCAAAATCTCCCAGAGCCTCATAACAATCTCCCAGGTTCCCATATGCTCGTCCCCGATCTAACACGGATTCGTTCCCACTGAGCTGCTGCAGCATGGCCAGCTGTTGTTCAAAGTAGCCAATTGCTTCCTCCATGACATTCATGTTCATCTTGGTAATGCCCATGTTACCGTAGACTTGGGCTTCAATGCTGGGGTCCTTCAACTTCTGCCCCAGCTCCAGTTGTTCTTCATAGCACTTGAAGGCCATGGTGTACTTCCCAAGTGACATATACACTGCAGCAAGGTGACCATGTGCTCTGCATTCACCCGGCATATCCCCCAGCTCCTGGTACACCTCCAGCTCCTGCGTGTGGTAACCTAAAGCCTTGTCGCACTTCTGTATCATCCTGTATGCAGAGCCCAGGGCTGCATAGGCATTAGCTTCCAGCCTCCTGTCTTTAACATGATGGGCTAAGCTCAACTGCTGCTCATAAAATTTTATTGCACCATGTATGTCTCTTTTACAGACAAAAATATCCCCCAAGTTCCCCAGGGCTCGGAATTTGGCCTGGGAATTGTTCAGAGACTGTGCCAGGGACAAGAGGTACTTTTGACACTCCTCTGCTTTGCTGAAGTCCATCAAGGCTTTGAAGGCCAGGCCTAGGTTGCAATAGGCTTTGGCTTGGCTCAGCTTGTCATGCAGATCCTTTGCTAAGGCAAGATCCTGCTCATAGTACTTAACAGCTTCCTCATAGTTCCCGAGGCAATAATGGGCATAGCCAAGGTTATGGCAAACTTTCCCCTCCCCTTCCATGTCCTGCAGCTCTGAGGACAAGCGCAGGTACTGCTCGTAGTAGGGGGCTGCCTGCACGTACTCTCCTCTTGAGCAGTGGAAGTTGCCCAAATTGCTGAGGGCCCGTGCTTCGCTCTGGATGTCCCGCAGCTCCCGGGCAATGTTGAGATGATTTTGGTAGTGCTGCAGAGCACGGTCATGGGCACCCAGTGCCTGATAGGCAACTGCCAAGTTCCCATGTGTGGATGCCTGAGAGGCACGGTCATTGACTTCCATGGAAATCTGCAGTTCCTGCCGATGATACTTAACAGCCTGGTCGTACATGCCAAGAGCGTTGTAAGCATTGCCCATGTTGCCATAGGCCCGGCCCTGGGCTGCATAATCGCTCAGCTCCTGTGCTATGGACAGGTGTGCCTTGTGCAGTCGCAGCGCAGTGTCATAGTCACCTTTCATCTGGTGAATGATTCCTGAAAAACAACAGAAACGAGCTCAACAAACACATTCCCCTGCACTAACCCTCTGCAGCATCCTGAGGACCGGTCCTTTTCCTGCCTCTCCACACCAGGCAGCCCCATCCCTTGCCCACAGCACCAGGCCAGATGTGGCCCTGGCGCAGCCCTTCCAAATAAACTGCCTCATTGCTTCTAACAGGCAAATCCCGGGAAAGGTTCTATGGTACACATGAAGCACACATTCACAACAACTGGACAGTTTGGCCTTATAAAATTGCTTTTTTGTCTCAACAGTGATACCTGATGACTCTGGAGCTCAGATTCAACACCATGAGCAAGACAGCATTTGCAATTGCTTTTCAATTTCAGTTGAATCATCTTGCACTTGTTATGAGACACAGGAACAGGAGTTTTGAATCTGTTGATGGTACCACCTATGCTTCAATTAAACTGTGGTAATAATGCTCATGGCTACTTTGCAAACACTCATGAACAGCCGTGAACAGAGCAGGAGCCACAGAAGGAGGTCTTGAAAATGTTTTCTGACATTAATTGTAAAAACTTCAAGAGAAAGTATCTGCCATCTTTGGGCAACACGGTGAGCGCACAAAGACAGCTACAGAAATTCTCTTGGAGCTGCAAAGAGGCAGCACCAAGAGACTTTAAACTGGGTTCTATTAATAATGTGAAGTGTCCTCTCTCCACTGCAGTGGGAACTGCAGAGGCTGGAAAGCCATGCCTCCAGGTAGAGCCTGGGTGTTTGGAAACACCAGGTGCTTTGCAAAGGTTGACAGCCTGAGACTTCTGGTTAAACTCCATATTCTTTTGTTGTGAAGGGCTGGTGGCTTGTGCCTTGCCCTCAGTCCATCACCTTTTGCTCCCTGTGTCCCAGAGCACAGTGTATGTCCCTGCAGAGCTCTGCAGCAGCTGGGCTCCATTACAGTCTGTGTCTGCCCCGCTCAGCACTGAATAGTACACTTAAGGGTGCTTTGCATCTGCATCAGGGAGATGCAAACAGAAAATGTCTGTTGCTTCAGCAAAGAAGCCAACCCTAACATTCTGGCCAGGAAACACACATTTAGATACTTTTTTTTGCCTGTCAGCATGGCTATTTTGATGAGGTTTTGTTTTGCATGTGGATTAGATGAAAGAGACAATTAAGACTTTTTAATTGGTATTGGATGCATTTTAAACAACAGTAATAGTTTCAACAAGAACTGCATGTTCTCTTTCTCCAGTATAACTTAACTCTGACAGAGAAGACAAAAAATATGGCCAAATAACAGCTGAAACGTGAGACCCTGCACTCAGACGCTAGAACTATTCTAACACAAAGCGGGGAGTGGCTGAGTCAGCATACCAACGGAAAATTATGTTTAGGCTTCAATCCAACACAGAAAAACATTCTCTGCTGCACCAAAACTCTCTCTTTTTTAAACAAAAATTTCTGAAATTATATGATGAAAGCATTGTTAATTCAAAGCTGCTGTAAAGATTAATAATGACATTAAGATGAATTATCTGGTCCCAACATGACTGAGCCTGAGCCAGTGAGAATTTAAACTGCATGCAGGTACCACGAAGGTTGAGGAATAAGAGCAAGCTGCTTCCTTTTGCAGCAACACTCATTTCATTCTGGGACGAGGCAAAGCAAACCCAGCAAGTAGCAGCACCAGGAGTGACAGCACTGACAGTGAAATGCTCAGCCCAGCTCATCTCAACATTTCTGTACCAGTTTGCTAGGTTTTCTTCTTAAGCTGAGCAGCACAGAGACTACACTGAACATACAGGCAATCAGGAGAAATACTACAGAACTTGAACCCGACTCTTGCTTCCAGCAAACGAGCTGTGGTCTGCCCAGTGGCAAAGGGCTCACAGAAACAGGACAAAAAGACATGGAAAGCCCAAGATGGCTCATCAGCACACTCATGCAGGGAACTAAAACACAACCAAGTGACAGGTTCCATTTCCCCAGACTATGTTTCCTCAGTTTCTAAGATTTGCTCAGAAAGAACTGGGGCAATTCTCCAGAAAAAAGCAAGTGCTTTGGACACAAGGCAGATGAAAGTGCTTCTGGTCTCTGGAGGTTTGTCAGTGTGATCAGGGCACATCCACCCTATTTTACAGGTGCTCACAGCCAAACACACCATGCCATCACCCAAGAACTGTGCCACCAAAACAGCCTGCACACTCTGCTCAGCCTCCTCAGGAAACCAATCACAGTAAGTTAACCTTCACAGCAAGAGGAGCTTTCCCTTAGTCCTGACTGAGCTGGGAAGCCAGTGTGTTCCCAAGCATAGCCAAGGACAGCGTTCCATCACCCCACCAAGGACCCAGCATTTTCATCTCGCCCTGTTCCTGCCTGGACAACCCAAGGTCCTGTGCCACTATCCCTGGCACAGACTAGTGCATCTCTCATGTGTCTGCATTCCTCCAAGACAGGCCCCACACTGGAGCAGAGATGGAGGATGTAGTTTATGCTTTGCTGCTCATGCAAGGCCTCCTCTCCCAGCGCTGCTGCCTGTTGCCTGCTGTCACACTAACAGAAACCTTATCAATGTTCACTGCTCTATCATGCTAAGTTGTCCACAAGAACTTTCAGCTCACAAATCTATTTCACCTCACAAATCTGCCCCAATTTGTGTAAAGGGGGAGATATGCAACACTAAATAAAAAGCTGGGACTCTTGTTTTCTCTAGTTCCCCTTATCTTCTTATTCAGCTCCTGAAAACTCAGCTACTAAGAGACATTAAATCATTCATCAAGCTCTTTTCAATTACCTGCTGTTGATAACATCACAGTACAATTAACATCTACAAATGAGAGTGCCAACCGCCAGGCAGAAACAGAAGCTAATTCACTGCATGGGGCAGCCTGCAAGAGCTGGGATTCAGGGACTGCCAGCAAACACTTACTTGGTTATCCCAGCACCAGCCCTACTCTGCCATTCCCTGCCAGCTGAGAACACATCCTGAACAACAGCTGGAACATCAGCAGCACAACTGCCACAGCCATGGCAGAGATGGAAATGTATCCTCGGTTGCTCGCACATCTGGCGCTGTGAAGCAACAGCAGGAATGGGCTTCACTGGGATGTAACTCAGTCCCGCCCAGCTCGCCAGCAGCATGCCAATGCTGCTCCTTAAGAGAACATAAGACTGCTACACTCTAGTGTTTAAATATGTACATTCTGAAAGCAAACGCAGGATTTCACCCATATGTCTCCCAACTTACAAGGCAGCAATATATCGAGATATACAGCTGACAAGGTCCCAAAGAAATGGCCAGGTAACAAACCATGTCACTTCTTGCATTAGTGCAAGTATTACATTTACTTCTGACTCCTGAAGAGCTCCTCAAATGCATTCTGTCCTTTCATTTCCCTTTTGCTATGACTTTGTGCTTTCTAGTGCCTTTCTGAGGAATTTAATCATTGAACATGGAATACATTACAGCAGCACACAATCTGCCAAGGGCCTGTTTAATTTATTAAGACAGTCTAGTGAAACTGGGGTGACTAAGAAGACAGCACACAGCAGACCTCCTGCATCCTGGAAGCAGCTCTGATAGTTTTGGCATTCCCTGACAAATTCTGCTCTATGTCAGGACCTTACCTAGATTGGAGGAGGCTCTGCCTTCAGCAGCTCGGTCCTGCAGGCTCTCAGCAATGTGCAACTGCTCTTCATGGTACTGCTTAGCCCTCTCCAGGTCCTGCATACATCTAGCTGCATGGCCCAGGCCAGCATAAGCACGCATCTCAATGGCCTTCTCAGCCAGCTCCTGGGCCAACTCCAACACATAGTTGTGGTAGGACATGGCCTTATCAAAGTTCCTGTGGTAGTGGTAAGCACTGCCCAGGTTGCTGTAGGCTCGAGCTTCTTCCCGCTTGTTCCCCAGCTCCTTGGCGATCTTCAGATGTTGTTCATGGCACTGCACTGCATTTTCAAAATCCCCCATTGCAATGTACACTGCTCCCATGTTGCCCAGCTCCCGTGCCTCAGAGAGCTCGTCTTTGGACTGCTTGGCAAGGAGGACACACTGCTTGTGGCTGGCCAGCGCGTTTGGGTAGTCCCCGATGGCTGTGTACACATGGCCCAGGCTGCTCAGTGCCGAGGACGCTGCCTGCAGGGGGAAGAGAGGCAACATAAGTACAAGCGTTCATGGAAACAAGGTAGATGGCCCCACTCCTACAAATCCAAACCACAAGAAGCCATACTGAAGAGAGAATGTGGCTACCAGCTAAAAAAACCTGCTCTCTGAAGTTCTAAACCCCTCAGGGCAGCTAAGGTGGAGATAACAGGAATGGATGGAGTTGACTTGGGAGGACATGACTTGTGTTACCTCTTTCTCTGAAGTGTACACTGTGTGTGTGTACCTGCCAGAGGGGAAGGATGGCACCTCAGAGATGCAGAGTCCACTGAGGAGATGGAGAGAGTGATTGCTGCAGAAAACTGCACTCCAGAACTAATCCGAGCTGTCCACAGAGCAGTGACTCCCCCACAGGTAGCCATACCTCAAGTCACCTCTCATGATTACTGTAACACCTACACCAGGTTCTGGTAACTCAGCAAACCATCCTGTATATTATGGCAGCTCCTAGGACAGCAGATAAATAATGATATTCACCTGCAGAGAACACTGCAAACAAAAACCTGCTCTGTCTCACTCTTCATGCTCTAAGTTCGCATCAAAGCACCAGACTCCTGCCGACTGAGGTCAAAGCAGTGCCAGAGACAGCAGAAGAATGAGCAATTGGACACTGTCATGCTGCAGGCTGAGCCACCATGAAGATGCTGCAGTCTCTTCTCTCCAGGCTAAACAGCCATCGAATACCTGCTGCTGGAAAACCGACACACTTGCAGCCCAGCACTCAGCTGGGAGGAGGGGGATACTTCTACAGCTTATCTTGCAATACCAGTAGGCCAGTGCAGGTACCAACATCCTCACGTCCTCTGCTTGGCCAAGCACACCATGCTCCAAAGAGCACAGTTCTTATTGTGCAGCATCAGGGTCCTGAGCCCCACACAACCTTGGGACTGCAGCAAAGACAACAGCATTTCAGGAGCTGGAGCCTCTGTCCCTTGGGCACACCTTACCTAAATACAGCTCTTCAAAAATCCAAGTTCTTACCACCAAGAAACAGCTGTATTTAACAAGACAAATTATCTGAAAATCAGATTCTTTTTCCCACTGCATCTCCTAAGACACAGGCCTGCCTTCCTCCTGGCAGAGCCAGAGCACCCAGTCAGGCAGCAGGGTAAGGAGCCAAGGGCAGGAACATGCTCCTCCTGCCCAATACACACCTGCTGCCTCAGCAAGGCTGTTCACTCCAGTGTCCTGACCCTGACTCCCCCCCGATTCCTCCACATGCACTTCCTTTGGTACCCAGCTGCTGCTGTGACCCAATTCCAAACGTCCAGAAAGGAGCTGTCAGAGTGAGGGTGGCAGCTGGCCAAGGGCTCCAGGTCCTGGCAGGCAGCACTGGTGGCAGCTCGAGGCCCTCCTCGGTGCAGGCTGGATGAGCTGCTCTCAGTGTAGACACAGGCAGAGGTGGGGAAGGGGTCCTGCTCCATACTGGTCAGACCGGCTGCAGCCTCGAGGTGCTTTAGCCCCGGACCAGCTCTTGAGCAGCACAGTGACATAACTTCTCAGTTGATATTGGTGAGGGAAAGCTCTTACAAGGTCTGAGGAGGCCTGTTTGGAGGTTGCTACAAAACCAACATAAAAATGGTTGCTCTGAATTTTAATCAATTTTTACACAATTCTTCATGAATATTAATATACACAGAGTACTGAGTTATTTGCAACCTCACTAGGGAAAAAAACCCTGAAAAAACCAGATACATGCAGCCACCTTTCTCAAGTCCAGGCCAAAATACTGAGTGGGGTCCACTACAGGCCTCAAGGTATGCATCAGAGCTCCCTTCATCCTGTTGGCAAGCAATAAGCCTGCTGCTGCAGAATAAACCAGCAGCACCACTGGCAAAGTCAAATCTGGCACAACATAGTCAGAACTGATCCAGCCTCAAATAGTTCTGAAAGACCTGCCACTAGCAGCAGCATCAATACTGATATTAATGGGAAGAGAATGGAAATGTCTTTCTGGAAAACAAGGAGTCAGTGAAATCTGGTGTCTCCTAGGGCTGCTAAAATTTAAAAAAAAGGTGGACATCCATGCATACAGAATGCTGAGATGAGGTTTGGCAAAGAGCCATCAGGCAGAGACTTGGATGATATTAATGGGCTATGGCTGGGCAAAAGAGGTATAAATGAAAAGCACCAGATCTCAGACTGTCTGTGCACAAGAAAAACTTGACAGAAGCTGAGATTGCTCATACCGCACACAGGAGAAAAATCTTTAGGATGTCTCCTAGAATGGGAAGCAGATGATAGGAATTCAAATTTGTGAGGCTGGAAAAGTTTATTTCCAGGGCTCCTAATCCCTCTGCCCAAGAGCATGCCCAGGCTCACAGTAAAGATCTACAATGAAGGGTACAAGCTTGGCAACCACTCTGAGGACATCTAAGACACCTGGCTCACATGCCTCAGTGCCCAGGACTGGAGCATCCAAACCAGGATGCAGGAGGAGGCCAAGTGAAGCAGAAAACAAAAATAAGTAGGAAACAAAAGAAATAAAAAATGAAGGGTGAAGGGTTGACAAGAAATAACCTAACTTGATTAGAAAGCTGGGGCTGTTTTCAGAGTCTGGGCTGTGGCTCACACAGACAGCTAGACAAAGCAGGAAGGCCACCTCTACCCTCTGAGGTGTCCTTCACTCCAACACCCCTCACATTTTATTCTACAGCAGCTACCACTGTTATCTGATCTGAGAGCAACGCTTCTCAATCCTCTTGGAGTCTGCAGGAGCAGAGCCTGTGCCACTTCTGGCTTTCCCAGGCTGGGGCTGGTTGGTGTGTGCAGCAGCAATCTTCCAGCAAGATACCCATCAGTGCTGTATGTGCTCTGGGGGTAGTCAGGGGAGCTTGCCCTTCCAGCACTGTTTAAGAACAATCTGGTGATAATATCTGCTGGGGGACTCCAATGACTCACTTCAGGGGGTTAGGAATAGGATTCCAGAAGATAAATTCATCACTGTGTATTTAATAAAGTCCCCCACAGAACAGGATCCACTGGGAACCCCAAGTGGTTCACACACTGGGCCAAGAGGGATAAGGTATTCCCACATCGTTGGCAGAAGAGGCCCATTGTGGCAGGGAGACTGCAAGACTACACATGAAACAAGCCTCAGCTCTGCTAGCACAGATGTCTGGTAGCAGGGTGATAGGAGACCACAGCTCCATACTAAGGGGGTTTGTATTAGCAAACAAAGAAAATCAATGCTTTACACATCTGACAAAAACAAATTTTACAGTGGGGATTGCTTACACCTCCAATTAAACAATTTATCACTATAATAGAAAGCAGATTCTTCTGACACTGAGCTGAGGCATAGAAGGGAGTTCTGAAACAGGTTTCTAAGTGCTCTCTTTTTCTTGGGAGCAATAGCCAGCTCAGGTTCCTCAGCTGACTAAGGCAGTCTGATGTCAAGCAGATGTGAATCACAGAATGACAACTAATATGGACCTGGCAACTTGGAGAGATGCATTCCTTAGGTATTTTGCTCTTGCCAGAGAATGGTCATTTCCCAGTCCTGTTACACTGAAACAAGTCTTCACCTGACTGCACAGCCTGCTCAAATAAGAACATTCTATAATAATTCTAAAATGGGCAAGGTGAAAATACTTTGCTTGCTGTCTCACCGTAAGGTAGCCATAATTCCCAAACACAGGCACCAATTAGGACTCATCAGAGATCGAACATGCCTTTGTATGCTGTTTCTCTCCACTTCCCTTCTCCGTCTGGGCACGGTGTAACAGTAGCTTGACCCCAAAGATGCAGTAGAACCGTATTCAGCAGATCAGCTATGCATATTCACCACAGATGTACTAGGGACAGGCAATAGTGACTCTGAGAGCTGGTGTAGCCCTTGACCTGCACCTCCTCACCCCACACCCTCACCTCCAGTCCACATCCCCTCACTGCCACTCCCTCACTCCCACCTGCACGCCCTTGCTCCTGAACACAAGCAAAGCTGTGTTGATTCATTTAGTATGTTCTGGGGGTGGTGAGGGAAGCAGATTGTTCCAGAACAGACACACAGAGCTCTGAAAGCACAGGCATCCCCACATACAGTAAAATCTTGCTGTGCCCTACACTGTTGTAACTGTTTCGGGGGGGAAGGACACAGGTTAGTTGACACCAGGGACACATCCCAGCTCTTTCTGTACAGGAGCTGTTTACAGGTAAGGACCAAGTCACTGCTGTGCACACAGGTAGGACAGCACCATGACCATGGGTGAGTACTTTCAGGACCTACTAAAATGATCCACTGGCTGTAAATTGCACTTTACCTTCACTTCTATTAAGCCTCATTTCCTCAGAATCCACTAGTCTTCCACAGTCCAGTTTGAAGAACTACAGATATATGCACTAAGACAAGTGTCACACTCAAATACAGCAGGTGCCCCATCAAAATTCAAACTTGTCCCTCTCCCCTCCCTCAAAGGCAAGGCTGATGTGCCACTGTCACATCCAGCTTTGTCCTTTGTGTGCCATGCTTTTGAAAAGAGGAAAGGAAGCAGCAGGTAATATCCTCCTCTTGTACACGATCCATACGCAGAAAGAAGGAATGGATTTGCTCTTAGGTAACTAGTTCCTGGGGGAAAAAATATTCTGAAATCAATATCCCTGTCAAATCCAATTTATTTGTAGGAGGTCTCAGTCTTTTACACAGAAGCTATCAAAAAGCAAACCCCAAAAAAGGCAAAGCCATGGAACAGAAGCACTAGTATCTGAAAGCCTGGAAGGAATTTGTAACTACTGCTAACTGAAAGGGAATAACCAAGAATTAATGACACAATAGAAAGACTCAAAATACACAGCAGAAAGAGATGGTCCCAGTCCCCAGCTGATTAATGGATAAAATCCACAGCTCTGCAGGTGTCACAGACCTGCTGCTCATGATAGAGGCTGCCACTGGCTGTGCTAACAATCACTTTCCCAGCCCTCTCTATCCGTACTTGCTCAGGAAAACGGTAGTGTTTCAAAGGACCTCTCCTTCTCCCTTTTCCATGGCAAAAGCATCACATAAAGTACATGAATCCAGGTAAACTTAAACAGCACCATCACTTGACTGTCAAGCCATTTGCAGTCAGTATTCTTCCTGAAACCAAAGGCTTCAAAGGGATCACTGACTTTCAGCTGCTGCTCATTTGGAGATCAAAATAACGCTGCTCCAGTGGAAAATCCATTGACTCCATCTCCTCCATTATTGTCCAGTTCTGCTTAGAACACTGATAAAACCAAACCTGAGCTAATCCTTTAACAGAACTGCAAATGGTTTTGACCAAGTTAGCAGGATTTTGATGGAAAGCAGAAGCAGTAACTACACCACACCATTTCTGAAGAGTGAATCTGTCACTCATACTGACCAGGCTGTTCACACTCACTGTGGCAGTTGGAGCAACACCCCTCACCGTGTGGTGCTGGGGACCTGGAGGAGCAGGCTACCTTTCTAGGTGGGCTCTGCAGTGCTCCACTCATTCCACAAAAAAGTCACACAAAATATACCAGCCCAGGAACAGTTTAAAGGAGACCTCAGCATCGAGCCTAAGCATCCCCTGGGGTTCATGTATCTTTACCCCAAGTAGCCCAAATTTGGTCGCTTTCTGGACTAAGTCTAAAAGACTTCTGTATGCAATCACTTAAGGGAGAATGGCTGACTTGACATGTTTAGTGGTGATGTAAGAAAAGAAGCCCTCATTTAAAACCACAAGCTTCTCTGTGATGGTGACACTGAAGAGTGACTCATGCCCTGGTCAAAGTTGATCCTGAAGACTAAGCCAGCAAGTCACAAAATTGGATCTTACAGGTCCCAGACCAGCTCTTTGTGCAGACAAAGAAAACTACAGCTCCTACAGCAGCATGTTGACCTGTGCCAATCCTTGCTGCTCTTTTTCATAACCTGGACACCCCCTCACTGCAAACTCAATACAGGGGTGAAAGCCTTCGCTGAGGAATGCCCTCTGGAGACCCAGAGAGTGCTGCACCTGGAGCTGCAGGTCTTGCACGAGTTTTCTGCTTCATTTCTTTTACTGCAGCCAGGTCCAGGCCTCAGCAGCATGCTGAAGTTTGCAGTCACTATGAGAGGAAAGTAAAACCAGAAGACTGCGTTTTTTTCAGCTAAAATCCATGTGCTGTGGAGGTCAAATGGGGACATTTAAAGGAGATCCTCAGGAAGTATTACATTTCCCTCTTGAGTCACAAGTCCAAACAAAACAAAGCATATGGCCTTTTAGTGCATTCCCAAATTTCCTGTACTGGTCAGATTTCCCTTTGTTCTGCTTAATCCTATCACATTTGAACCAGACAAACCTGTATGAATCCAATCAAACTGACTCTAGAAAAACCTGCTAAAGACAGAAAGAGAAAGGCAAAGAACTTATACTCTCTGATACAAATCCAAATGCTGATGGCCAGGCACTAAGGCTGCTCACATCACTGAACTCATCCTCTCAGCCATTCAGGTGATTTGGTCTGAGCTGTAAGGCAGCACTAGTGCCCTGGAGGACACACATTACCAAATGAACTCATAGGACAAGTGTTCTCCCAGCAGCTGGCACACGGTCTTTATCCAGGGTGCAAGGGAGAGTCTGCCCCAGAACCCCAATGAAGCAAGTCTGCTGTGTGCCCTGAGAGGCTGCAACCAGTGAGGCAGAGCATGGCATTACACTTTTAATGAGGTTTTTGATGTACACCCATATCCAAGGTCAGATTTTATTTCTCGGCGGTTAATCAGAGGCCCCTCAAAGACTGCTCGAAGCATGAGTGTTCATGGAAACAATATGAACTGAGAAGTGCATGCCTGTAACTTTGGATGCCCAACAACAGAGTTGAACATCTGGGCCAGACACAAACTGAACTTCAGTGAACTGAACAACGCTGCAAGTGTCCAGGAAGATACTCTGCAGACTGAGTCAAATCTCCTCACAAGTTCTCATTAAGCTGAAATCACAATACCCACAGAACCTGAGACTTCAAGGGCAATGGGGTAAAAATAAAGCTTCTGTCCACTAGTACAGAATAGCAAGGCCCTCCTCAACGTGTTACTGCTGGAACTTCAGCCAGATGTGATAAAGCCACAAGAAATAAGATAAATTCTCCTTACTCCTTCCTGCTCATATTGCTATAGGCAGCAAATAACCCACTTCTGGCAGACAACTATGTAAGAAGGTATTGTGAAGCAGTGGCTTCATTACAGAAGAGGAAAAGGGCCAGAAAAAAAGCAGAAAACAAGTGACTGCTGGTTTTTTGCAGAGCTCTGACACTGCAGCAAGCACTACTTTCCTCCTTTTGCCTCCACAGCCTGTCTCTGACATCTTAGTCAATGTTTTCATGCATGACAGACTGCTTTAGCCTGAAGACTCTTTCCAGTTCTCATTTGTGAGGTATTTATATCCTGTCCTCATTTTCCAGATTGTTTGCAAACATAACAAAGTAACCACAGTCATAAGATTTTCTGATTTCTCCTTTCTGAAAAATGTGGCAGCCCCAGGGCCAGACCACCTCTTCATACAGCCAAGAGTCACACATATCCCATGGGCAGGGACACTTGCAGTGGGCTCCCTCAAGCTGCAGCTCATGAATGGATGGGATTCCCCACACTCCATCTGAGACTGATGATAAGGAGCACAACAGGACAAAAGTGACCAGCTAAGGATCACTTCAGGATTTACAGTGAGAAAGAAATAAATTTTACCCTACAAGAAATTCTATTTTAAAACACCTGAAAGCCACTTAGATGCAATGGAAAAGGCCAACTGCTATGCATGTGAACCCACACAAAGCTAAATTCTGCAGAGAACAGGACAGTGACCAACCAGCCCATGACCCAGGGCATACGAGAGAGGCCACAGGCTTTTTACTGGGCTTCAGTGAGCTGGTGTCTCCTGAAGTCTTCCAGGATGGCCTGAGCCATGCAAACCCAAGAGAAGGCACAGCATGGTGTAATGCCATGTCACTGAAGCCAGGCAGCTCAGGTATGGTTGTAGGGACTAAATCAGTGATAATGAACAGCCTTTCCCTCACCTTCTACACCAGCCTGAACAGGTATGGGGCAGGGAGGCTCACCACCCTCTCTGGAAGCAAAGGACCAGGGTTTCTGGCTGCTGTACTGTCCTCAGAGCCCTGCTTTAGTAGGCTATGCTCTTTTCCAGGTTTTCTCCTGGCCTTCTCCACCACAGGCCCCACAGGTTCTATTTTAGGAAGAATGAAGATGGAATCACTCCTGAAGGACAGCTGTGCCACTTCCATCTCAGACTGTGTTCCAGTCTTTTTCTTATCTAACTCAGCAGAACAGAAAAAAACCCAAAACATGTTCTGCTGCCCCAAATCATAATTCACACAAGTTTAGGGAAAAGGCTGAGTATCATTACAGGTCTGCTATCAACTCAGTCGTGGCTTGACAGACAAAGCAAGGCAGGAGAAACACCTGGAAAGCATTTCCCCTTCACTTCAGGAAGGGGCAGAAAACCTTGGCTTTACAGAATTTAGAGATTTTATTAGAAAGGAATGATTTATCTTTCCTTCTTTGCATCTCCTGCAAACAAGGTGAAATTTGATCTTGGACTTGCACAGCAAGGAGCTGCAGTTTACCAAATGTAGGAGATTTATGCCAAGTTTCATTGCTTTGAAGGGGACTGGGAAAAACTACCAGAACTGCAAACCTAAATAACCACCAGTGGCTGAGCTGCTTACAAAGTATGTTCAGACAGTTGCAGAATCTGCAAATTCTCAACTGAGTCCAGCCAGGGATTATGTCTGTCCCTGTAACCATATTCCTGAATGCTCCTCCTTCAGAGATGCAGAGTGACTGGTGATCCTTGCCAGCTCCATGGCAATGCCCTCTGCAGCAGGAAGCAGAGGACCCAGCAGGCTTCTGGAGTCTCCTGGGCTGTGAGCCCATGGTTTCTCTTTACAACAGGAATTCCTGCATTCTGATGTTTCTCTTGCCACATAAGAACTTTCATAGATATGCCAGAGCAAGCTGACACAGAAAATCCACTGAAGTCTGCTTAATAAACACCTTTCCTCTATGCCACTTAACCACCCAGTTCTAATTATTATCTTCATCATGCCACCTGCAAATTGTCAGCATTTCTGAACAAAATCTGCTGAAGATGCAAACATGAATTCTGCCTCACATCTGCAATCATTTTTAAAAGCACCTTGGGACAGTAAAACCTGGCTCATCAGTTACTGAGCATACCTGCCTGTTGCAGAGTTCCCAGAGCCACGTACACTCACGCTGGTGTCCAGGAGCAGCAGCCAGCAGCCCCAGACACAAGGGGTGAGTAACAGGAGGGTGCTCAGGCCCAGCAGGTCTGCACCTATTCCTCCCACAAACAGCTGCTTCTAGAGGGAGGTGGGGGGAAATCCCTTTAAAACCGGGCCAGGGATGATTGCTGCAAGCTGTTGGGCATCAAGAGCCAGCCCAGGAGCAAGATGGCACTGACACAGTCTGTCCTCTGCTCTCTGCCCTTCCCTCAGCCACAATCTTGAGAAAAGGGGCAGCAGGAAACACCCTTGAGGCACTCCGCCACATCTTCATCCCAGCCCTAGGCAGAGCTCAGAGGCATAGACAAAACTCTTCCTCACCCAGCAGCTTCTGTTCACTGCCACCTGGTGAAGAGGGATGCTGCATCCTAAGGAAAGGCCCAGGTTCAGCTCCAAATGTGCCCACCAGCCAACATGCAGGAGCTGCCAGTGTCCAGTGGCTTTCTGGCAGCAGCATCCTTTCCAAAAGCTCTGTGCTGGCAGCACACTTTCACAAAAGTATTCATTTCATGATGGTTAGTTTATGATCTTGCTGTATTGCCCTGCTATTTCTGAACGGCAGGGCTGTAATCGAAGGCGTCTGAGGGCCCAGGAGAGAAGGGAGCTATTACACTGTGGAGTCCTTGTGGTGTCCATGGCCTCTGCATGGCAGGATTCAAGCACAGCCGACGTGAGGGTTTGGACACTGGACCTAAGAAGGGGCTCCATAGCTTTCCCTTTCCTGTCCAGTTCTGCTCGGCAGTCCTCAGAGCTCCAACACTTAAGCAGCATTTCTCTAAACTGAATGCTTTGGAAGGAATAGAGGCCCTTCCAAAAGGTCAGCAGAAAGGGCCACTCCAACCCGTCCCAAAACATAATGCACCACTGGCTCTACCTTGGCACTCTGGCCTTATAGAACTCCTAACACAAGACAGTTCCGCACACCTGAGCAGCAGCTAGTGATTAAAAAAAAAGGACATAGGGCACTAGCATTACAGGAATCAAAAGCTTTTACATTTTGATTACACTCTTTCCTCTGATCCTGGCATAGCTTGTCAGTTGCATAACCCTTGTCTAAATCACAGCTTGTAATGTGGAATCAACACACACTACATGAATTACCTGATGGCTTCCAGAAGATCAGCTTAGCTGGTGCCAAAAACAAAGCAATTAATTAAAAAATTGAGTACAGACATTAACACTCTGCACCTCCATTATGTGCAGGCTTCAGATCACTCTGAGGAGAAACAGGCTGCAAGTTTCTGCTGCTCCTCAGAGCCAGCTTCTGTGGCAGGCAAAAGACAATGAGCTAAAACAATGTGATGCAGTCTTCCTTGCTAATACCAGCTGTCACCCCTCCTCTGACACATCCCGCTACTTTAGGGAACCTCTCTTTGTATAACAAGAAGCGCTTTCAAGGGCACTAAGTAGCGACTGCAAAAAAGAGCAGCAGCCCCAAACTACAAAAACGCAATTTCATCAACATATGAACTGCTAGACAGTGTGTGCTGATGTTTCAATCACAGAGAGCACGGAACACAACACAAGACCATGAGGCTGCTGCTGGTGTAGGACTGGGCTGTGACTCTTTATCCATGCATCATCAAGCAGCAGGGAAGCAAAGACAACATTTCACTCCACTGCAGCCACATCAGCCTAGAGTGGACCCTCTTGTCCCTGATCAGAGGTATCAGCCCCTGTGCAGGCAGAAGTTCCTCACTGCAGGACAGGAGCAGGTAGACTCCAACAGCCTGCAACTGGCTTTGAATGAGCAAGGAAAAGACAAGCCTGTACCGAGGGGCCCCACCAGCCCAGGAGTTTTATTTCCACCTCTGCACGAACTGAGTGGGTCTTAGTCAGAGCTAGTGCAAATAAGACATACACAAAGGTCAGTTCTCAGAGAATTAGCTCACATGAATTTCTTGACCAGCCACTGCACCTGGTCAAAAAATCCAATACATCCCTTACCAGAGATGGCTGTTTCACGTGCCCTTCCTAAGAACCACTCTTGTGCCTCGTCTGCACAGACCAAACCCACATGTGTGTTCAACACTCCAAGGTCTCTGGTGGAGACACTGCAGGTATGCCAAATCCCAGCTACACCTGCTCCATGCTCTCTCTGAGCACAAGTTTCTCAAGCCCAAATTTCTCCCCACACTGGCTGAAAGAGCGGATGGCATGCCCAGACACATGGCCTGTGCTCAGCATGATACAGTGCTTGTAACAGGAGCTGCCCAGATTCTTTATGCCAGGGAAGAAAAACCTTTAAAATACTGAGTCCCTGTGAACAGATCAGATGATCCACTGCTCAAGTGACAGCTCCCCTCCTCCAGGCCTGTGCGGGGCAGGACAGACCTCAGTGCTCCAGACAGACCCTCCGCAACCTTCTCCTCGGTTTATGAGCAGCACAGCACAGCAGAAGGCCCTGGTACAAACATCTGCAGCCTCAGAACCTGACAGTCCCTCCAAAGACATCAGTAACCCATAAAAAGGAGCACTTTTTACCTTCTCTGCCAATTTTCTGTACAGTCGGAGGTAAAACAATTACCTCATTAAAGCTGCACACACCAAATTCCCTTCTGGTGGAATTCACATCAGCCATATAGCAACTTTATAACATTTGCATTATAAAAATGTCTGCAAAGGAGGCCAAGAAAAACAGCTTTTTGTTCAGAGGAAGCTCTGTGGTCAAGATGATGTCATCAGAAAGCGCCAAATTAATTTCCTGTGGTTACATCCTACAGGAAATCCAAGAAGCTCAGCTTTCTTGCTAAACCAAGTAGTCATTTGTTGTCAATAACTGTTAATTATGTACCCAGATGTGTCATGAACTAAGAACTATCACAATTAGCCCTCATTCCCTGAACTCCCCTCAGATGGACTGGTGGGATCTGTTCAGATCAGTGGTCTGAAGTCAAAGAAATGCTCCAGCCTGGGGCTCTGGGGCTGCTGTGCTTGCACCAGCTCAGCAACTATCCTGCTGCTTCTCCATCCCCACAGCAGGGGATCTGCTGCTGCAGAAACCCCATGGAAGAGCAGCAGCCACACAAGTTACCCTGTTAGCAGCAACAGGGACCCCAATCATGAAAACTGTAAAAACAGTGACGAGGAACGGCTTTTCTGCTCTGCATGAACATTAACAAGGAAATCAGGAGTGATTCAGGAGGTTTTCCAGCTGGTAAAATAATCAAGAAAATGTCTAACAGCTCCGTCCCCCATGCCACAGTCCTTCCACAACCTACTGAAAGGTGCATTTCTCCAAGGCTTACTTGATATTTAACTTACCAAATAATAGTTCAGTAAAGCACTCAACAAATTCAAGTGGATTTTTTCCATGACTTACCAGTGGGAAACTGATCTTCCTCAGTTTTTAGATCTCCCCCAAAACTACTTGTGCTTATATGAATTCTCACTTGCCCTGATGCCTCTAGCCCCTCCCTGCACCTGCCTTGTGACCACCAGACCCTGTCTTCCCACTCACAGTAGAGGGGAATCCCTGAAGGCGGGATAGGTTTTGTACCCGTAACATGCACTAAAATATGGTTGTGTCCTTACAGTGAACTTCTGGTAGAAATCCCTTGGGACAGCCTGCTCAGTCCATGCAGCCCACTTCCCTGCACTGGCAGGGTGCCCAGCATAATGCCTCAGGAGCTGAATGGCAAATGGTCAAGGCAAAGCAGATCCAGTTCAGGCAATGCCTACACTCTATACTTCAATTTGTGTTCAGGTTTGCATAGGTTCTTTTTCTTTTCACTGCTTTTTACACAAAGCTATTTTATGCAAACACTGGGGACAGGGATCTTGCTTGTTTTCTGCCTGGAACAAGTACAACCGAGGATGCAGCCTAACAGAGCCTGGATGGGCAGTACCTGTACCATGCACTGAGGACAGCAAGGGCTCTGCCGCAGCAATGTGGGACCTGACACCAACCCAGCAGCAGCTTCTACCCCAGGTGCCCAGAGCCCCAGAGCCTCTACGCTGCAGGAACACGGACAGAAAGGGAGAGGGAGGCAAAAAGATCTGCTCAGAGCTCCATGAAGTCTAGAGATGGGGGAAGCAAAAAGACAAACCAAACATAACGTCCCTTGCACTCACACACTGTATCTAATGGCACAAAGACTTTCCTTAACAAAAGGCAAGTGAACACCTGGTTAGAGAAATCACGTAGCTTCCAAATTCTTCAAGGACAACAGGGAAGACAGCCAGGTCTTTTCCAGATGTTCACATCTGTCTGAAAAACCATGCAGTGCTGACTCCTAGCTCAGACTATTTAATAAGCTTCTTACCTCTCTGTCTTTGAGCTTCATGGCAAGCACCAGCTGATGTCTGTGGTTAGTAAGGGCCTCCCGGTAATTTCCTTTTGAGAAGAATGCAGAGCCCAGATTACCATAAGCTCGGCATTCTCCTGTCTGGTCACCTGTATCACATGCAAACAAAACACAGGTTAGCTAATACAGGCACTGCTGGAAACATTCAGTAAGAAAGAACACTGGAATTTATACAAGTGATGATCCGTGTGTGACAAACAGCATCCAAACAGTTCTGTACACAGCCAAACTCTCCTCTTTGCTGGCCTTCAGAAACTTCTACAATTGCCACCGATCTTATTTTTAGAATTATTTTACTTTCCTTTTTAGCCTAAGCTTGGCAACTTCCCATGCCTCCCCATTTATACTTTACTAGACATTATGAAGGTCAGTCAATGGCCCAGAAACAAGCACAGAGCATGCCAGCTTTCTCCAGAAAGCAATTCAGCAACACAGCTCAGCTCAGATATACAAACAGCATCTGTGACCATTTTCAGGAGAGTAGTCCCTACACCCTCAGTGAGTGCTCCTGGCTTGAGCCTTTGGGCACTGACCTTCACCTGTGCATGATCTGGCCTTTGTCTCACACCTCTCTGCTCTCCTGCAACCCTCTGAGAAGCTGAATACTCTCACTGTTGTGCAGGATACACCGTACTCAAGAGGGATTTTTGAATTTATTTTTTTAGCACTCTTTGTTCATCCTCCTTGTTTTGTTCCTTCCCTGGCTACTGCCCCAGAATCTCAGATTGAGTACCTTTGTCCATTGAATTCTTGGAAAAACAGATGGCTTCATTTAAGACTGCATGTAAAGTTATGAGCACAAGTCTACACAGAGAGTAAAAGCAGCTCCCACATACCTGGTACCAGGTAATTCAAAGACCCTGTAAAACCCTAGCACATTCATTGATCATCTGCCCCATCACACAAGCAGGCAAACAAACCTGCACTCTGCACATTTCAGAAGTTTCAGACAGGATTTAGCAGCTTGTGAAATCCCACAGAAACCTGAGTATTTCAGACAGATGCTGATCATTAATTCAGCTCTTGATTTGTTCCACCTGTCCCAGTCCAGCACTCAAGGAGTGAAAGGAGAATCCTTACCTAAACTCTTGGCTACGTCCAAGTCCTGCTGCATGTATCCAGTGCTTTTCTCTGTGTTCCCAAGGGACCAGTATGCACTGCTCAGCGCAGAGAACACTGATCCCCGCAGCTTCAGGCTGCAAGTGCCAATCTTCAGGGCAGCCTCTAGCACCACCACAGAGGCCCCATGGTGGCCCGCAGTCAGGAGCTCCTGGCCGATCACAGACACCACAACAAAGGGGCTCTTGTCCAGCTTCATCTTCTGCAGTTGTTGGTAGGTGGGCTCCAGGGACTCTGAAGAACAAAACCAAAGTTACTCAACAAACTAAGTTATTTGTATCAGGAATCACCTTCAATTCATCTTAATTTTCTTGTAACCAAACAATACATGAATTAAGGGCTATACTGACCAAATGCAAGTAAAATTTAATACAGGAGCTCAGGGCAAAAAGGTACCAAGATTCAGCACATCAAGACAGAACACCTGGCAAAGCTGCTGTTTGTCTTGCAGAAAACACTTCAGGAAGGCAGCAGGAGCATGTAGAGCAGTCCCATATGAAATTCTAAAGCCCGGCATAACAGCAGATGGAACACAGAAAACACCTGAGGAATTTTGTGGGAAACCGAAAATGGGCCACCAGCAGTGTCTCAGAGCATTGCAGTTTGTGCTCCTTCAGCACAAACTTTCAGCTGAACATCTGTGCCTGTCCAGATACCCTAGAACACAATGTATGCCAAGAGAGGTAACCAAAGCTGCAGAAAGAAGCTGCTCCTTCTTCTGCAGGAGATGGTGCTCCTTCGGAACGACAGCACTGGACCTGCCTGACTGCTTCGACTGGTCTAACTGCAGCAGTGAGGCAGTAGGTCAGAGATCATTCAGCCAAATTCAGGGATGCCCACAAAGAACACCACATCACCTGCATTCTAAGCACCAGTCTCAGTGCCTTTGGGTAGCAAATGAAATTACCTTCACAAGGTAATGCTATATAGGACAGAAATTTCCAGATTAATTCATTTTGGAGGATGGAGAAAAACACTATAAAAAAGGAAACACCGACAGGGATATTTTATCATTTCAGTGCTTCTTTGCTCCTAAGCCCTGCAGCCCCCAGCACCATCTGCTGAGGATGAGAATTGTCATGTTCCCTCCCGGGTAACAACATTAGGACATTGCAACACAAAGCCTGCAAGAGAGTGATGACGACATGACCTCCTTCCTCTAGGGAGAAAAATCCTGGAAATGGAGACATTATGAAAGAGAGGCAAAATACTGCACAGCTCACATGGCTTCAAGGTCCCTCTGATTTCAAACCCTCCTCAAACAAAAGGGAATTAGCACAGGAGTCTTTTTTCCTTCTGGAACATTGTGTTTTGAGAGACATTAGTAAGACAGAAGAGCTGCTGATGTGCTCTTCTGGGCTAATGTTACAGCCAGGGCCACAGCAGCACACACACCTCTGTCTGCACTGATACTGCAGAAAGGACAAACAAGCAAGGACTCCATGGAACTGCTGAACAAACCCAGTTCATCCCCACTGCCCCTCAAGCTGGCTTATCACCATCTTGCTATCCCACTCAATTAGAAGGATAGTTTTTGTTCCTCCTGCAACTTTAGGTTCTGTTGTCAGCATTGCCCTGACTCAGCAGAGAAGCCAAATCTTGAAGTCTTTCCCTTTGGGTTCTCCCATCCTCAGATGATGTCAGTCATCCATGGTCTGAAACTTACCCACCCCAAGGAACCCCCTGTGCTTACCTCGCATGGGAGACTTCATGGCGGCCTCGACCATGCCAACCAGAAGCTGAAGGCTCTTGGGATCCTGCGCCAGCCCCGACGCAAATGCAGCCAGTGCATCTGCGTGGCGTCCCAGGTACTGCAGGGCCACGCCCTGTCGGAAGTATGCCTGCAGGGACAGAGGAACAGGAATGCCCATCACCAACCCGGCACAAACATTCACAAATAACACAGCTGCCCTGACCTCACGCTGGTGGATGCTGGGCTACATCATCACACTCTGGCTTCTGGCTACAATCAAAACCACCTAATACCGCAGACTGGTTTGTGACTGCCACCAGCGTGTGCCCCCTCACTTTGATCACATTCTCAACCTTTGCAAGGCCTCTGAACTCTTCTGGAGACATGGGCTGGTAATTACTAGTAAGGCAAAGCTTTCCCCCTGGACTTGGCCAAATACTTAGTCTTAAATACTTATAACCAGATGCTCATTCTCAAGACTGCCCAGCACTGCCACACTTGCTGGGTGCACTTTAAATACAACACACACATGCATAGGCACACACACCTATATATAGATCCACATACACTTCTTAGAGGCAAGACACTCATAATTCTGAACCTGTTTGCAAGAGCATTTCTCTTTGTTTCTTTCTCTCCCAGGAAACTGTTTAGGTGCATGTGCAATACCTTCAAAGTAACCTGTATCTCCTATCACCGTGTATTTCCATTTCTACATCAGCAACATCAACACACAGCTGCAAAGCACTCCCAAACAGAGCTCCCACACCTCCCTACACCTCAATACCAGGAACCTACACACAAACCACTAACTTCAGACACATGCTCTGCTTGCACACAGATCAGAGGCAAAGCCCTGGCCCAAAGGGTATCCAGAACTGCCTGGGAACTACTGGGAAAGAGACCACAGAAAACACAGTATTTGTTCAGAGTACTCAGGTATTTGTAGTGCACACATCTGGACACTATGTTACAAAAAGGTCTTGAATCTGCAAGCGCCTTGGATGCTCGCTATTCAGGTTTTATCTTCATGCCCAGCTAATACCTTTCTGATATAAATTTTGATGCAATTTGGGTTCATTCAAGCCGATTTCAACAGCACAAATAAAGAAGATAAAACATTTTCATTTCTATAAAAGTGCTTTAGGAACCAGTATTGCTCCTTGAGATTGGCTCCCAGTATTGATCTCGTGGCTAAGGCCCCACCACTCTCTCTCCATCTGTAATAGCGCAGAGAGCTGCACTCAAGATACATTAGGCATACAGCTCTGGGAGTCTTTTTACTTAAACAGGACAAATCTCCAATTAATTTCCAAAATGGCATTTTATTAAAGCGTTCGGGCACTTTTGGAACCCAATCCAGAAGGCAGAGACTAAGTAAAATCAGAATGATGCGAGAAATTTAGAGACATTAATATTTAATCTCTTTCCCATTACTAAGTCTTGATTGTAGAACCCCTTTTCATGAATTGGATGAAAAAATTCTTTCTATTAACCTTTAGTATAAATGTGTTCTTATTGAACGAAACAAGCCACTGTACTGGAAACCCAATTCAATGTTAATTAGATTACGAGCATGAAGCTTTAAATCGAAGAGAATACAAAGAACTAACAGCGTGCAGTGGTCGCTAAGCATGAGTCCTCCCAGCAGTGAGCGATCTGTCCCCTAAATCACGCTGTACACTTTTAAGTCCTTTTTTTTTTTCAAAATTATCATTTAATTACTTTCTTTACTGCCTGATGACAGAGGGAGTTTGACACAGCACGCCTCTGACGGGGACCTTTCCAGCCCACAAGGCTGGTCCAGGACAGCCGTGCTTGCCTCATTCAGCTCTGGGAGGAGGGCACAGCTGCCAGCACTGAGCTCCATGTGTTGTGTGGGCGTCTTCAGCACCCTGTGCTTCACTGGCACATCCCAAAGGCTGAGGAAGGAGAGTCCCCACCTTCCGAGCCCCACATGTGGAGGAGATGCACAGGCTCCAGGTGACAGGAGAAGACAAGACACAGCAGGACCCACAAACAAGCAGTTCAGTTCCGCACATTCTGAATGTCCTTTATGGAACAGGTTTTTATCTGCTCCCCACATGTATTCCTGGAAGTCCCCCCCCGGAAACCACTTAATTTGAATACAAACACAATATTCAAAGCCCCAAAGAAAAACCTATTAATCATAACTGAAAGGAAGATTTTGGCCTATTTTTCTCCTGAAAAAAACCCTTCATTCCTTCCTTTCTCCTCCAGTTTCCAGTGTACACAAAAGGCTCTCCACACACTGTGTTCCCTATGGACCTTTAACAAAATAAATAAAAAGCATTCACATCACCTATTTCCTCCCCAAGAGGCATTCACAAGTTAGTTTAGCTTTGGAATGAAGATGCTATATCAAGGGGAAAAATCTGCAAAGAGGAAATGGTGAGAATCACCCTTTAGAACAGGAGAGGAAAAGGGAAGGCAGGGAGCCAGCAGCTGCAGCTGAAGGAGTGAACCAAGGAGCAGCTCCTGGTCCCAACACAGACAGAGCCTTCCCATGCTGAGGGAGCTTTAAATTTTAAATCACATTATGTGAAGATAGTACAATGCCCACTCTACAGTAACAGTTAATTTTCCAGTGATCGCAAGTAAGCAAAAATGATCAATTTCTTCTTAGAGTAAGGAGAGGATAACGTTAAAGACAGGACAGAAACAGCAGGAAGAGCAGGTGTTTTCTAACCCTGGATTTCTGCATCCTCAGTATAATACAAACAGCTTGAACCATCTCTTCCATTTTTTCAGTCTCTGCATCACACTTTCCAGGAACAATGCACTGTGCAAGAAGAAAGCTTCACTCTCAGTTGAAATTTGGCACTAGATGTACCTCCCTCCATGGGAATGTTTTCTCCTATCCTTGTCTTAGCAGGACAGACAGAGCTCTGCTGTTCCCATCTTCAGAGTCACATCATGCCAGGGGTTCCCAGCACCTGCACCCATCCCTTCAACCCAAGCTCTGCACAGCCCACCCACTGCCCTCAGAAGGACGAGGGAGAGCAGGGATACAGCTCTGCCACCAGAAGCCTTTCGGGAAGGGAAGAGGATTAAAGAGTACGAGGCACATCTACCAAGCAGCTGATCTCGTCAAATCCCCAACACTACACTGGAGAGGCTGCTAGTGAGCATTCCTGCACACCTCTGCAAATGAGACCCCATGTGGGCCCACACAGCCAGGGGGGCTCAGCCTGCAGCACAACCAGCCGTGCCTCTGCCAGGCTACCGATTCCATGCAGCCGAGGGAAGGGGGGAGGACAGGGGGTAATTAGCACTTTTTATACCTTTGACAGCACTGCTGATGTTCTGGAAGCAAAAATAAGTTATTCTAATTAATTAATCGGCAAAATATATTTGGCACTTGAGACTTCCAAGCCATGCAGAACACTGCCCCTGTGACAGAGGCTGCTCACACTGCTGGCCGCAGAACAGATTCCAGCGAGGTGAAGTGACATTGCTCCCAGCACAGGACCCCTCCAAAGAGGAACAACTTCCCATCTTATTCAGGTTTTGCCACCTGTTTTTGCAGCCATGCCTTTTTTACCCCGTTTTTCAGAGCACTCCATGTTTTCACAGCTGGAATATAGTTTTTTAGTGCTTTTCTCTACCCTCAATTTCATTTTATAAAGCTTGTACCAAAAAGAGCAGAGCACAGAGATGGCCCTCCCCCTTAACTAGTGGCCAGGCCACAGCGAGGTCAGCATCTGCATCTCCAGGCACAGCCTCTCTCTGCAATTCCAAGCACAAGCCCTGCCCTATTTGTTCTGCTCAGTTTACTGACCCATGTCATTTTTGTATACACTAATATTTTCCCTCTGTGTTATTATAGCCCATTTAATGCAAAAGGAGAACTTCTATCTGTCCTACTAGGAGTTGCCACTGGACTGACAGCTGCAGTGTCCAGGCAACACAAACATGCTTATTAGTTTTTTGATCCTCATCATCTGCGATCCCACCTAGATAAATGTCTAGACCCTGAATATTAAATTTTGACATGCAATCTGAAACAGGATTAGAATGCAAATGCTATCATTGAATAGCCAATATCAAGAGTGGTCCTGAAACTCTTCTAATACCAATATGCAAGAACTGTTTTAGGCAACAGTAATTGGCTCATAATTAACACAAAAACATGCAATGAAGATAAAAATACAGTACAAAGAAAGAACACGTAAGGATATAAATAGGACCTCTAAGTTCTGAAAGATTTTTGCTAAATAAAATCAAGCTGAGTAAGGGAAAACAAAACAACTCAATGCTTTTCTCACTGGAACATTTTTTGGACCCAGGATCTAGGCAAATACTCCTGCTGTACTGGCATCTGTGGCAGCCTCTGGTATTCATGCTCATACATCAGATTCATACTATTTTTCCCAGCAGAATCCATGGCAATAAAGCATTTTGACCCTTAGTGCGACTCATATACAACGCTTGCAAGAGTGGGAGGGAAGCAACAGCCACGGGAGTTCAGTCCTGTCTTACCACAGGCACTTGTCAACCTGAAGAGTGAGCTCATGTTTCTGGAATATGATTTAGTACCAGAGCACCAGTATTTTGCTCACAGTAGCCTAGTCTTTACCTGGCAGGATAGTACATTTTATAAATATTTGACACCAGCTAGGACTGGGGGATTAACAGGCACATGGAGGCCCTTCTGAGACTGCACAGTCACCTGGCTGCCTCAGGACACACCGACAGCCCAGCAGAAATCTGGGAGCCCCACCTCCCTGTGAAGCAGAGGCGTCCTTTTAAGGGTCATATGTGCAGCAGACAATGTGCATGGCTGATCCTCCTTGCATGCTCCAGCCAAGGTTCTGCCCACAAGGAACATGGCAACACAGACTGTGCTGGCTTGGGGATGTCCCTCTGCCACCCAAGGGCTCCTGCATCTCACCCTGCACACACCATCTTTTTTCAGCACAGGCTGACCTGTGCTGCCCTCCTGCCAGGGCTCACCTGGTCCCCCTGCCACCAAACCTCACACCACAGACTCATGGGCATGGTGTAATGCCAGCCAACGTTAACTGGAACAGCATCAGAAGAACTTGGAGCAGAAAATTACCGTCAAACAAACACGAAAAACTTGAAAAAAACCTACTTGGTCTTAGACAAAAGCTCCCTTTGTACACAGGGGAGGAAATTCAAGCCACCTTCATACTGCTGTCATCTTCGGATCCTGGACAGTCGGCCACTGGGGCAGGAAAGGCAAACACACAGAAAAACCTTTTCCATAATGCTCCCTTGGTTTGCTAGATCAGGAGATGATGTCAGAAACAGCAGGAATAATCTATGATGCATTTAATGGTGCTGTTCTGGGTGTGCAGAACACCTCTTGGGCAGCCAGACCGACTAACCCTTGTGGCCGCCCATGCCAGTTGGGCCCATGGCCAACCAGTGCCATGTAAGGGACCAATAGAAGCAAGGGAATGTGGGAACAGCTGCCATAGTTTCTCGAGGCCAAGCACCAGGTTGAATATGTCCTCTCCCCTTGTAACTGCTTTACAGTCAAATATGAGAGAAAAATATGGACAAATCTCTGCTGTGGGATTTCAGGAATGTGAGGAGAGGGAAGAATGTGATTTAATTCAGAACACATGCAGCACACACATAAAGACTGCTGCTGGCCACACGAGCTGACCCCCTGCTTTCTCAAAGTTAAGGCTGCACTCCAGGTAACACTTTTCCTTCTAGTCCTATACCTGGCTGGCACCTGAACCCCACTGTCAGCCTGCCCTGGAGAATCAGCACAACAGATTTGTTGTCTCTGCACCCTTGTTTCTGTATCTTCTACCTGCTTCCAAGTTGTCTCTTATAGGTGGAGAAAGATGGAAATTACTACTTGAAAATGGAAATTTCCTCTAAGCTCCATTAAGCCTCTAGAGGAAAACAGGAGGGATGTGTATTTGTGTAAAATATCTTGCCTTATTTTATCCAAAAAGAATTTAATCATTAATTGTTCTTCCACTACCTGCCAGTGGATTCTGTGCACAGATCACTCGCCCACCTGAAATAAATGGAATTGAATCAGTAAATAGAGAGTCAAACCATTGGTTACTTAGTCGAAGTTAACAGTTCAGCTTTTCACAGAGCTTATCCTTGTTGTTCCATTCTCACTCACTTCATGCTCACTCTAGAAAGAGCAGCTACATCCTGGATCCCTTCTTCAGAGGACATCCTTCTCCTTCCCTAACAGCATGTGCCAGCAGACAATCTTCCTGCCTTTATCACCTACAACTCTTAAGCCTTATTTAATAGCAAGAACCAGCCAGGAGTAGAGGAAAGCGCTGTGCAGGAGTTTGTCAGTGGAAAGCAGAACAAGCCTCTTGTGTCCAAGGCCAACAGGCACAACAGTGCAGCATCTGCTACACTTCCTATGCAAATCAATGGGGACAGTTTGGCACAATTTCTGGCTAAACAACTTCTTTTGGAAATTGCAGAAGAAAAGATAAGATGCCTTTCATCTTGCTCAGAAGTAACACCAATCTTCGTAAGATATTATTAGTGATTTAATAGAAACAGAACTATGGAAAACTCAAAGGATTAGCTGACAGCTAGCTGTAGGTGGCTTCTCAGGAAAGCCTAGGGCAGAGGCAGGACTGGTTTGACCACCATATTACCTGGTGCATTGTTTAGTTTCACCGCAGTACCACCATTTAAACTCTAAATTTAATTCTTTTTTCTAAATCTTCCCCTGCCCCAAAGACTGGAAGTACAGCCAGCACAGACCCTCTGCAGACACGGCTCCTGCCTCTTGGCTCACTGTCTTCCAGCGCCCAGCCAGCACTGCCTGGCAAGGACAGAGCTGATGATGGGGAAAAGGGGAAAAATCAAATTTACAAAAGTACTAAACATATACATCTCTTCGGCCAAGGTGAACATGGGAAAAATTCTTCAGCAGGGGCGTCCCATTTAGAAGTTTTGCCAGACCATTACTCTTGTAATGCAAAGGGGAGAAACATCAACACCATGTTTCCTTACAATGACTCGCCTCCTTTATCACCGATCTCTGAAGCACCAAGTAATTTAGTAGTTGCTATGGAAACTGCTAGTTTTATTGAAGAGCCATGAAAGGGTCAAGAAGTACCATCAAACTGGCCAATTGTAAATTATTTCCCTGCTAAACATCTGCTTTCTTTTAGTTGCTCTACCACTTCTTTATTTTGTTGTTAGAACAGTATTTGGATGGACTCCAGAACAGGTGTCATTCTTTAGTGGGGCTGCAACAGCCAAGTCCAAAAATAGCACTTTTCATGCTCTAATACACTGTAAAATGCTTCATACAGAGGAGCCATACTGAGGGCAGAATACCTAAGCCCTGAGGACTCTTCCTCCTTGCACACATCAGCACTGATCTGAGACAGTAGAAACCAACACAGAGCTGGTTTTCACCGTGATTCCTGGGGGTTTCACACTGCTGTTTGCACCAGCCACGAGACCAACACTGGACTGATCCACTTATGCCTTCGCAGAAGGGACAAAACAGCAGTAGCAGAGCACTCAGCTCCTCTCACAGAGCACCCAGCCCTTCTCAGCCTTGCTACACCAAAACAGGGCAATTTCCCTCGCCAGCAAGGGTCTGTGCTTCAGGAACACAAAAACATTGCATTGCCTGCACCAGACTAACAGAAAACAATGTAGTCTACCTTCCTTTGTTCACGACACAGAAAATGGCACCTGAGATTCCACACACTAGTTAGCAGCTTCCATTACTACAGGTCATGAGAACAGCAGGAGTACTGGCTGCATTTCCAACTTTGTTATTGGAACTCACTGGATTTGTTTCACTCCCACAAAAGAGCCAAATTCCTTATTAACCCCATTTATTGCATGTGTGTCTATCGTAAACCTCATAAACCCAAAAGCATCAGCAAAAACCAGAGTGTGGGAGCAAGGTTTCCTCTGCGGAGGACATAAGCAGCTCCCCCATGCTGAGGCACTCTGCATCTCTTCCACAGAGAGAAAGCTGCCCTAGACAGCATCGCCTGGAAAACTTTATTCCAACAACTTCTACCTTTAAGTTGCAACTGCACTTAATTCAAATAACTGGAATGGGCAGGAGAGAACATTTTATTACAGAACATACCTGAGTTTAAGAGGCTGCATGCTTTCTAATGACAACCATGCCCGAGTTCTTTGTCCAGGGCAAGCCAGTAAAGGGCAGGCTTTGTTCCCTCCCCATGCATTCCCTCTGTTCTTCATTTGGCTGAAACTATCCAAGTGATGACAAAGAAAGCAAGAGCTGTGTCTGTGTAGTCAAGTTCTGGTCTTTCTCACATAACCTGTGAACTCCATTACTTGTGTAAAGTCCTGGCTTGGAAGAAAATATTCTAGGCTCTGAAGTATTTGGCATGTGTTGGTATGGAGACTCCAGCCCTGACTCAGACTTTCCATCCCCAGGTACCCCAGGAGAAATGAAGACATTTCTTTGTACATCCAGAGGAAAATTTCTCCTCCATCAGGCAATGAGTTCACAGCATTAATTTCAGTTCTCTTTTCTAAAATTATCTACTACAGACTAAAACTTCCACACACTGGCACAAAGTGGATACCTGAGCATTGCTGTGTTGTGACACTTGGCAGAAGGGCCTCTCATGATGCTGGGGCTTTGCCTGCCTGCAGAGCTCCAGTCTGGACTCCTGAGAAAGTTATCAAGGAAGAATAGGTAGAAAGCTGTATAGAAAGTGCAAATCATGCAAATACAGCTACAGAGACACCAAAACCAAAGAGGAATGTTTATGTGTCACAGTTCCTTCCAGCTAAGAGGAACTCCCTGCATCGGGACTCTGATATAGGCAGGTGCCAGGTGGCAGAACAGCTTTGCTATGTACAAATACAAGGGGACGTGCTCACCCAAGAGAGGCCTCGCAGCTCTAGAGGCACAGTTCAGGAACACTGCAGGACAAAGCTGAGCACTGCCCTGCCCCGGGGCAATGGCCCAGCCAGAGGACAGTACCTCCCAGTTTACTGGAGCTGCTTAGCAGCAGAATCATCTGGAGGGTTAGTTCTCTCCTGACTAACAGACATGGCAACTGCCTCTACAAAACCAAGCACATGAGGGTTTCAGTACTGAGGATCTCTTTGCCATTCTGCAACACAACAGCCCATGCTAACAGCTGCTGTGCCTCCAGCACTGCTCCAGGCTCCAGCCGAGAGCCCCTGAGCACAGACACACACCACCAGCACAAAACTCCTCAGCTGTGTTCCTGAGGACAAACCCTTCCTTAACTGCTTCCTGCAACTTCCTCTTCCACTGGCCTCCCTTTGGGCATTTCCAAGAGAATGTTCTGACAACCAGGTCACACTGTTCCACTGCGGCATTCATGCAGGATAAACAGCCACAGTGAAAATTAAAATGTGTCTCTAGGGAAGGAGGAAGTTCAGAATAATTACAATTTGCTAAGAAATCTCCAGCAATACAGATGGTCACAGTCTCTACCCTATCTCTGAACTACACAAATTTGAACAACCTTGGGCAAGAGGTTTAATATAGTAAGCAGGAAAATCTCCCCCACAAGGTATCAAGAGCAAGCAGGAGAACAAAGAGCAGAAAGTACTGCCTGCTGCTTGACACCAGCCTGCTGCCTTGTCAGGGTTCTGGGAAGGGAACAAGCAGGTTTAGTGAATAATTGAAGACACAGTGAGGAAATCTTAGATTGTCAGAGACATAATACAGTTTTGTAGTTTTCATCACGAAGCCTCTGAATTTCCAAATAAGAAACACTGAATAATTTATCCCTGTGTCAGTACTGGGTCATCAGTTGTTCACTCAAAGCTAACGATGGTCCAGCACACTTCAAGACACTTGAATGGATCTGAACAGACTAATGAGCAGCGTTCCAGAAGGAAAAGGTGATGAGAACTCAGCCCACTCACCCTTCCCAACACTAAGCTCAGATAAAAGCATGTAGACCCCTCAGGTTATGCAACTGCTTTATTGCCACTCAGCGTCACCTCTCCCTGGTGCTGCTCCTCAGCACAAGAGAGCAGGGAGCTCAGGTGCTGGGTTGGCTTCAGACTGGCATCTGCCACACTGTCACCCAGACCCGGGCTTGTCCGGCTCAGATCTAGAGGCTCAGCCTAGTTTATGGAACCCTGCCAGTCACATCAGCAGGGGGCAAAGAAGAGAAGCCAAAGGACACAGCTCCATTCTTCTACTCTGAAGCACCCTCTCTCATACAGCTAACAGCAATACATCCCAGGAAACAGACTTCAAGGTTTTGTTCAATGGGAAGGCAAGTGTATTTGGGGAACAATAAACATGACTGGCAACATGAACTGAGAATGTGCTTCTTTTAATTTGGAGCGCTGCCTGTTGTCGCATCCCTGAGCCTACCCTGCCCTTGCACACTGACATGAACCACGTCTGGCAGCCCAAACCCTTCGCAGCTCACAGGGCAGGCACAGCCCAACAGACCTGCTGCAGCCCATGCCGGGGCCCAGGGCACAACTGCAGAGCACTCTCACGGAGGGCTTGGATCAGAATTCCACAGCAGTTTCCCCATTTTCTCACAGCTGCCTGGAGCACAGTGTTTTGCAGCACTGACTCATGCATATTCTTCTCAGCATCCACAATGCCCAGCAGCAGAACAACTGCTCCTATCCATGCCATCTTGAAGCCCACAGCCACAGCTCTGTGGCACTAAGTATCACTTGCTCACCAGACTAGGTGATGAACACTGCACAGTCTTTGTCCAGCCATTATTTGTAACTTGTCAGGTAGTTATGTGCAATCAGATTTTAACAGCTGATTTTAATGGGTTTGTGTTATTTTTTTCACATTTTTCGCTGGGTAGGCACATGTGCAGCAATTCATACCCAGCCTATTTAATCAATAACTGTATGGCAGCAAGGACAAATCACTACATTTCTAAGAGAAATTCCACAACTGTCACACATAACCACCCATGATGGGATCAAAGAGCACAGCTCCATCTGTCTGGGAAATCTGCTCTCCTAGAAATCTGCTTTAGATAATATGTACACACAGGCACTTCACACAAAACAAAGTTTGAAGGATTTAAGTCAATTCTCAACCACCAAAGGCTTACCCACATATTAACACCCTGAAGCCAGCACTCATCAATACTGACTGACCTGGTGGCATGAGTAATTACCTCCTAGTTCACCCTTTAAATGACAGAGGAATCCTTCCCAGCTGAGCTATTCCCATGAGCATCTTGCTGGGAAGAGCAGCACTCAAAAGCCGAGCTGCGTGCCTGTAGTTTTCCCTGAGGAAAAGGCAAGCAGCCACCAAGGAGTTCCCCTTTCTGCTTATACTGACAAGAGTCTTGTATCAGATTACTTGAGAGAAAAAAAAAAGTAACATAACTACACTTGCGTGTCTTCTTTTGGCTCTCATGATAATAGATGATTTCTATTGTTTCTTTTAGAAATCTCTATCATTTAAATTAAAAAGTCTAGAGTAAATTGCAGTAAATTTCCTGAGGTATTAGTTATGTCCATTCATTTACAAGATACAACAAACTTTTCCCTCTGAGACCTCCCGGTCTGCTCTGCTAACCGATCATCACTGATTCTACAATATTTCAGGAGAAGCTCCTTTTCCTTCTCCAAACATGACACCTTCAGAATGCTCCCTCGGACCCTGCACACTGCTCAGCTCTGCCATCCAGTGCAGAAGGGCCACGCCAGACCCTCAGGTTGTACTGCAGAGCATTCCCACTCCTGTGCAAGACTCGCTCATGCAATTGGGTGACTCATACACCGAGCTCTGCTCCTGTCACTGCTATGAGCTCTGGCTCCCAGGCATGAGCTGTGTGCAGGATCTGGCCAACAACATTCAACAATTACTTTATTCATAATCATCGAGATAGGTACGACAATGCTGCAGAAAACATCAAGCGCCCAAATACCTACAGCTGAAGTGGAATTAGAAGTCACTGTTTGTGAAGAGAAGCCAGAACACTTGACCATGGGGAATGTCTACCCTGAACGGTCCTGACCACAGCCTGGACCACTCTGCTCAAAGGCTCTTGAATGCCATCACTGATAGAGTGGGACTGTGTCCTGGTGATTGTCAGTAACTCGATACAGAGAGTTAAAAATGCCTGGGTGCTAAAAAGGGAGGAGAAATGTTTCAAAAAGAAATGGAAAGCGAGAATTAAAAGTCTGGAAAGAACTGGTCATTTAAATGACATGTCAGACAAAGGCAAAAGACAAGGAACAAAGAAATCAAATTCACTTACATGTGTGCACTCATACATATGCAACGGAAAAAAGACAGCCAGCCCCAGATCCATCATGCTAATATCATGTGAACATCAGAAAGCACAGCTCGGAGTCAGTGTGCGTCCAGCAGGACAGAAACAGAGACATAACGAAAGGTACAACTGCCACAACTGCACCAGTGTTACCATGTCCCTGCACTGTCCTGCAGCAGCTTTTTCTGCAGATCAGTGAAGCAGTCTGCCATTTAATTCTTTTATAATATGGTGAAAAAAAAAACATCATCCTTTATGTCTTAGTTAACACTTCAGTAAATAATTCCAAGCTTTTCTCTCATTACATGGCAATCTTTCAAGACGTCTGATTCTTTCTCATCACACATCATCAAATGCACTTCCAATCAGGGTGCCACAGGTCAAAAAGGACATCATTGTGCAAGATCACAAGCACCAGACTGGGTCACACAAAAAGTCCCTGCAGACCTGCAGGTGATTCTGGTCACAGCCAGTATGGAGATCCCATGGGAGGAGCAGGGCAGGCATGCTGTGACTGTCCTCAAAACCCTTCCCCACACTCCTATCTATTTGTGACTCAGTACAACCTGGAAAGGAGAACATGCACTACTTTATTCCTTTCATGTTTTTGAAGCTATAATGTTTTATGTTTCCTCTGTGGCACAGCAGCCCACACTTGCATGCTACCGTGCCTGTTGGAGGTGAAGGACATACCAGTGCTGTCCAGGAACCCAAGGGGGACTGGAAACAAGAATTTCTCTGAGACAAGAGGTGCCTCCCATGAAGGTGTATCAGGTCCCATCAGGCACCCAGATCTCACAAGTGGGGACTCAGAGCCCAGGCAGTGTAAGCACAGGACATGCTCTGTGATGTGCTCACTTGACAGCAGTGCTGGGCCTTGCAGACAACTGGCTCAAGGGGATCCTGGCCAAGTCACTTCTCTCTGTGCTGCAGCTGCACAGACCTGCAGAGCAGAACACCTTTTTTTGCACGGAATGCAAGACCCATGTGTGAGGAAATGCTCCAAGTGCTGTTAGGCAGGATACAGGAGCCTCACCACAGCCCATGGCTTTGAGTGGGAGAGTCCTGCAAAGCTCCATTCTTCATTTAACCAGACAACAAATAGGTGAAAGTTAAAAACTCTTCTCTTGAAAAATGAAAGAACTAGGAAGTGCCTTTTTCTGGGAACAAACTGCTTCCACGGCAGCATGACAGAGGTTATTTTGAACTTACTACTTCAACTGGATTCAGCTGTAAGTAATTAAATTTAGTCACAGAAGTCTGATCTATAAATGGAACCTACAAAAGCAATTACCAGAGCTTCCACTGAATCAGGAAGCAACAGCAGCTCTGTCTGATGTAAACTGAAAGGAACATTATTTATACTGCACAAGAAATCACAGTAACACAGTTCCCTTGCAGAGATTTGCTCTGAGAATTACAGTTTTCAGTGAACAGAGTAACAAGTTACAAATTCCAGCCATACTCTGTTCTTTTCACTTTAACAGCCTCACAGGTAAAAATGACAATCATATCACACAATTTGAAGGGACTATTTTAACTCCTGTTCTGTCCTCAAAAACCAGACAAAGGAAGAGTGACTAAGAACCAAGATTTTTTTTAAAATAGATTTTAATACCTTATTTTGGCCTGTTTGGAAGCTAGACTATGCAGAATCTGAGGGACCTGTGAACACAGTGGGTCTCTCTCAGCCCAGTCCCTGAACACACACATTTTCACTCCTCAAACCAGTGCTGTCCAACTGGATTGATCAGGCAAAGCTTGTGGAATTGTACATTCCTGAATAAACTGCTGGAGAAGTGCAGCCTGACAGAGTTTGCCAAGGACACCAAGTTGAGTGCAGAAATGAACACTAGGGAAGGGAGAGCCACCCTGCACATAACTATAAATAAATAAACTCTGGCATTTCCTAGTACCCTGTTTGACCCAGCAGCCTTCAGGTTTTACACACTCAGTTTGTTTTCAATTCCCGTCTGTCAATCCCTCCAGCCTTTTACTCTTTGGAGTCAGACATCAGGCACGTAACACTGTAGCATACCCAGCACGGACTGTGGAATCAGAGCTGACCAAGTAACAAAACAGGATGTGCCTTTGACATAACATAAACAAATTTTTGCTTGCTGTCTTTTCCCTCACAGAGGAAACTCCAGGCTTCAGTGTGCATTATGTACATCACACAGATGAACAAAAAGACAGAGGAGAGAAATGGCAGCAATTTCCGCGTGTCCAGAAGACGTCAAGACGTGATCCTTGTGCGGGCGCTCAGCGGGGAACAGAGTGCTCACAATGCTGTCAGCAAGTGCTAGTGCTTTCTGCTCTGTGAGCTGGAGAAGACCTGAACCACCACCACTGCATAGCACCCAGCCAAACCAACAGAGGCCGTGCTTCTGATGGGCTTCTCTTCAGTAGTGACTGCAGCAGGACACAGCCCAGCACACCAGTGCCACCAGTGCCAGGTGCCTCCTGTCCCACCCAGTGCAGGGACAGCCAGCCCAGACCCTGCCGTCCGCTCAAACAACAGAGTCCACAATCACAAAACAAGTCAAACATACATCAGTAGATCAGGAAATGCTCTAGCAGTCTTTTCAGGAAAACTCCTGAACCAAAGCAACACAGGTGCTGACCCTGTGAGTACTCATGTTCTGAAATGTCACATACCTGCAGGACGGCATACATGGCACAGAGAGGTGACCTCTGTCAGCCTGATCTTGTTAATCCCGATGGAAAGGCCAGGAAAGGCCTTTTTCTGACAATGCCCCACTCACTGCTCTGTTCAGCAAGTCCCACCAAAGCTGAATGGACCTTGCAGATGCAGCCACTGAGGCCAAAGATACATACAACCAGAGAGCTATTTCTGCACCAGTCTTGGTTTTAAACTCCTACCTCTATCTGGAATGTTTTATGTGTGTTCATCAGTAAATTAAAAAGCAGTAGCTTAAGTCACTGGATTTATAGGAAGAGGCAACTAAACATCCTAATTTATTGTTGGGAAATTTTCCTATTTGATAGCTGTTTGTCCCTTGCTAATGTAATCCCATTGCCCCCATCATCCCACCCTGAATAATCTCTCCCAGACCCTTCCTTGTTTATACACATTCCATAATCACAGACTTTCATGTTCCCCACTCAGTCAGTTATCCAAATGATACAAATTCAGCCCCTTTGATCTCTCCTCATACATTAGTCCCTCCAGGCTCCTAATCACTTTTTTTCACTCTTCTCTGAACTCCCTCCAGTAATGATGTGATTCTAATCCTCTGAAAGGAGAGGCTTTTGGCTTCAGTTCTTCACACAGATGCAAGCAAGCTAATTCCGAGAGACTCCACGAGCCTCGTGCACAGCACTGTCACCAGCCGGCAGGCATTAGACCATGACACTGAAACAAAGATGGAATTGTCTTGTGAACACTAGAGAGCCAGAAGCTGGAAGGAAACACAATGAAAATTAAAACAGTGAACTGATCAGTGTTTTATAGAGTCACCAGGACTTTAGGAGAAGGGAACAGTTATCTGCCAGATGCTCTGAAGAAGCCAGGGTGACCATTCCAAGGTCTAACAAAACTGTAGGTCCTGTGGCAGCTTCATGATAAACAAATACCCCAGGATAATGGTGCACAAAACAAGCCCTGGGGTTCTGCCCACAGCCTGAGAGCTGTTTCACAGTCACCACAGGCCACCCTGCAGCAGCTGCAAGTGATACAAACCCTGCTGGTACTGATCCAAAGCTTGACAGCCCACCAAAGGAGACACTATTCACACCTCCACTGAAGACCCCAGCCAGTGGAAGGGGCTCCAGAGGCTGTGCAGGACATATCAGTGTCGTTGTTCAGGTCCAGTTTTGAAAAATTTCCAAACTGAACTACAACAAATTGACTCTACTTTGACCCTTTAAATCCTATGCACAGATGTGTTGCCTGAGTAGTGTATTCTTTGCTACAGTTCTGGCAAAGGAAGGTACCTTCATTGGAATCCATGGGATTCACCTGTTGCAGAAAACATCCCATTTTATGCACAGGGATTATATGGGGTCCCTAATCATACTGAAATTACAGGTACCCCAACCTGATCAGCTGGATCCTGTGGGCATACTGCCACCTCTCCTCTCGGGAAGATGCAGATCTCCTGTCTTCTCACACATCATGTAAAAGCCAGGAGAAGCCTTATGCAAAAAACAGATGGTAGAAACAGCTCAAAATGCTGCTGCGCTGTAATGATTAAAAGGTATTGCAAGAAAGAGACAGGTTCTGTTGGTTTACAGAGCATTACATCTGAGAGCTGTATGCATGGAAGGGCACAAGGTAGTGTGCTGTGAGTACGGAGGAGATGGAATTCATTCAAACAAGAAAAACACTGATGGAAGCAGGATGATGGGAACTGCAGGCACAGCAGGAGCCGCCATCTCAGCACCACTGTCACAGCCCTGGTGATGCATCTCCATGGCAGCTGGGGCTGCAGCAGAACCACTGTGGGAGAAGGGACGGGCGGGGGCCGAGCAGCACATGCTCCAGATGCAGTAGCCAAGCTCACTCCCTCCCTCACGTGTTCCTAAATGACAGACTTGAGATAAATAGAACTTAAAATGCTCCTGGAACTTGGTCCCTAACAAAGTCGGTTCCTGAGCCTCAGCCTCTCAGACCTTCCCCTTCAGATGGAGGCACACTGGAGAAGAACAAGGTGCAGGGCTGCAGTGTAAAAAGCCCTGGATAAGAATCCCTGGAACAGGTCTGGGTGGTTCAGGGACAACTGATTTCAATGCAGCTTTAAGTGACCTTTTGCACAAGTCAAGAGCCTCAGCGCTGTCTGTATCCAAACTGCCTAATGAGTCCAGGCTAAACACCTCCAGGGATTCGACGCTGGCCAAATGAAAAAAGCATTTTCCAATGCAATTATGTAACAGGCAAGGAAACTTCTAGGTCCTACTGGAACCTGAATTGGTCAAATGGATTCACCCGGACATGGCAAGTGAAACAGCAGCAAATCCAGAGAAAGGGTTCACCTCCTTGTAACACCTGCACTGACTGTCACGACCCAAACAGACACAGGGTACAGCTTCACATGAAGATAATGATCCTTTTGACACTTGGTACAAACAGCACCAGACATGTCCTGGCTCCAAAGGGATGAACCAGTCCGTCTCTGTACATAGTGCAGATTACCTTGGGGTGGGGTGCAGGGTTTTTAGGATTTACTATAGAAGCCGCAGACTCCTCACAAAAGTGGATAGATCAACTAGCAGGAGGACAATAAGGACTGCAGCAGACTTGCTAATAATGCCTCTGGAGACAGCTGCAAGGTCTTGGGTCACCTTTGCTGTGGTGCAAGACAGGTGAGTACAGGTTAACATAGCTAACATGAACATTTATAATGGGGTGAATCCCAGTTTCAACTGCTTATGGAACAAAACATTAATCAGTCAATCCTAGGATGACTCATAGGATATGATTAAGGTTAAAACTAGAAAATCTCTTAACCTGTTTAAGAAATAAATGTTGCACCTGGCAGGCCATCAGTCTTTTACGAATCAGGCATGTAGATGCTCTAAGCAAACAGGAGACTAAGGCAGCCAAGGGCCCTGTATGAAGGCTAATGGATCTGTTTCTGCATTGCCACATCAGAACCCTTCTCCCTAAACTCAGCAGGGTGAGCCACAGACCATCATCTCAGCTTCCACTGCCAGACACGATGCACCACGACCCCTGTAATGGGGTAGGATCTGGGAGGAAAGTCAGAGCTAGTAAGAGGTTGCAACATACAAAAAGAAGCAGGAAAAAAAGAAATCAGCATCTAGAAAGGCAGATTCAATTTCATGTCTATATCCTAACAGCTATGAATTCAGCTCATAACAGAAGTTTTAGCCAGAAAACTATATTCATCCATTCTGCCATCCTATCTGTGTATATGCTTGTCATTCAACTGTCACACTTATCCATTCACTGTGTATTGTGAGAGTAATTGTAAAGAATTTTAATTATGCCTCAGAAGACATATCTCAAGAAGACAGAGACACATGGTCCACCTGCCTCTTTCAGTTTAATTTCCCCTAGGAAAATTTTCTTCTAATGCATTATTTCACGAGACAGCCTACTACACTGAGCAACTTGCCAGACTGCACTAATTGTTAAAAGTATGGGTTTTATCATGTCCCGCTTTTTAAAGAGCTGGTTAGGATGGTTTAGAGCCAGTCAGAATTGCGAGATCCCAAAGACAACCTATTCAGAGGGATGCTGAACCATAGAAATAAAAAAAGCAATGCTGAACATTACAGGGGTCCAGTACTTCCAAAACGATTTAGAAATATCAGGAACACTGTCACCTTGACAAAGAACATAGCTCAACATGTAACCCATGAAATTCCATAGTAATTCATACCCTGGCACTGATGAGACTGCTCAGCTATGAGATTATAATGTAAAAATCTGGTTAGATAACTGGAATCAAATAGTAACATAGTGCTTTGCAGTTTTCAGAACTAGAGGGTGTTGTGCCTGATGGATTTTGTAGTGCATGGAAAAAACATCAAAAGAGTTCAAAAGGCTCAGCTTTAAGTATTTATTTTGAGACTTATCACGGATCACTCTTCTCAACGGCAGAACTAAAGTATGAAGAAATTAATGGAAAGCAAACCAGAGAGCTGTCAGTCCTGACCAGTTAGCCCTGGCGATTTACTCTGCAGCACTCCTCAGTAGGACTGCCCAGCATTCTATAGACAGCACCAGCCAGAAGACAACAGCAGTTGCCAATATTTTTGTGGTTTGAACTCTGGGAAAATGAAGACAAAAAAGACCCTGATTCAACCTGTAGCCCAGAGACTCGACGTTAAGCATGACTACATAACCGGGCACTTCCCATTCCAATGGCATCAAGCCAAACTGAACTCAGGTATTTTTGCTGCCAAGTCCCTTGTTCAGCAGTAATGGGAACCAAAATGTATTCCTACTCTCCCAAGACTTCTTCTGTGGCTTGAAGAAAACTAGGGAAAAGTTGAAGTAATTTCTGGGGAAATGTGTACCAGGAAGAGCACTGAACTGCTCTTTAGCAGAACTGTGAAGAATTTGCCCTGTCTTCCTTCTTTACTTATGTATCACAGACTACAGAGAAGAGAGGTTCTTCTTTTACAGAAACTGCTTGTTACTCATCAAACTAAGGAAGCCCATGGGTGCCCTTAGCAGCATTTCTCCCCACACCAGCTGGCTTCCCTGCTGCCATCAACCTCCCATGGACAGCCCCCTTCCACTTGCTGGGGACCAGGTGTCAGTCTGGTCCCATTGATTCCCTGGGTGCTGGTCCCAGCAGCATCTGTCAGCCTCTGTGACTGCCCCAAAGGGCTGACATCAAAGCCCCAGAGTCTCCCCTCCTGAGCCAGCTCAAGGCTGGCCAGAGCCACCAGCCCAGGCACCACGACACTTGGTTCAGCTGAGCTCCTGCACCTACTTCTAGAAAGAGACTCTTGGTGCAAAGCCACCAAGAACAAATCACATTCCTACAGAACTTGTTCAAATACTTCTTTATGGCTAAAATGATAAATATTTCTATTTGAAATGAAACTTACAGTCATGAGCCCTTGTTCCACCTATCTCAAGGGAACAGTGAGGTGGCCAGTGATTTCATAACACAAACTGTTCAGCATCTGAGCATAGGGCAGGACTTCCACACCTGGAGTCCTGTGTGAAATCAGGAGTGTCAAACATCAAAATGGAAGCTGTGAACACGAGTACATGGCACTGCTGTCAGCTCAAACAAAGCTACTCCACATAACCCTGTCAGCTCTGCCCAAAGTCAAGAACCATACACAATGCCACAGTCTAACACTGCAACCAGAACAACCCATCAGGTGAGGTCCCTGCCAGTTGGGAGCCACTCCACCACAAACCATCCTCCTCAGCACACAGCTCATCCATCAATCACAACATGAATCAAAAAATAAAAAAAAAAAAACAAACCCCAACTCCCCCCCCCCAAAAAACCCCAAAAATAAAACCCCCAGACACTTGTGGGGTTGTTTACTTGTACCAACTATGAGTGAATCTACCATGATACCTGGAGGCTCTATAGATCATTCAGCATGTGAACGGCTTTACTGGCAGCCACACTACTTGGTGCTTGTGTGGTTAAGTACAGTCCAACACAAGCAGTGAATTCCCATCCTACTGAACACACCCAAGCACAAAGCATAAGCTTCAAAGATTGCCCCTTTGGTGTGGCTTTGGGGAACTTGGTATCTCCCTCACTGAACGCCTGTGCAAAATACTAAATATTTCCCTACATTTCTTTACATGCCAAAACACAGATCTAGTCATTCTAATCACTTGTCCAAAGCAACAGATCTCCAGACTTGGGCAAGAGAGGATTTATAGGACAAAGGCTGCAGAGGACAGTACCTGAGCCCGTGGAGCTCCTCCTTACTAATTATCAGAGTGCCCATTCACTATGTAACCAAGGAAGAAGTGTGTCAGACCATGACAAAGCTGTCTTCAGCAGCTTAGGAACTTTTTTCTCTGAGTCCTGATGCAATTAACTGCCAGGAAAGTGCTGAGGCAAGCAGAATTAGGAAGCTATAACAAATCAAGTCTATAATCCTACACCATTTACATTTAAAACAGCTGAATTGCTTATAACTCACAGTGCTGCAGCATGTTTACAATTTGATTTCATAAGAGCTACATGTCTTATTCCCCACAGAGGACAATTGAAAAAATCTGGCTTCAAAGCCAAAAAGGGAAAAGAGTCAAAAAAAGGCGCACCTCTCGAGAGCTCCCTGACCCAGGTGGCAAGACTGGCCATCCTGCACCACCAGCACACCTGCAAAGTCACTGCAAACATTCAGAACCACTGAAGAATCACAATTACCCCAGAAATTCTTGTTTAGCTTATAGCAAGTTTGAGTAAGAACCAAAATGGAGATTGCTGCATTCAAGAAACACTTTCCCATAAAAACAAAGGTTCTAGAGCTCCAACATTCTTGGTGCAATATCATGTTGGCTGCAGGGAGAACAAAGCAACTGCTGCTAAAGTGTTAGAACAGGTTTCAAATCTTTCATTTCCTCAGCAGTGAACAAACAGGACTCAGCAATCGACACAGTAACTATCCTTGAAACTAATACTTTGCCCACCCCTTCTGCCTTAACTATCCAAGTTATAATTGTCAGAATATTGTCTTCCCCCAAGTTCATGTATCATCCTGTAGTAGAATACCAAGTGAGTTCTTCTGAATCACTGAACTGTACAAAATATCTATTATTCTAAAACTCTCACAAGACACTGGCTTTTTAAAAAGCAATGCAAGGGGGGCAGATGAGGAAAAATAGACATTTCCATAGGACTTCTACAGGGGTCTATTAAAAAACCACAATAAACCACAACCACATACACACACAAAACCTGCTTCTCAAAAGACTGTAAAGACAATGTTTGACAAGGTCCTAAGCTTAACCTACAGTGTCAAAAAAATAACATATACTATTCAACGCTACTTGTCTTCATCAGTCCTGGCATGAAACGCTTGGGCAGGCCCAGATCCAACAGCCAGTGAGGGTGATGGGAATTTTTCTGCTCACTTAGCTGAGTTATAGACTTGACTGGTGGGCAGACTTTACTACTACTCAAAAGATAATGCCAGATAGCAAGAAAGGCAGCAGCACAGAGAGCCCACCGAATGCTTTTAACTTCTACCAGCTACACAAAGGACAGAATTAATGTGTAAGAAAAATATATAAAAGTGACACCTGTTCTCAAACTATTAATCACCATCCAACCAGCTGCATTACAACTGGGACACCCTTTGGCCAAGTGCTGACAGATTTTGCTAATTCCCACAGCTGCCCTTCCCACCCTTGCCCAGGACAGGAACACGCAGGCAGCCAGGAGTGCTGGCCCTCCACCCCAGCACTGCACAGGCACTCAGTGTGGGAACACTGTGGACTTCAAAGAGTCATGGACTCACTCAGAGTCACCGGAGCTGAGCCACAGCTGGGGCATATGCCCATATGGCAAATTTCTGTCTTTAATCTAACTTTGATTTTACTGGCAGATACTGACCATATATGCCTAATCTCTGAAGCCTGCTGCTTGACAGTGTTGATGTACTTTTTAATGGATGAAAAGGGAAATGACAGCTTTTGGCTCACTTTCAAACATATTTCACTGCAAAATACTCTACAGCTCAACCTGCTTTTCATACAACTTAAGAAATCTATTCTTTATAGTGCTACTAGTAACTGGTGGCATGATGAAGAAAAGTGGAGCTGGAGAGGAACACTTACTGTGGTAGCTAGTTCCTGAAAGGAAGATGTTTTCTTCCTTTCTTTAATGTCAGCTGCATTGTTCTGAAATCACAGCTGCATTGATCTGATCTTAGAAAATCTCAGGTAGAAATTAAACACTTCAAAATAATTTCTCAATTTTTTCCACATCAAATAAAGCTTACTCCCAGACTTTTCAAGAGCAGAAATTATGCTAACAAGAAGCTAGTGGTCCCAGCATCAAAGGTAATCTGCAAGGTATTTTATTGTCCAAAATAATCTGCATGGACTGCTGTCCAAAATAATACCTCTGAGACCAAGGGACTGCACTTACACATGAAGGAAACTGTTTGTGGAATCACAGACTTCTTTAGGTTGGAAGGGAACTTAAAGCTCATCTTGTTCCATCCCCTGCCATGGGCAGGGACACCTTCCACTGGCCCAGGTTGCTCCAAGCCCCATCCAATTTGGCCTTGGACACTTCCAGGGATGGGGCAGCCACAGCTTCTCTGGGCACCCTGTGCCAGGGCCTGCCCACCCGCACTAGGAAGAATTTCTAGTAAGTGGGTAGGGAATAAGCTGTGGTACCCATTCCACATTGTGAGAGACTGGCAAAGGGGTTTCTCTGCCCAGATATATCCTGGGCATGGATCTGCATCTGAGCAAGAGATAATATTCAGAACACAGAAATTCAGGAAAGGACTCTCCAACCATAACAGAATAACATTTCTATGGAAAATAAGATGTTGCCAAGTCATAAGAGTCTCTGTAAAGGCCTAATGAACATGAATAAGACAGCTGGATATTTTATGTATCAGCCTTCTAAGTCCCTCCTTCTTGTCACTTAAGAGTAAAAATACTAGAATGGTTTATGGAGGTTAATTCATGGGTGCTTAGGTGTGATTCCACTTTAAGAGAAGGCAGAATTACTAGTCCCTTGCAGCCATCCGTATGGGAAGCACATGGACAGCCTGAGGCATCAGCTCCAGCTCAGCTCCACCCAACAGGGGGCAATACCCAACTGCTCCGCTGCTCTGTGGCAGGCCAAACAGCAGCCTGTGCCCAGGAAAGATTCACCAACTTGTCCACTAACCACAAAAAGTGCCTTTACAAACTGTTTTCCATTAAAAGGACAGAAATTATTTGCAACTGAACTCACAAAACAAAATTCTGATTCCAAAGTTTCAGACTAGGCTATCCCATAAACATTCCCATCTCAGCTGTGTAATTTTGTTCCAATTTAGTATTCATCAGGCAAGAAACTAAACAAGCCTATATCTGGGTTATTAAAATAGCTGAAGGCACTGAATTTTTCATGCTCCCAGAAAAGGCATGTAACTAACCATAGTTTGCAGTAAGTTGTCACACTTAGGTTCATCTCACAGTTCTCATTAACTCCATTAAATATAGTAAGCTACTAAATAATAAAAATAAGAATAAAAGAAACTATAAGTAACTCTGACAGGAAGAGCTGCATTTCCATATAATGGAGAAAAAAAAACCCACATTTTTTTGAGAACACGATTTAACACTCACTGTCAAAAAACCCCACAGCAGTAACGCTAAGGCTCAGAGCATGGTGGGATGCCAAGCAACTGAGCGCCCTGAAATCAAATACACTTTCCAAGGGCCCCTTCCAAGCAGCCCAGCCACTGGATCCACACAGCAGCGGGAGCACCAGTGCCCACCCTAGGACGAGCAGGGCAGGACCAGGGAGCAGCTCGGACCAGGCAGCCAAGCCTCTGGGGTACAAACCTGAGCTCCGCTGATGGCACAACCCGCAGAGCTTTGCTGAATATCCCAGGAGGAATGTCACTGCCACTTTTAACTGCGGCTAACCGAAGAGCAGTGGCCTCAGAGACTATTCCAATTAAACTGATGACACAACCAGGTATTTTATTATTTATACAGCCCTGGTTTTCTCAGCACAGAAGAAAGCAATCAGAGAACATTTCCCTATTCATTACTCCACGGCTTTTAAAAGCAGCATCTCCACAAAAAATCTCATCATGCTAGGCTTCCACCATTACCCTGCACTAGGCATTTCTCTGGCCCAGTTCTGGACCATTGTGTTCACCACACGTAAGGAATCCCTCCCCATTCCTCCACAGGTGAGCTCTCCTTCCCAAACACTCTATGGCTGAGCCAGTCCATTCAGCCTATATCAAGGGAACTGTACAATTTCACTTTGCCTATATTTTGTTAGATTTAGTTGTTCCTGTCAAACTAATACTCCAAGTTACAATTAAGTATACTCAGCAATACAAGCTGCTGCTGTTCTTACAAACTGATCCAGAAATCCCTATTACAAGGGTCCATTTACCAGAGTGGGGATAAAATTCCACTTAAATAAAGTAACACAGAGAATGCTACAAAGATGCTAAAAAGCATTAATGTAATTTGGCAGCTAAGGACTTCATTTTTTCATATAACACTGAGAAGTGACATTGAACTTGTCAGAAAGACCCCAAATCATGAAATTATTTTCCAGTATTCAATCCAAATACAGAAATCTGAAAAACATATACAAATAGGGCAGGATGATAAACCCTGCAGAGCAGTGCCTCCAAAGCCAATGTGACCCCAGGGTGACACTGCACGCAAGGATGGACATCAGCCCTCATGTAAACAGTAGCTCTGTAACACAGTGCCAAGCCAGGATGTCAGCCTTGGCCAGAGGCAGCTGCACGTACCTGATCGCATCCCAATGACCTTGGATTTCGCACGCAGGCAGAGCAGCTTCACCTTCTCTCCAAGCCGGGGAGAAACATGTTGCACTGTTCTAGAAAAGACTCTCTAGTCCTAACCTTTTCTTGTCCCATTTGGTTATTTTCATCACAATCTTCTTCAGTTTTCCCTACAAGGAAAAGGCTTCCTACACACCCTGCACACAACCCACACTTGGAGGTTTTGCCTGCACTCAGCATCCACAATTACCAGAACATACAGGTATAATGTGTACATCGTGCACCTTTGCTATAAGGAGTAAGTTCTCACCTTAGCTAAGCATCACATCCTCTTCTTTCACCTTCACCCACATTTAACTTCAGGCTCAATCTTAACCTCTTTTTTCAGCTCTTGAAATAACAGACCCAGTTTAAGGGAAGCTTTGTGCATGTCATGGATTTTTCTTCTAAACCAAACTAGTAGAAATTCAAATGGATAAGCAGGACTGAAGGGATGATTTTTGGTATATCACAAGGTTATAAGGCTCATGCACAATAATGAAGGAAGATTGCATTAATCTCCTAAAAGGATTAAAATATTGCAATGAGAGCAATTCCATTTCTTAACAGGAACAAAAGAAGACAATTTCCCTTGCAGAAATTTCCATAATTACAAGTAATTATCTACTACACTGAAATTCTCCAGTACAGCACTTACCGCAGAGAGTATTCCTATCAAATGCTCTATTCAGGAACTAGAGGAGAAATTGTTTCTTGTTGAATAGTACATTGCCATTCTGCTGATTAAATCACAGTTCTGCTCTGTCAGAATGTGCATCTATCTTTGATAACACTAGAAAGAACCACCAATCCCTACCTGACAACTCTATCACTAGGTTATTATGAAAGCCTAAAAGATATAGATTTTTAGAAGTGCATGCAGAGAAGAAGAGGAATAGATCACATCCACAGATTACCTCAAAGGAACATCAGTTATAACACTGCACTGGACATACAGTTCTTTTCTGCTGAGTGCATCAACAGCTCCAAGACAGTATTTGGATGTACGTTCTTATCAGGCAATAAGGACAAGTATGGCAACAGCTGCTGCAGTATTTGTAAAAACTGTATAAATTCAAACAAAATACCACAAGTTACAAAAAACTCATCTTTACATTTGTTGCTCTTGTCCATAAGGAGAATGTTTGTGTCAGTCATTCTTCTTGTGCATAAATAAAATGTCTGTCAAGAACATGTAATGTCAATTATTCATGACTTTTCATAAGCAAACGTGTACAATCCCACATCTCTTGTGACCAACCATAGGAACAGAGTCCACTGCACTGCTGCTGCTCCTGCACATCTCTGTGCCACCCCTGCACATCTCTGTCGCCATATAATATCCCTATTTAGCCTTCCAGCAGCACAGCAAAATGGACTGTGCTCCAAGCTCATGACAAGAGGGAGCACAAGGTTCACTGACCTGCTCTACCTGAGCCACCAGTGATGGGCGATACTGTGCTCACAGCACAGTATCTTCCAGGCATTAGAGAACATGGGTTTTCAAAGCAAGCTAATCAGAGCTCATGCTTGACTCAACAGTTAAACAGTATTATCAGAGGGGGGTTCGTGGGCTGAAACTCTAAATGCTCATAGAGAGGTGGAAGTCTGTCATCCATACAACAGGAGATCCTGAAGCACAAGTACTAGAGATAAGAAAAGGTAACAGTAATCTGATAGCAGAAGACAAAATTATAATGTTCTGGGGAACTGCCCCCTCAAAAGTTGCTGGACACAGTACAGAAAGAGAGCCTGCAACACCAAGCAGGTGTCACATATCTTACTACACCTGTGAGACTGAAAGTCTGCCAAGAGAAGATGTAGAAACTCTATCAGATATGAAAAACTTTGGATAATGTACTGTAGCTACAAATTTCACATTTCAGAAATTTGTAGGAAATGAGGCAAGATCGATCAGGACTTTGTAGATTTTTCTGTTGGGTCTGGAAATACTCCAATCAGCCCCGCCAGCCCTGTTCCCACTCAGGCAGCTTTCACCTCGAGGAGGTGCACTTCCTGTGCTAACAGATCACCAATCCCTTTCACGGCTCATCCTCACATCACATCACAAAAGAACAATTATATGAATTGACAACATAACAACAAAATCAATTGCTGAATATTAAGTTTTTGGTTTGCTATTCTGTGCTCTTTCAAGTCTCATTTACTACTGCACAAAACGTTTCACAAACAGAATACTGTTCCAGCAGTTCTGTTCCTCTCACCCATTCTCCACTGAAGCATCCAGGGGCCACAGCAGATTTTAATCCCTGCTAAACAAAGGGTATACTCACGCAACACAGGCTACTAAATGGTATAAATGAAAAAAAAATTAAGTTTAAGCAGCAATAACTTTGCTAGTAATGAAGTTAGATACAACCTTGTTTCAACATTTGGTAACCTTGATGGTAAAACATTTTCTTCTTGTAACTAGTCAGAATTTCTTTTATTTAGTTGTATCCCATGCGCTCATCTGCCCTTGTGCACCTCCAAGGAGAGTGTCTCAGTGTCCTCTACACCCTCTTGCACGGTGCCTCCTGCTCCTACAGCAGCAAGATCTCCCCTCAGCCTTTTCTTCTCAAGGCTTTCTCCTTCAAAACTAACAAACAAAACCAAAACAACAACAAAAAAACCACTACAAGGGCACGAGCCTCTTGCACACACAGCTACAATGGTTCGGAGATAACATTTACCCTGGGAATTCCAAAGGGCAAAGTCCTGTGACTACAGCTAGGCAAGCCACAGAGCCCACATTTCCTGAAGCCCAGCAGCTCTGGAAAAAGCTTCTTCATTTCGATCACCATCATAGGAAGGCAGGATAGTGGTCCATCATGGAGGAATGACAGGCTGCCAGCTCAGATCGCCAGGAATTCAGGCTTAACGTCATTTCAGAGCCAAGGACTGTATTGCCTTAAATGGAAAAGATCTACAATATTTAACAGGTCAGGAATACTACCCATTTCTGTTTATTTAAGCATATAAGAGGGTAGATTTAGTTTAAAAGTCTCTTAAGCAAGACAACAGCAAAGCTTCTCTGATAACTGTCAATTATAAAAGTGGGGGAAAGAGCAAGGATGGGGAAGGAGGGGAAAAACAGAAGGAGAAAAATATAAAAAAAAAAATCCTTTTGTTTATTTTCCCCTAGTGTGAGCAGAATTCTGCAAAACAGGTTTGATTTTCCATCTTGGAAAAACTCAGAGCACTTGCCACATCAGTAAATCCTCATGCCACTGATCCCACCACTGCCCATCATCTGCCAACCTGCCCAAAGGGGGACCCTAGGGTCAGCCAAGCTTACACTCCTTTGCAGAAATTATCACCATCTTGCAAGCATTTCCCAGTCCTTTTCCACAGTACAACTTATTTCACCCTGCAACACAGAGGGGGAAGAGTGACTTCTACACCAGCAGCCCACCCAGGGACCAATCCATTCCATTCCCTATGAAAAAGAACTCTACTGCCTGTGACATTTTACCCACGATACAATGTAGATTGCAGTCACCGCAGACTCCCAACAGTGTTCCCTTGTAATACCACACAAACACCATTACTGACAAGAACAAGGTCACAAAAAGATATTCCATTATTTCTAGTGAATAACAGAGGTTGCCCCAGGAACCCAAACACTTCCATTCAATCCCACTTCAGCTCTGAATAGCACCAGGAGAAAACAGCTCCTCTCTCATGCAGAAGTGGATGTATGTGCCCAGATTCAGTAGCAGCAAGGATAGATGGAGCCAGGAACGGTGGCACACAGTTACAGATTTAAAAGAAATCTTAAAAAGAAAAAAAAGAAAAAAGTCTGACCTTATAGATCCTAGTGCTACACTTCTTAAAACATTACAGTGACCAAGATGAAAATCACTGTTCCAGTCTTGAGCATGCATTAACACGTACATCCTAACAAAGCACTTGGGCATATCAGAGTTCAAGAAGTGTTTAGACAATATTCTCAGGCACATACTGTGACTCTTGGGGATGGTCCTGTGCAGGGCCAGGAGCTGGACTCCGTGATCCTTGTGGGTCCCTCCCAACTTGGCATATTCTGTGATTCTGTGATAAATGCATAGATGGAGATTCCATAAAAACAATACAGATCTCCAAGAGAGTAACTCACAGCAGAGAGATAATGAGATTTGCATGAATTTACTATGAGTGTATTTTCTTTTGTACTAAAAGAAAACTGAAGAAGCTATTTGTAAAAAGAGGCTACACATGAATGAACCTTCTTACTGAAATGCTCATGGTAAATATCCCTAATCTGTGGGAGTCAGGAACAAAGGTATATTGCAGCTCAGCATTGTGTTGTTATTCATGATTTATCAAATCCTTCACAATGTCTGCCCCCAACAGTGTCAGTCAGTTCAGGTTTCATCTAGCATTTAGTCATCAGAACTGAGTAGCAAATGACTCCTATACGCAATTTTTTTTAGCTATCTAAACCAGTTGCTGTTATCAGGCTCAAGCAGGCAGAATTTCCTGCACTGTTCCTGCATCACAAACAAGGTACATCCCATAAATGTGAAGCAACATTTTATACAACCTGATGGCTTGAACAGTTCAGAAAGGAGTGCTCTCACCTGAACTCCTGTACCCCATTATGCACTCACAAGTATAAGGGCTGTTTTATTATTCTTCACAGATTCATTATTCTGCATTAGCAAACAGGACCACCCCACCATCCAAGCCATCTTCTCCCCTCAGCCCAGAGGCTGCAGCAAATCCTAGTCAGTGATGTGTCAAAACAGCCCATGGTGCATCTGGGGCAATGCGAACCAGCAAAAAGAACCATTTCAGTGATGAGGAAGCCACCTGAACCAGCACCCCATGGGCAGCACATGTGGCCCTGCCAGGAAACCATACCCTGGAGCCAAAGGAAGCTTCAAAAAGAGGTTGTGGTAAGGGAAAGATGTAGTTCCAGGGAACCACAGGCCTGTCAACCTGCCCTCCGTGGCAGAGAACGTCATGGATCAGATCATCTGGAGTTCCATCACACAGCACGTGCAGAACGACGAGGGGATCAGACCCCGTCAGTGCAGATTTAGGAAAGGCAGGTTCTGCCTGACCAGACACAAAGTGACCTGCCTAGCAGAGGAGGGAAAGAAAGGTTGTAGATGTGTTTACCAGGACTTCGGTGGAAGAAAATTAGTAAACAACAGTCATTTTCTAAACTTAAAAATACACAAGGTTTACTACAGAACAAAAATATTTCAGTCACAACAAATTTGTTTTTTCACTGGTTGAAGGCAAGAGACTGTCTTAAACATTCTGGGCAATATAGCTGTATCTGATTATCACCACACAAAGGAGCTTACTCCAGGGTTACACACAGGGCTAATAAACTGCAGGAGATCCTATACAGCACAGTTTCACAGCTGAAAAAGCAAAAATCTCTCAATGAGCAAAACACCTTAAACATTTAATAATAAAAACATTGGTAAAGCAAAAGAACGTAAATAAATCAAAGGAGAACCTGATTCAGTGAAGTAGCACATGTGTTCAGCTCTTGTATTTGGGTATTATAACAGGAACAAGACAGGCAAATGATTTCTCAGAAGTCCCTCAAGAGAGGATCAGCAATACCAGGGGCTACAGGACCACTCACTTCTGCACTGTCTTGTTCTTTGTGCCACTCAGACCTGGGGCAGCAGAGCCTCCTGCACGAGCCCCTTTCCTGAGCCTGCTCTGTGCAGCACATGACAGCAGCACCACAATGGCACTGGGCTAGCAGAAACCCCAGCCTCTCTCACGTGATGCTGCTGGCAGCATGGACAAAATAACCTCTGCTAAGATTCACTGCGACTACAGCTGAAAACACAGCCTGGTCCAACACGAACATAGTTTCCATCGCATCACAGCAGAAGTGGGAATTATCTTTTGCTCAGACTAGTAAGGTGCCTGACAGTTCAGCCAGTTCAGCTGTCTCGTGTACCCTCTACACAATCAAATTTTGTTTGCCCAAAATCAACACGATTTGGACACAGACAGTGATGCAGATTAAAAAAAAATAAAATAACCGTCTGACATGATGATTTAAGCATAAGTGGTGAGCCAATACTGCAGAGTGAATCCTGACACTCTGAACAGAATCTTCCAGAGACAAGGAGTCCAGCCAACAGCCAAGAATAATATTTCAGTGGTTCAGTCAATACAGCTGTAACCATGGCCTGGAGGGGTTTCCACAGCCGTAACCACAGGAGTGACTGCACAATCACTTGAAAATAGTAAAAACAGACATTTAAAAATCTATAGCTTGTAGACATCTTAAAACCAGTTTGACAGGAGGCACAGAGGGGCCTGAAAAATGCACCGACGTTCCCACCGAGCTTGACTGTCATCTGTTTATCCTGATTCAGAGACAAGGACGTGAAATAAGAACACCTCTCACTAGGTGCAATTGCCTACTGGAAAAAAACTGAAAGAACAGCTTCAGACCAGCTGAAAAGAGATGAGGTACCAGTGACACAAAGGCTGATGGCTTTGATCCCCAGGAGCGGCAATGGCACCACATCCGCTCCAGCCAGGACGATCTCACACCGTTTATTCGTGTCTCACACTTACAGCCAGAGACGCTCTCATGCCTTTCACATATGATTTCTATTTCTTTCCTGATGTAAAACACAGTATCGCACATCATGCTACAGAAGGAGCCCTGCTGGTTCAAGCAGGCTTTTCCAAAAGAAAAAAAAAAAAAGAAAAAAAGAAAATAATAAGTTTAATAGTCCACAGCTGCCAGGAGCGAGGGGTCACTGCCGCGGAGGGGCGGCACAGCACACACGCTTTGCTGGGTTCTCCCTTCTAAAATACCCATAAAACGCACTGCCAAGCGCCTCGGAGGAGGGTCCAGCACAGCCCGAACGCTGCGACCCCGCACGGACACCGCGCCCGGCCGCGGCCCGCCGCCTGCGGGGGGGAGAGCCGGGACAGCCCCGGCAGCGCCCGGGCACGGACCGGGCACGGCCCCGACACCCCCCGAGCACCGCCCGGGCACGGACCGAGCACCCCCCGACACCGCCCGGGCACGGACCGAGCACGGCCCCGACACCCGCCGGGCACGGCGCAGTTGCGGCCCCTCCCGCGGCGGCCCCGCCGGGCCAGCAGCAGCGGGGGCGCAGCCGGGCCGGGCCCCGCGGCCCCTCCCCGCACTCACCTTCTTCCGGGGCTGCCATTTCATCATATTTGTGGAGCGGGTGGCGCTGGGGCGGCGGGCGCAGCGGGGCCGCAGCCCGCGGTCATGCTGCCCGGCCCCGCC
>JAWWEE010000034.1:8927919-8956988 GCA_035221455.1 Xenops minutus | reverse complement strand
CCCGGCCCCGCCGGGCCGTGCCGGGCCGCGCCGGCAGGGGGCGCCCCGGCCGCAGCGACGGCGGGCCGGGTCCCTCGGTGCGAGCCGGCTCGGGGGCCAGGAGAGCTCGGAACCGCCTCTGGAGCCGGCAACCTCCATCGCCTCCGTCCCGAGAGCACGATCTCACAGCCATTTCTAAAGGAGCCAACGCCTTCTCTCAAGGAATCGGCAAAGCCAAGAAAATTCAAGTGCTAGTGCTTCGTAAAGCTCTGATGGAGCCAGTGGCAAAGTTGTGCGATGATACTAAGGAAAAGATAATCTTAGCCCATGGACGTTGAATGCTCTCAGGTCACTGAAGTGAGGTGGCTGAAAGCAGCACTTCGTTCCCCTGCCCAGCAGCCCGGCCCCAGACACAGCCTGTGCCCGGAGCACACCGTGCCCCATCCCTAGAGCCTGTCCCGGCACTGACACCTCCGCTCCGCAAGAAACAGCCGTACTCGGATTTCGAAGGGCCAGACTTCAGGACACTGACAGGAGCTCCCTGACAAGGAACAGAGCTTGCGCTTAAAAATATACAAACACACATTTTATTACTTCCACTATTTAAAAGTGAATAATGGTCAGCATTTTGGCTGATTGGCACAAAATCATCCACCAAAATGACAAGCTATGCCAATACCTTTTAATTTTTACTTTCCCTGATTTACTCGTATTTCTCAAATCTGGACTGTAGATCTGATTGTCCAGTATATGGTCCTCTCCTACAGACAGTGACTAGCAGAAGCAAGCTCTCTATTATCAGACATATCTGATAGCTCTCGGACTTATAACTCAATGAAGTAAAAAACCTTTTAAAGTGTCTTTTTCAAATTAATCCTTGGTAAGAACCCAGAACTATTTGATGTGCTATCACCTTTCTTGCATAATCATTCATTTTGAATAACTTTTAACTTAATACCTTTGTTACACCTTGAAATTCCCTCTGCTCAACCCAAGCACATCATCCAGAAGCATTCGCACATGTTGCAAGTAGGAAAAGGTCCTGTTAGAGATGGCTTGGTGAGCAGTTTGCAACTCAGGCTATCCAAACAGTATTAGAATTCAGTTCCCTGTGTCATTTCATTCAGGTAGTAGCTAAATAGGACAATATTCAGCAGGTACATGAAGACCTAGAGTAACAAATTGCACTTACAGTTCCCTGTGCACTCACCAGGCTGGCCATGTGAAAGGTTCTGGTACTTTAACACCCACACAGCCAAAGCACTGCAGGCCAAGCTCCTAATAGCAGAGCCCCTCGGCAAATTCATGAAGGGTAATAAAATCAAGGCCTTTTATTCCTGAATTTATTAAAGCAGCTCTCAATTCATTACAGTAATTCTGTGCCTGTCACTTTGCCTGCCTCCAGCCTGCATGCTGAAGGCAGATACAGCACCTCACAATGGTTTATAGATTAGACTCTGCACGAGTGACTGAGCTACAGCAGCTGCCGAGCAAGTGTGAGCTGTGAAAGGAAGAAAGTTCAGAAGATTCTCCTAGTCTGGGAGGAGAGAACTCCCTGCAAGTGCAGGAATCAGTATGCTGGAGTCTGAAAAGAGTCTCACTGCTCTGGATTACCAAAAATCAGCAAATGCTAACTCATCAACAGATGTTACTTTATGGCAAATTCTCGTGCAACTCGCACGCAAAATTTCCTTCCAACCTCCACACTAAAGGTGCTTAGGGCCCATGATCTACCATTCCTTTCATGGATAGGAAGAGAGAAGCACAAAGTTCAAATTAAGGTGCTGGGTCAGTTGGTATTAGTAGATGCACCTGAAGGAGTGCACAGAGGAGGGCAGGAATACAGTAGGCTGGGAAATCAATTCAAGGTCTAACAAAGTCTTTGCATAGTGTGCGGGTCGTCTGGTTCATCAACCTTTTGTTCCTGTTGCATTTTGCTACTAGACTGGAGCATTTCACCCTTCCTCTTGGTAATATATGTTGATTGTTCTATGCTGTACAGCAGTAGCCTGGATTATTTTCATTATTGGGTTACCTGGTGTTCACATCTCAGCAGCTGACTCTCTTCAAAAGACTGAAAATTACTTCAGAAAATACTTTGTTTAGTCAAGCAGAAAAACCTCTTTAACAGGGTATAAAGCTAGGCTGAAAAACCAAGGAGAGGGCTTTCAAAAATAAGCATATACTTCTCTGGCAAATACCACTCCTGACAGTAAAAGCAGCTGAGAAAAACTGGTTGCTTAAGACTAATGAGAGAGTTGCAGCACAATTTAGTTCAAAGAGATGCAGAACTGAAGTGAATCAGAGATGAGGGAAAAGCCTTGCAGCATTTATTACTGTCAACTGCATTCAAGGCGTTTAACAGAGCAAGGGAAGAAGGTCACCCCACAGGCCAAATTATAGAGGATTATGGGTGCTTGTTACTAATTACAAATTATTCAGTGGTATCATGAAATGATCAGATGAGTAAATACCAGATTAGGGCTACCTTGTTCTGATACAAAGTCCCCTCTCAAGCATCAGGACTTCAGCTGGCATTGACAGAATGGATTTTTGCACAGGTCTCTCTTCTGTGCTGGTCACAGTGAACACAGACCCTGCACTGCATGTTCTACTTCCTTGTGGCTCATCATTCCAATTTCCAGGCACTCAACTCCAAGTATTTCCTTTAGAAAGCAAATCTAGCTTGGGGTGGTATTCACCTAATACTGGGAGGAAGTGAGGGGAGACTAGATGACCTTCAAAGGTCCTTTCAAACCCAAACCATTCTGTGATTCTATGGTTCTGTAACACCTATCATGGACAAGGAGCAAGTACTCCCACCAAAGATTTGCCTGCAGTGCAAAGGTGGGTAGACCAGGAATGTGTATAGGAAATCAACCCACCAAAATCCACTCATCCTTGGAGGGCATGCAAATGCATGTCCATATTTTCTACATGATATGGGGCTTTTGCTGTAAAATTAGGTAATTCTCTTTTAATTAATGGACCAAGTATTGTGATAAAAGTCCACCTATTTCACACCCTTTAGGAAATAAAGGGTCAAACACTTCATCATTAGCTATACCATCCTTGGGTGTTCCAAATGAGAGCCCTACTTCATGCATTGGAGAAGGGAAAACTGGGGTGGGGGCGAAGAGAGAGAACAGCAGTGCCCACAGTGCCCTGTTCCATCGTCCTTTCCTTCACTGCACAGTGAGAGTCTCTGTTGGCACCTCAATTGTGACTGTATTTATGCATACACATTTATACAGACAACATAGCAAAGGTGCAAGGAAACAAGCACTGTCAAAGTGAGAAACAGGGAAGACCTCAATGAACCCACAAATACTATCCACATGAGGAACTAGAAAGAATTCTGTCCCCCCAAGGGTGAGTACAATATGAACAGAATAACTGTTCAAACAGTGACAAAGCACAGGTAATAAGTGAATAAACTGACATGGACATGATGGCACTTTGATTCTCCATGGACAAGCACTCAAGTCAATATTCTAAAATAGTCAGAAATCAATATGGGGGAGCAAATCCTTTCTTATTTGCAAGAGAAAGGCTAGAGTACCCAGTGAGACAGAGATGGGAAACTTCCAGATCAAGAAGTGTAGGGATGAAAGTTTGTCACAAACAGAAATTTACTGGGTAATGACTGTATTCTCAAGAGAAGCATTATCTAAACATAATGTTGTGCCTGTGAAATATCTGTGTGATAGTCCCATGGCAAAACATATTTCTGTTATTTACTGTATAGGAAACATATTCTAAATTTTAACTACCTTACCACAGAAGGTGTTTGCTTTCAAACTGTTGCGACTCTTATTGGCTTAAGAAGCTTCATTTCTTCCCTTACATGATCCTAAGCAGAAAATCATGTTTTGCACCTGCTTCTGATTATGACTTTCCCTTCCCTTTTTCCATAGGAAGCACAATTACTGCTGCTATGGAAACAAGTGTAATTCAGGCAAGATGTGGGTCAAAGCAACACTTAGGAGGCAAAGATTCATGGAAAAGTACCCTTTTTGCTATCCATCCACTCCTGGAGAAGGGTCTTGTCCCAGTTTTCCCTGATTTCCATCACCATCTGCTGTCTCAGGTAAGAGTGAGCCAAACAAATCACCTGGAACTAACACATGAGATTTCACACCAGGAGAGCTGCTCTTCCTCCCTCATCCCCTCCCCACTTCCAGTGACTCCAGACATTTGCAGGACCTGCCAGCACTCACACCATCAGCACTCACACCATTAGCATCTCTGTGGGCATAGCAGGCTCAAAGAAGCTCTTACTAGCCCAAAATGTGATCCTTCCATTAATTTAGTGGAGAAGACTATATAGATTTAAACAGTTTTTTAGACAAGGTTCCTGAATCAAAACACTGCTGTTTTTATTCCCCAAGATCCAGATGAGTCCCCTTTGCCTGTTCATCGCAGTACACCTTAAACATACTTGTATGAATTCTTTCCAAGAAACTCAGTTCCAAGTTAAATTTTCTAACACATAGACAGTAGTGAGACTGAAAACAAACTTGCTTTTCTTAGTATGATGCTGCTTGGGACTATAGGCCTGAGATGATTGTTTGCTGGAAGAGACAATGACTTAAAAGCAAGATTTGTGTTGAAATGAAGGACTTCTGTGCCTGAATATGAAATAACAGCAAGCAGGAAAGTAGAAGGCTGTGGTACCTTTAAAGAGACTTCAGCACTGTGGAAACAGTTCCTTCAGTACACTAGAGGAATTGAAAAAGCTCCCAAACTACTAGCAGTCTAAATGTGAAACCTTTCAATTATGGTTTAAAATCATATCCTCGCACAGACACTTCTCCCAAAGAGGTGGACTCCAGACACACCTGACAATGACATGGAGAAACTGAAAGATGAAATAAATTAGAGTCAAACTTCCAGCATACAATCCCAAATACTGAATCTTGGCATGTTACCAAGCAAGACACAAGTAATTATCCAAAAAGAACAACACTACAAAACAGAAAAATATTATGGTCACTTATCAGCATAAGCTTAAAAAAGTTTGTGAAGTATGAACAGCTAGGAAGGAGAGTAAAGGAATAATTCAAAGGTATTAGTCACAAAAATAGAGATGGGAGAGAAAGACAAGCTGTGCTAATTAATTTCATGTAAGAAATGCAGCTAGCTGCATAAGGAGATTAGTTGTCCTATCTGCCAACAGCTCCAAGAAGCAAAGTCAAGTGGTAATAAGTGATGGTGTTCTTCCTCGAGAGTTTGTCCATCAGAAATCCACAGTATTTATCAAAAAAGAAAAAAACATGAACTGCTTTAATAAATACCTGTCTTGGAGCTCACAGGTTAGTGGGGAGGGAATTACAGTCTTTGGTGACATACTCTGCACATTAAATTTGTCCCATTTTCAGGACACAGAACATATTTTCTAAATTTAAAGGAATCATAGAAGCATATGCAGAGTTTCATTTAAAATTCTTTTTTTTGTTTCCTCTGAAAGGGCTACACAATAAAACTATTGTATTGTAAAATATCTGTTTTGTCTATTCAAAATTTCTCTTTCACACCGTGGAAATACAGGTATGTTACACCAGCTATCCTACTCTTGAGCCCTGAGATACTCAACAAAAGATCCTGTAACAGTCAAAAACAGCATTTAGAACTCTCTAGGGAGTCTTCTCTTACTGACTTAGAATGATAGGCAGTTCTACTGCTGAACTTTCTTGTAAAATGTGGACCAGGAATTTTGTTTGTCTCTGTTCACATTTTCAGTCAGGACTGTATGAATAAGAGATGTGACACAATTCATCCATATCCAGCACCATTTCTCCACAAAGCACAGTGTGCTGCAGCTCTCCATTGCCCTTTTCCACTGCTGCACCAGTAAGAGAACAGAAGAATAATCTGAACACACAGACAAGGTCTCAAATCCAAAATCAGATCAATCTTCAGAAAGATGTTCAAAGAGCAATTCTTTCTGTAGGCTACAGTTAATCTGAAGAATGCCTTGTCATTGCCATGTCAGAGATAACCATTTCAAAAGTCAGAAACCACCATAAGGTGCTGTAGAACTCGACAGCATCACTGAATTCATTGGAGAAGAGGTAATTTGGCCTCTCTGAGGAGTCACATCTGAGACTCTTAGAATAGTTCAAGTTGGAAGGGACAACCATGTAGTGCAGCTTGCTGTGAAGAAGCATCTCCAGGTGGATATTTAACTGACACTGTCCTCATGACTGGCACTACTGTCAGCAAGGTCTGTCCCCAGCCTGCCCACAGTGAACAGACATACCTAATCCCCCCGGCTGCAACACACCCCTGACTCACATCGAGCCCGCTCTCTCAGAACAGGAGCATCTCTACCACACAAGTAGACAAAGGTGTAACCCAGTACACTACAACATTCTGATGAAGGGTTTCTCATGCAGTTTTACTTAGCTTCACTACTTCAGACAGCAAAATTAGGAGACCTCATCAAAATAAAAACTTGAAACCCTTCCAGTGACCAAGGCAAACTCAGTCAGCTTTGTCCTAAAGCAGAGAAGCCAGCACACTGCAACATCACACAACACTTTGTCAGAACCTGACTTCAGTGGCGTTATTCAACAAAGTTTTGAGAGCATTTAAGAATAACTAGGACAGCTGTTGGCTCCAGCCTAAAAATACAGAAGTATACAGCTGCTTCATTTACCTTCACGTGCTCAAACATCCAGCACTGAAAGAGCATAAGGCTTAGAGAGGTACTAAAATTTTCTACATAGAGAAATGGAGGGAGCCAACCATGCAGCAATTTCAGTACGTGCCTGCTGAGAGGAAAGGTGAGAGGTGGGCTATTTGCAAGAAAGAAAAATAAGAAAATATTCAATTTGCACCTACATAAAAATGTTTACTGATGATAAAAGACTGATTTTAAATACTTTTTACATGGTTATGTAAATGGAAGTTTACTCCATAACCTATTTTTGGATTAGTGTCTTTTCTTACTAAAGATTTATTACAAGACGTGACCCCATGGCTGACCCAAAAGCACAAACACAGTCTTGAAGAGTCACCTGTACTCATTTCACCTTTTTTTTTCTCCAGCACAAATTTTGCCATTTAAATGTGAGATTATCAGCAGATACCTCAAAAACAGGGACTCTCTGCACAGACACAGGGCAAATAGGAAAGAACGACGTTACCTGTTTCCCCAGAACATCCCTGCTGACATGTCTGGAGCCCTCAGAACAAGGGCTCTGCATCCTCCACACAGCCCAACGCCCAGGCCCACAAGCCATTGTGCAGTGCAGAAAACACTATTAGAACTAAAATGTAATAAGTAATTATAGATGGAAAACAGATTGTGGCAAGTATCTTTAACCTGATACACAGTAGCTCTGACAGCAAGTCGTGAATGTGTGTCAGAAACATTAAAAGAGCAAGCATGGGAAGGAATCACCCGAGTAGTATAAGCAAAAATAAGAATTACCTAAATACTTTATGAATTATTAAGATCTAGGAGAAATGGAAAAGACTCTACAGATCTTGAATTTCACTGTTACACATGATGCCTTCTTTATATCCTGCGTGTACAAGCGATGACAGACAAAAGAGAGACAAACCAGTTTGAGATATTCCTCTGCCTGGGAACACACTGTCACTCTGTTCTACAGGACATCATAGTAGGCTGTCAGAAACACAGTGACTGCCAGGTTTCCACATCACTACCCGATCGCCATTCTGTAAACATCAGAGCTTAGGGAAAGTGATGCCAATAAGCTCACATTTACACTTCAGAGAAGCTTACTGTGATCCTTCTCCCTCTAATGAACTTGTGTAAAAGCTAAGGCCTAACAACCATGACTTTAATGTCCTAAAACTAAAATAGTTTTACAATGGTTTATTCCAAATAATTCCAGGCTCAATTTCAATTTAAAAAAAAAAAATAAATAAAAAAGGAGTTCTGCTTATGGCTGGACTGAACTGAACCGCTGTAGGAACCCCAGACCAGATATTAGACAACTTGTTCCCTAAATCTGATAGCCTGGCTGATTAAATCAATCATTTAGCTTGCTGGGTCTTCATCCTTCTGACAGCACAGACAAAATCAGTTCAGTCAGTCTGGGAACATACCTCTTGGAGATTCTCCTTCTATAGCATGAAGATAGCAAATTGTGCATCTTATTTACGAGGAAGAAAGTTCCTTTCTGATGCCACTTGTTAGAAATGCATGCCTTAGAGTCTGAAGTCTGAGAGCATTTATCACGCTTAACCAAGTGCAGTGACACTTGCAGGACTGTGCTCTCCCTTATTAAAATGGCAGAGAACACAATTTGCAGCCTCAGTTCCCAAGCTGGAGTAGTACCATCTCACACTGCAGTCTTGCTGCCTGCACTAGTCTGCACCAGCAGGGCAGAAATGCCTGGGCATCCCAAACAGAAGGAACCAGATCCCTTTTGTGGTATGGTCTCTGAGCTCAGTAGAACGATTTCTACTCAACAAGCGTAAAATTATTATCTCCCAGCAAGTTACAGATCTCACATTCTCTGAGGCAATGATTAGAGTAACCTTAAACAGACCTCTCAAAACCGCACAGTTCCAAAGATTCCAGAGTAGTAATTTACCTGCATTACTATTACAGAAGACTTGTTCATAACCTTGTGTACACACCAGCAAGACTATAATACTATTACTTAGCAATGATCCTTTTAGCTGGAAAAATCATCAGCAAACATAAAAAATACATAAAATATAAAAAAAATCTCATGCTTGAAACACTGTTCCATTTGGATGAGAAATTCCTGACTTTCTGTAGGCATTCTCCTGTTGCTGCCTTCCAGCAGCTCCCCTTCTCCCTTTAATTAGAGCCTCTGAAAAGAAGGGAGAAGCAAAGCTATATTTAACTCTCTGTACACCGATGACCAGGTAACACATTCTGTACTGAATAGAAATATTCTTAGTTGACCTCAAAATCGGGTTGGGGTGGGGGAGGTGAGATCTGGAAAAAACTCCATGTTTTCACCCTGAAATACAGAAAACCTTGAACTCACCTTTGGTTTTACTGCATGGGAAGCACTGTTGAGTAAGCGATTCAAATAACTCGTAGAGGCTGGTTAATCTGCAGAGATAGCTGTGCATCAGTATAGAGAGCAATGGCTGGCACCAGAGCCTCTGCTGGAATGGTGCAACCATTCTTAATAGGAAGTACAAGTGGAAATTGGAGTGAGTGGATTCCTTTGATTCTCCTCTGCTGCAAATCATACAAAGAAGCTCTAGATATGTTTTCTGGGTGAAATAGCAGTTTCTCAGAGCTCATCTCTGAACAACAGAAAAAAAAAAACAGGAAAGGAGTTCTACACAGACAGCTCCTGAGAGCAGAACTTGGCCTCCAGGACTGAGAAATCCCATGGAGCACATTTGTACTCAGCACATACTGTGGCTAAGACCAGGCTCAGTACAGGACATTTCTCAGCATCTTTATAGATGGTTTTTCCATTTTTCGCAGTGCGTTCCAGCACACACATCTGGCAGTGCTACGGCGTGAACAGCAGTTCCTGGCTCTCCGTGCATGTGTTCTGCAGCCAATGACATCATGCACTCTGCCGCGTGCCAAAGCGCAGTCTCTACTGTACAGACCACCAAAACAGAGCCCAGCATACCCCTGGGGAGCAGCACCAACTTCCAGCCTAAAAAGTTTTCCGCTTGCAAAACCTTGTTCAATGCTTCATCTGTTGTGCTGCATTTTCTCCCACTCACACCCATTCTACTTCCCATTACTTGAAAACAGTTTTCAAATCATTCCTAAATTGCTTATATTTTATCCTGCCTGCAAGCATTTGCTCTTTGCACAAGGCTGTAACTACTCAGTTACTCTCAGCAAAACAACCTTTTTTCATTTTATTCACAGTGAGTTTTTAACTGTTTAACAACCTGGAAGCTGGCATCTCCCAAAGAAACCTACATTTGTTTTTCTTTGCTATGGGTAATAGTAAGTGGCACAGTACAGATTGATTGTTCTCTGGAAACAAGACCAATGTCTCATCTTGTATGATACTCATTACTTACCACTGCCTCAGCAGCATGGAAGTTCTTTGGCACACTTAAGAAAATAGGTTTTATGCTGTAGGAGATATCAGAAAAAAAAAATAATTCTATTATCTGAAAAATGTTCATGTTCAAAATCTTTCAAAACCTTTTAAAGAAAGGCAGACATATGTCAAGATCAAAGGCCCATGACTTACACACTCAGCTACGATGTGGAAAGCCCTAGAGTCAAGAACTGCTTCAGGGTTAGACTCTGGAATTTACCAAAACTAGCTCTCTGTTTCATCTCCTTTTATCAATCCCAGAATAGTCACCCAGAAGGAAATACATGTATAGATACTGTAACTGGTTAACAAAGTCAACATGAGAGACAAAGTTGTAAGATTTCCCTGCAATAATTTCTCTGGCAGAGGTTAAAAACAGTTTCCAGGTCAGATTTCACTCAAATAGGCCTTGTCACCTGCAAAGCAGCAAAAAGTGGAGAAAAATTGCAACAGATTGAGGTTTTAAAACAAAAATCTCAGTTTTCCTCTCATGCAAAGTAGTTTCATGTGCAAGAGAGCCAACTCACTCATCAGCCAAGGGTCACCCAAAGGTTACCCAGAGAAACAGGACAAAGCCAGAAGCTCTGCCTATCACAAATCAACAGGCACGTCGGCCTGAGGCAGCAGCAGCCCATAAATCCCATTTCTCACACGACACTACTTGCATTTCTAGATACAGTGATTCCACTGAAATCTCTGCTTGCCACCAGAGCATTTCCAATATCAGTCTAGTATTCCAGAACAGAAAAATGAGGGCATTTTCATGATTTCAAGTCACCCCGCTACTAAAAGAAAAAGCATTTTTCCTATTGCCTGCCCTGACTGGAGTTTCTGAGCCTAACTGCTGCTGTGTTTGGCATCAGGCAGCTGCTCCCAGCGATTGTGGTTACTAACACTTGCTCTTGAGCTCTTTTGTAAAGGTCATGATACAGACACAGTTAATGCCCATGAGTTCCTTTGCACCCAGTATTATTATAAAATAATTATTATTTTAGCATTTTTTCCAGTGATGACCACTGTTTAAACTAAATAATTTGCTTTATATTAATAATATTAATAACTATATATACATATAACTGTATAGGGCTTCCCATATTGAAATGTAGATGTTTTGTTTACACTGCCTCTTCCATTGGAAAAATCTCAGATTAATTGTCACATATGATCCTCCAGTGATTACGTATTTTCCATTTTATTTTTGATGGGGAAACAAACATGTTATATGAAGAGAGTCACAACTGCAGATAAACTACATGACTCAGAAATACCAGATTCAAAAGACACTGAAACAAGGAAGAGTCAACCTGGCAATCTAGACCAACTGCTACAGGGTGGTTTGTTTTAATAACACCTCAGGGAGCTCTGAATATTTCTGGTCCATTCTCACTGGTATCAGCCATATAAGGAAATTTATGTTCCTGAATTTCAGTTTTTTATCTGTTTTCCTGGCAAATTACTCCTGACAGAGTCTTTATAGAAGGTCTAAAGGAAAGTTATCCTGTGATCATAGAGATGGAGCACTAATGAGTTTAATTAGAATGCAGTGCATCAACCCTAGATTGATATATAGCCTAACATGATTAATTACCCTGTTGGAATGGTTACAGCAAAAATAGGGGGGGCTAACAAGGCTATCCTTTAGTAGCTGTGTCCACCCACCTTCTCCACTTGCCTGAAGAAGTGTTCTCCTTGCCTGTATGCTTGGCTACCACTGTGACAGCTGTGGGTGGTGCCAGTACAAGCTCAATAGAAGATAATTCATCATCTTCTCTATTAGCAATTACCCTTCTTCATTTCAAAATCCAGGTCAGTTTTACTTAGCATATTTATCTTTCAGAAAAGTGTCAATGTTCCAAGTACTATGGGTTATTCAGCAGCAACTACTATTTAGTTACATAAAAACTGGAATCTTCACAGGATTCTTATTTCCCAACTAAATTTATAATCATGTCCAATCAAACTAATTCAAAAATTATCTCAACTAATCCTTTGAAATGCATCAGCCAGTTACCCAGTTCACACACAGTTATAGCAATATCAAAAATCTATAGCTGAAAATGTATTTCCTTGATTTTTACTTTTCAGAACATCTTGAAGAGATATTTGGCTCCAAAGATATCTGAAACCTATTTGGAAAGCAGACTGCAAGTTAACCCACAGCTGCCTAAAGTTTATTGGCAGTATCTTGAAAGCTGTCACTTTCTGTAGTTCTAAGAAGCCCCCAGTGAGGGTTTAGCCAGGGAATGTTAGGCACCTGAACACACTGCCCATGTGCTCCTCAAGCACTGCAGCCAGGAAAACTGTGAGCTGAAGGCACAGGGCTCAGCCCATATCCCTGAAATTAAAATTTTTCAGTTATAAAATCTCCTCTATGTCTTAGGCAGACAAGCTTCTTCCAAAAACTGTACATCTCCTACAGATACACATTTGCTTTTGGAACTGTATGTTTGGATGTGATGGCCTTTAAAGGTCCTGTCCAACCCAAGCCATTCTAGGATTCTGTGATTTTATGTTGCAATAAGCAAAGAATATGGACTTAAAGCTCCCAGAGGATTGAGTCTTGCATTGGTATGAACAACAGAAATTTCACAATATTCTTCCAGTAGTTTCCAGTATTGAAAATGTCTGCAACATGTGGCAGAGGCCTCCTTGGTGACTCTTGACCTTACTGTGCACATGGCACAGGCACTGCTCACCTGTTCTGTTATTTCTGATACCAGCCTCTCCATGCCACTTATCATGATTTTTCCCTGTGAGAGTGGCAAGGCCCTGGCCCCATCCCTGGAAGTGTCCAAGGCCAGGTTGGACAGGGCTTGGAGCAACCTGGTCAAGTGGAAGGTGCCCCTGCCAATGGCAGAAGGGTGCATGAGTAGAGCTTTAAGTTCCCTTCAAACCCAAACCAGTATGTGATTCTATGAAAAGTACTACTAAACAGTATTTATGTCTCTCAGCAGCTGCCAGAAAGCTGCAAGCCATACCAGCCCCATTTCAGCTCTTCCATTTGTAACACTTCTAATGAGCAGATGGTTAATTTTTGTGAGCAGAGAATGAAAAACAAAACAACTTTTGTTGGTGCAAGTGACTGGGGGTACTTTATGTTATTAAAACCAGTTGTTTTGGATATCTGCTCAATTCTTGACTACAAATGTAGCTTTTTCTATGTTACTATAGAAATACTCATATCTTCTATTTGTTTTCAGGTAAAAAAAAACCACCCTGCTAGATATTGTTCAAGGGGCTTTTAGATATTTAGCAGTTGGGAAATATTTCAAGAGTTAAAAAATTTCCTCATGCCTGGTTCCTGTGTATTACCAGTAATAAAATCCTTGTACCTCCAGATCACAAATAGTATGTGTTTCTCCATCCTTAATATTGCCACCTCATTAAAAATAACAGTAGATGAAGTGCCCCCACAATTGTGAGTACCTCACCTTCGGAGCTGATTTCTCCAACACAGTCTCAGTGTAAACCTGAAGGCCACGCAATATTGGAACTGTGAATATTTGACCAATGCTGCTGTTCATTTCTGTAGTTCTAACAAGGACACTGGTTCCCAGCTACCCTCTGGTCTCGATTCACCTGAAAAGGCCAGGGTTTCCTTCAGACACCAAGGGACTGGTGTAACTTCAAAGTAAGGGAAATAAATAGGTAACAAACTTTCTGTATGTGGTACTGTTAAGATTTTGGGGGGTTGTATATATACAGACACTCTCAGAGGCACGTAAAGTAAACCATAAATCCCACCTTCTTTGCTGTGATAGAAAGCAACAAATTCAGTTAAACGTACATAAAAGCCCTTCAGAGACCTCTACATCTGAAAGACCAGCGAGCTCACCACCCTTATCTTCCTGGCAAAAGTGGCTCCTTCTCATATTAACACAATGGAGATTTGTAGATCTGCTACATTCAAGTTGCTCCTTTCTGTTCTACAGTGTGATTTTATAAAACATGAATTCATGGAAGCTACGGTAATTTTTAATTAGCAAAATACAGATGGTTATTTTCATACAAATTTTAGAGTTCTCTATTTTTATTAAGCACCAATCAAAACCAACACAATGTGCAACATATTTGCAAATGCATAAAAATATTTGCAGTTCCGGACACAAGTTATCGCTGTATGTAACAGTACTGAACACTCTAAGTTGCCAGCAATAAAAATTACTTCTCTGAGATTCTTTTTGTCTAGTTTAAGTACAATTTTGTGTGAGGTAAGCAGAAGAAAAAAGAACAAAAGTACTAGTAATTGGGAGGAGAAATTGTGTGAAAGCAAAAGAGACAATAGATGCGTCTGAGCCAGGGCTGAGTTGCCGGTTTAGATCATTAACTAAGAGCTCATTGCTCACTGCTGCTCTCTCTGCAGACTCCAGGACCAGCATCCTCCCCCTGTGCAGCAGCCCAAGTGTGAGATCAAACAGAACAAATTTAGGAGGGCATGAAATCATACAGGCAACTGATTTCTTTTTTGTTCACTGGAACATTAATTTAGGCTCTTTAAAAGCTATGTTTACTATACACACTTCTCTTATTCACATTCCTTTTCTGCTACATTCCCTATTCCATTACAGCTTCCCAAGGCCTCAGTAACTGTGCCTTGCAATACCAAATGCTTTCCTCTGAGCTAAATGCACATATTTTCTGCTTTAAGCCTAGGAGGGATCACTGCTGTAGCTGTCCTTTCCCAAACACTCACAGAAGACATTATTTCTAGGCACACTTTTATAGTGCAACCAAATCCAAAAAGCTGACATTTTTTATTTAGTACCCATGGGCTATAATCATGAAAAATTTACTCCCTGAAATACAGTTGCATACATTTCCTATCCACCCTACTCATGATAAAAAGTAATTTCCTTGCACAGCCTGGTAACAATGGCAACTCAGCAAGATGTACCATTGTAAAAAATACATGAGCACATCACACATCTGAATTCTCCAGAGTGAGACTACTAGCCCATGATCCCAGCAAAGATTTAAATAAGTAAGTGGCCTTGAAGCTTGACACGTATCTCTAAAGGCATGGGAGAGGATTCAGGGCAACTGCCACTAAAGAAAATCACTCTTAGTGACTACAAACCTCTGGTAACACTGTGGCTCACTGCTGGAGAGCTATCAGGGCCAAAACAACATGCCCAAGCAATGAAAACCAAAAGCTAATCAAGACATTTAGAGATATTCCTGTGTGATAACTGAGGGAGGCTAAAGGTTACACCTAAAGTCTAATATTAGATTGTTTTCTAGCTCCTACTCATCTGGTAAAAGAAAAGCATAGGAGAGCCATTATTTTGTACTTCGGAACAATGAAGAATGAATTATGAACCAAGAAAAATAACAAGAAAATAAAAATACAAGACTGTGTTCAGAATTCCTGCCCTGAGTTACTACAAAAGTGCAGCGGAGCAAGGCAGGACCCAGTCATGCTGTGCCCAACCCACGGGGGAGCTGTCCAGCAAATACAACCTCATCGTTACCATAGGAACAGAAATAAAACCACATTTTACTAGCTTTTTCACACATTTAGAAAAACCAAGAAACTGAATTCTACTTCATGTTACGGTTCTACAGGACAAACAGGCTTAGAAATTCAGTTGTTGAGGAGAAGCCCATCAGTGCTAATGAAGATACAACAGCTCCGACGTAACCTCCAGGACGGCAAGCCCCTGAACCTCTCGGCAGCTGTCAGACATGTTTGGCAGGAAAACATCCCTCGCAGACCCTGCTTCCTTAAACATCTCATCCACACCAGAGCTTAAACTCCACAGTGAGGCCCTTCAGTCTGATCCTGCATGGTACTGCTCATGGAAGAGCTGGCACCTCCTACTGCCTGAAGGAAACAGACTGTCAAAGAGGCAGGAGGCTCTGTATGATTTTATGATTCTGTGATACATGTCCTAGTGCTTGTGAGGATGTGGGTTCATAAAATCATCTTGCTTAAGTATTTGCAATAACTCACAATAACTTACAATAACTCACATTCCCCTTTCTGCTATGGCTCGCATTGCTTTTAGTGTGTTGTTTGTGAAGGATAAGTCTGCAAGCAGATAGCTGCAGTGAGTAAAATATAAACTAGACAACCCACAGCAAAAATTAAAACTCCCTTAAACCCTGAAAAAGGATGGAAAATTATACCTGAAGTACATATTTAATGAAGTGTTTCAAGAAGGTTTGTTTCCACTTCCCATATAAGATGAGCTTCTATTCACAAAGGTATCCACAAAGTAATTCTCCCTTTGTTAGCATCCAGAATATCTAGGACTTGGTATACATCTTTGAAGAAGTCCATTAAAAATGAATCATAAACCCATAAATTTAGCATTTGTCCAAAGAAAAAAAAGAGGTTTTCCAGTAGGGGAAGTAAGCACTGTATTGGTCCTAACACAAGAAAAAAACAAAGGAATTGTTTTCATTTACAGGCCTATCAAGCACACGAAACAAGACTTTGACCAATGCCCCTGGCAAGACTAATAAAAACCATCAGATACATGGCCTGGGGACAACAGTCTCCAATAATGGATAGTAAGGAAAAGGATGCCTTTATTATACTTTTAAAAAATATATCAATATTCATGTGACCTATTATTTCTGTGAGCTGGCTCCTCAACAGCTTTAGAATGAAAAAAGCAATACAGGAATTTGCATACCACTGCCAGCTTCTGGAAGAGTCATCAGAAATTACAAAAATAACTGTACTGAAGAGCATAAAAATCTTGTATTTATGATAGACTTCTAATAACTTCTAAAGAAATACAGTTATTTCACTTCCAGACAGAAACTTGACATTCCAGACTGAAGGGAAGAAGGAAATAATTCAAAATGAATGTAAATTCAGAAAATAAAATTGAACTTAGAGTGTCTATTCAGTTTGTGACAGGAATTACAGTACTGTTCAACTTTTCTTTTAAATTTCTGGGGCAAATGCTCTATCAGTGGATAATAGCCAAACTATCAGCAATTTTTTTATGTTGTTCCATATAACAGAAGGGGCTTTATAATTTTCCCTTTGGAGCAAAGGAGAAATCATGTACAAAGATGCTTGTGGCAAAAAGGAAATGCCACCTCTTTGTCAAACAGTTGAGACCTCAGCACCTTCAGAAATAAAATTAGCAATGACTCAGTGAACAACAGGTTTATAGCAATAAAAAGAATTGTTACAAATCTCTTCCCTGTTTTCATTCGATTGAACTGTCATCATGCCCTTGTCTCAGAAAATGCCTGTGCTTAATGTGGCAATTATCCCTGTGCTGCATTTCCTACTTGCACATCATCACAGACACTTCACATCTGACTTGGCTACAGGGAGCTGAGATGGCAGGAGCACTGTGACCTGAACAAACCCCTGCTGGCACTGAGAGGCCAGGAAGGCACAACATCAAGCTGTCAGGTAGTTCTCAGCAAAGCCCCTGCTACCTGGTTGGGTTTTCTTGCCCTTGGCACAGTGCAGCACACTGTGTAAATGGTATCCTTGAGTGCTTTCCTACTGACTTGCTAGTCAAGGCGATTTCCTGCTTTCTCCATTTTTAGTGGTTTTTTCCTGCCTGCTTGTTCTCCCAAATTCTCCATTTCAGTTAATTTCCTCAGAGACTGGTTGAGGTTACAGGTCTGTGATAAGGATCCAGTGATGTCCAGACACACTGCCATCATGTATCAGCCTGTACACCCAAAAAAGAAATGCATTCCAAGAGCATTCTTGTCTTTTACAGAAAAAACAGGTCCAGCATCCTTGAATCCCCTCAAATCCCCTCCCACTCTTTTTTGCCACGCAGACACCTCTGGGCAGCTCTCAAAGGAGAGGCGGGCTCGCTGCAGTTCTTATCATCTACATCGGCTCCCTTGTGCTGCTCAAATCCTAGTCCTTGGGCAACCAAAACTACAGCATAAATTCAGAGAGCTGGGATGAATCCAGGATAACAAAGCCTAATAAAAACAGGGCTATTTTCTGCAGAACAAAACCAAAAACATCTGAGACAGGGTTGTTGGTGATTTGATTAATCAAAGCAGCACGTAACATAAATATAGCAAAAGGAAAAATAAATGGGAATAAGGGGCTTATAGGCACTAGGTTAACAAAACTAGAGTAACCAATTAAAATGCAAAGAAACCCAAATGTGTATAGATAACGTGAGCGCAAAGCAAACCGTTCCAGAAAGCACAACTCAGAACAGCAGCTCTCCCTGTGCTGCCAAGCATCAGTGACACCCAGTGAAGCCTCAGGGGCCAGGTCTGTGAGTGCTGCCATGCCAGCCATCCCAGCCTGATATCAAATAAACAGAAAAGGCAGCATGAACAGTACAGACTGTGGAAAGAAATTAGCAAAATACCATTTAGAAGTATCTAAAAGATGTGAGTATCTGCATACAGCTGCAATGAGATCCCAGTCCCTGCTGAAGCCCCGAGCACAGAGCGCCCTCTCATGTGCTTTGCTCATTACTCCACACATCACTCCAATCCTGCACATTTCCACAACTTCACACTGAGTCACCACTATGATAATATTAGCAAAGAAATTAATCTCCAAGATGAGGAAGCCCAATCCTTGTATGCTGAGTTAAAACAAGGAATATATCTCTCATTTTCAAGAATAATAAAATTGAAAAAACAAAACATTGAAGAGCTGAAATCTGATCAGAAAAATCATCTGGCAACTAACCCCTCAGGGTTTGGGGAGGTGACAAAAGAGGTAACAATATAGGCCAAGGTTTTAGTTTAAAACTATGTTACAAAATCCATATTGTGTAAATAAATGAAGACAGTCCAAATTTCCTAAAATGCTATCCAGTTGCAAGGCGCTCGAATCTCAGTGAGTGGGTAACAAGATACATTTTCTTAACTATCACCCTCACAGATCAAGCCTTGTTTCTGAAAATCAGAATTATTTCTGCACTTGTGCTTTGGATATTCAGATATATGAGGAATAAAAGCCACTATAGCATTCCTGCCTAGTAGCATAACTAGTTCCAGTGGCAACAAAACTGTGCAGTAAAAACCTAGAACCTTCCAGAAGAGAAATTTACATTACAGCATTTAGACTAAGTAGAAAAATTGCAGTTCAATTCCATAAAAGAAAATTTTAAGTTGCTTTATTCCTTATACAAAAGGGTTCCAGAAAACAAAGAAATGAATAATGAAACCCTACAGTAAAAGCTTGGGAAATTTGTGTTGATATGTTGCTTGCTGAGACTCAAGTACCTCTGTAAGGTTTTCAAATTCTAAGGCAGTAAGTCAATTTCTTAGAAAGGAGCAATTTTTCTTGTACAACTATCTAAGAAAGACAACCCTTACACATGAAAATCTATTTTTTTAGGATGACATTACTATAGCATCATCCATCCACTGTGCCCCTGCCCACCATTCCCATATCGTACTACTACTACTCTGCAATTTTAGGAATATAGGGAAAGGAGGACCTATGCAGTTTACCTGCACAGCAGCCATAACCATCACTTCTGGTGCACAGAGGGGTAAGGAAACATTCTTCTGTGAACTTAAGTATTGGGAAAAACATTAACTCCATGAAGCTGTCAAAATACTACACGATGCTCATTATTTAAATATGTAATTGGAAAAACACCTGACACAGAGAAAAGGGTGATCGTGTGACTAGGACCTGGGTTAAACAAAATTTCACAGGTTCCCTGCCTGACCTTTGAAAGTTTGCAGAAAGAGTGTGCAGCTATGCTTGGTCCAGAACCAAGAGCCACGTGGCCGTGCCAGCGTGATGTGGTGCTTGAGGCCAGCTCTGTGAGACCAGGGCACAGCATGGCCCTGCAGCGCTGTGCTGCTCTGGGACCCACAGGAGCAAGTCAAGGAAAAAGTCACAAAGAAAATTAAGGGATTAGAACCTCAGTCATATGAGCAGAGGCTGAGACACCTTCAGTTTAACCTGGGGAAGGGAAGGTTTCAGTGGACTGAGGTCCCACTGATGGGTATCATTGCCTGGTGGGGGACAATGAAAGAATGAACCCAGTCTCTTCTCAGTGGTAGCCAGAGAATAGACAAGAAGCAATGGGCACAGACTGCAATATAAGAAATTACATTTAAATGCAAGAGAAAACTTTTTGGTGAGGGTGGTCAAACACTGGAACGTGCTGTTCAGAGAGGTTGTAGAGTCTCCATCCTTGGAGATATTCAAAACCTGACTAGATAATGTCCTGGACAACCTGCTCTAGCTGACCCTGCATTCAGCATTGGGGCAGCATGACATCATCTCCAGGGGCCCCAGCCAACTTCAACTATGCCCTGATTCTGTGACACAAAAAGACAGAAACAAATGCAGAGATCTCACAATAACATAACACAGCAAGTTCTAGCAAAGTCAAAAAAGTCTGTTAAACAGTTTTATGTCTGAAAAACTAGAATGCAACTTTCTGCAAATTAAAGACAGATTGTAAGCTGGAGGACAGGACTGGAAAGTTCTTTGCTCATCAAATTAAAAACAAGAGGCCTATTCATGAAAAAAGTTACATGGTCAAGGCACATTCTTTGCTCAAAAGTTGTACATGCAACTGAGGGTGGGCACTCTGCTTGCAATTCACTGATAAACTCTGAGGTCGCTATGGATTGGTACAGCACATCAGGGTACCTTTAGAAAGCTGGACAGCATTCAGGAGCAGTGCAAGAGGACCAAGTGTCCCTTTTACTTGTAAAAGGCCTGGTCACATGACTGACAGCTGGAGTCACTTAACAAAACACAAATTATTCTGCTCAATTCCCTTACAGTAAGATGACAACATCTAAGACCCTCTTGCACTGCAAACACCCAAAGGTCTCATGGCTCACAATCCCCCTTCTTTCTGTTCTTTCAGATTTCTTCTCCACCTCCACATACAAAGCCACATTTTTCAATCGAGACAACTAATTTTACATTGAGACAAAGAACATAAGAGAAACTTGTACCTGATGAAAAGTTGTGCAAGTTCTTCCTAGTTACTTTCAGATTACATATGCATGGGGCATTCCTTTTGCATCAACTACATTCTCCAGATGGTTCACCTGTTCTCTAAAAGGTGTTGCAGCAATAAAACAGCTTGATATGAAAAAGTGGCCCTATTTTAAGAACTAACATTTTTCCCTGCTCAGTGGCTTGAATAGTTGCAATAATCACAGACCATTACTGAATCCTGATCTTCAAATCTGTTTACCAACTTGGCCCCCTCTCACTCAGTAACCCAGTGTGCTTTTCAGGGAACACTGCTCTTCAAACACCAGTCCCAGTCCTTCTAACTCACACTGGACACAGAAATCAGTTAAATTGAAGGTACCCCTCACAGTGCTGAAAACATCCATCTTTGTGATTCTTGCTTCCATGTAACTTTAGTTGGGAATGTCCTATTAGTCCAAAGTATTCAAGCCTGACAAAGTCATTTCACCTCCTGTTAATGAATACCTTTTCTGTCAGGAGATTAGGACAAAAATCAATGCCAAAACCCAATCAACTGTTCAGCAGCAGTAGGCCACTCATACCTTTGTTCTAGTTTCACAGCACTGAGACCAGCACTTCACCTGGTAGTGAAACCTACATTTTCACACATAATTATGCACAAATTTAAACCATTTAAGCTACAGCATATTTTTCATATAATGTGAAGATTTAAATTTATCTCAAAATCAGCAAAAACTGAGGAGAGACTGTCCAGGTGTCAGAGTGACAGAATAGATATCCCTCCATTTTCACATACCATGCCTAAGGATGCATAGCTGTGAAGAGAAATAGAATAAAAATTTTCTAGAGTATGATCAACAGCAAAACAAAGAAAACTGTTCAGTGGGAAATCAAAGAACAAAATAAGTCTGATCTGATTTGCCTCTAGAGTATTCCCAAAACACAACTTAATTCTTGAAATATTCTGTTACCTTTGCATTTCTCAGTGATATGTACACAACATATTTTTCAAATAGCAGGACTTACAAGCCAGCCCTCTCAGACAATCCCTACAACCAGGTTTATATGCTGTTGTAATAAACACTTTCCAGCCACACACAGCAAGTTACTCTGGTCTGCAAGAGATCTGATGTTTCTGCCTGCAATCACTTTTTCATCCTTCATGCCTGGAGTTGCATAGGTAAGCAGATACATTTGTATAAACATACTTGCTTATTACTCCACACTAATTAATGCTTTCAAGACAGATTTTGGGGTGAGGATGTTAAAAGGATGACTTTCAGCCATAGATTTTATTGAACTTAAGTTGACAAGTTCTAAGTTCAATACCTCTGAGGGCAGCTCACTGGGAACATGGCATTCTGGTGTGACCAGGGCAGAAAGAAGGGAAACAAAGCTCTATTACTTTCAAGGAACATTGCACAGATTTTTCAGGACTCAAAAGTACTTTAAAAAGAAAAGATAAAAAATTATCTTGAGAGAACTGGGCTGGAGGGAGGAAGATGGGGGATGAGAACTTAAATTAACTCAAGGCCCTAATTGGAAATATAAGAAAATTAGTATAAGATGTATGAAAATTCAAAGTTATACACAATTGTGTTTGAAAGCATGAAAGTAAGAACAACCACTTTCTCACTTTCTACACTGGTTCATTTCTCAGCTTTGTTTCACAATATTTATTTTGTTTTGGTTTTGATTGTCATTCTCTGAAGAAAAACATCAGCTTAATGTATTGACCTGATTAAAGAGGGAAAATACATTTATTTAAATACATGTGAGATTGTGATATTTTCCATTAGCATTGTAAATGCTGATAATTAAAAAAAAAAAAAAAAAAAAAACAAGCAAGAATTAACAAACTACATATCCAAGAAGAGGAAAAGAAACAGAGAGATTTACATTTAGCAAGACATATCTACAAAAAAAATCTGCATTCAAATTAATTTTTCAGCTTCCTAAGTGAAAGAAAGTCAGGTTCTGTATTTAAAACTCAGGCCTTTTAAACCAAATACCAGCTGTCCCTGCTAAGCTCCCTCTTCTGGCCAACTATTAAACTCTCTTAGACTTTGGATGTAGAAGTTTCAGGATTCCCAGTTCCGTCCTATCAATAAAAATCAATTATTTTTTAAAAAATCTGTAAAGCAACTTTGATATTGAAATATATAACTTAAGATTTCAACGTCAGACAGAGCCCTCCTTTTGCCTCACACGAACAAGTTACACACACATATCAGAAAATAAACATGCCCGTACTATGCAGGGACACTGCAAACCCAGCCTCACTGACCTCCAACAATCTGCACCTCCTCTAAGCTTATAAACACCACTGCCTGTATTCTGCTATTAGATACTTAATACAACTCAAAATGTCTGTGTTCAAAACATAACAGATGAGTTAATTAGCCCCCAAAGTACACTATTCCTTGTTTATATGCTGATCAGGGTGGGGGTTGACCACCCTATCTACCCATCAGTAAAGCAGGAAGAGGGACAAAAATGAGGGGAGATCTCATTACCGTTACAACTTCTTCGGAAGGGAAGGAGGCGGGGCAGGCACTGATCTCTGCTTTGGGGGGACCAGGGACAAGATCCCAGGCAATGGCCTGAAGCTGTGCCAGGGAAGGGTTAGGTTGGATATTACAAAAAGGTTCTTTCCCCAGAGAGTGGTTGGGCACAAAGTGTGACTCTTGCGGATGGTTCTGTGCAGGGCTAAGGGTTGGACTCAATGATCCTTGTAGGTCCCTTCCAACTCAACGTATTCTGGGATTCTGTCAGAAAAATACCCAGTAGCCAGGATGGTGTCTAACTTTGCCTCAGCCTCATCTGACTGAAAGCTGTTTTCCAGTTCAGGCAGAAAACTCACTTATATTTGTGTCCATCAACTAAAGAAAAAAAAAAGAAATAAAGATTCCTCTGCTTTTTCCATAAATGAAAAAGAGTAACCCATGAGCTCCAGCTACTGCAAAGACCAAAATCCCTCTGCTGCCATGCTGTTTTCTGTCACTGTTCTTTGGAAATACCAAAAACAATTGCAAAATGTAGGTCCATATAGAGAGATGCCCATTTCACCCCACACACAAATGAATAGCCATCTCATAGTAGTAAAATAATGACCAGTTATTAGTGTCCATCTTATGCCCTGACATGTCAATCTCACAGGCGCTACATCTGGTAAACTGAAAGAAGAAACAATTTCACTCTGTGAATAGCTCCAAGACTCACTAAAGCCTGGCTAATCAGTGTGGGGGTTGCAGTTAATAAGTTTGTGCTTTTAAATGGATCTTTAAATGAGCTTTCTAGACACTGATCCTTTTCCTTGCCCTTGCTGGTATTTTATAGAAACAGAATTAACATGAATTATTTTTAAACAGAAGTATCACCAACAGACTTCAATATTTCAGTTCCATTCATTCTAGCTAATATTTTCATTGAAACTGACAATTTAGTTACCCTCTTAAGTAATTGCAGATGTGGCAACACAATTTATGCTAGCAGTAACCTCTGTTCTGTCACCATAATTTTAAGGCTGTCCCCCAGTTTTTTATGACTGAAGTGATTCTCATCACCATAGCTGTACAATGACATTGTTCTCTTACAAAATATCCTGCTCAAAGTATCACAACATTTTCAAGAAAAAAAGGTAAACTTTCTAATGATATTCAGGATAAAAACCATGCTAAAAATCCTAAAAGTAAGATTAAATTCCTGTTCTGTCTTGAGACAAATAGTTTCACTGACTTCAGCTCCCAAAATGCCCTTGCTCATTGTATATAAAGGGCAGAGGGGGAGAGAATTATTTAGGCATCTAATAAAAAAAAAAGCTGATTCATTAAATAAATTATTTGGAAAAGCAGGAAAACAAAGGAAAAAATGGACATTCACCAAGAACAAGAAAGAGCATGTGAAGAGAAATCAACAAATCCACAAAGGAAGAACCAAGACAGAGAGGGCTTGAAAAGGAACAGTGACTAGAGAACCCCTCCTCCTGGGATGAGACTGGCACAGTCATATTCAGCAACTAAAGCAACCAGTCCTCACCAAACTAACACAAATTCATGACACAGAATGAAAAAATATACAAATATATGCAAAATCTTTTATGACATTCAGTAATACAAATCAGTTAACACCTAAAAAACCAAAAAACAAATAAAAAAAGCCATAAAAGCACAACACAAAAAACCTCTACCCAACAGTAACAATTTAGAAGTTTATAAATCATCTTACCAAAGCAGGAGTTTCCTCTAATGTGGACTGATTCAAGTTTTAAGAAAGTATATAGCATGGCTTTTCTAGAAGCCAATAAAAAAAATTAAAATCAAAATATAAGACTCAGAATGATCTGCTTTGAAATAAAAGAAAACTTAACTTCAACAGTTTGAAGCCCAGCTGGTGCAGAGCACCATGCTTGCTACCTGCTCTAATTTCTGAGGAGAGGAACCTGGGTGATGAGCCTGCTTTTAAACTGCACCTGTAGCTAAAGTGGGTAGTAAGGGGGTGTGAGGGATTGACAGAAGAAACGGAATTTGGAGCAGATGCTGTTAAAATCAATTAGCATGGAAAGGGCTGCCCCCGGCTAGCCAAGGCAGGCAGCTACTGGAGCAATCAATGGCAGCTGATGGGAATCAAGCCCAGAAGAAAGAGGCAACCACTTACCCTTTACAAAAGTTTCCTTGCATAGTCAGGTCTTACCAAGAATGCCTAGGTACATATTTCTTGAAATGTTTCTCCAAAATACACTACACACAAACACTCTTTGAACACTATTTTGAAAGGCTTTATCACTCCATTACTAAGAAGAATCTCCCTGATAGCTCTCAGTTTTGCAACCACAGGTTCCTGGATGCTGATGAATGCTGACTACATTAGACATTAAAACAGATACCTGGTCTTTACAACCCAGAAACCATGCTGGGTTAAAACAGTAAAATAGTAGCATGCTCCCATTGGGGAACAGTCTGTTTACTCAGAAAACTGTTTAATACCCAACAGGTAATTCAAGTCAAACAACTTTTAAACACAAAATATATTATTATCTGGAGTTTTTAGCAAAATCAGACTTTAATATAGAAAGACCTGCACTTGCTTACACTAGGTGTTATGTATGCAAACAATAATCCCACAGGAATTACTCCTTCCCCAGAAGACAAATCTACTTCCTTACCTTTGGCCATTTGGGATTCAGCAGTCGTGCTTTGATTGCATCATCCAGGGCCTTGTCATACTGCTGGATTTTCATGTAGGCTGCCGAGCGGTTGCTGTAGAGGATGCAGTTCTGGGGGTCAACCCCCAAGGCCTCGTTGTACAGCACGATTGCCGTGTGGAAGTCACCGTCATGGCAAGCCTGGTTGCTCTGGCGAACTTTCTCAACAAATTCAGCTTTGCTCAACATGGGACTGTCAGGACTTTTTCTTCCAAGAGATTTTGATCCAAAGAAAGAAATCTGGGAGGAGCAAAGGGAGAGATTATATATTAGTGTTAAGAAATGCTACTGAAAGGTGAAAAAAACCAAATCAAACTATTACAAACTTTACAATGGAAATTAAAGCCACAAGCATCACTGCAGAACAAATTATGAATTTAGAATCAGATTACTAAAAAAGTACACAGTTTATCAATTGATATCTCTTCTTGGAGGTACAAAGGTAACAGAAAACAGTCTTACAAAGCATGTCATTCCCTATGAAGGATGTCTTCTAAACACAAGAGCAGCTGTAGTCTCTTTACATACGCTGCATTCTACACGCTCACAAGTGTTTTCCTCCTCAGCCATACAAATTGGCTCTAGGGCAGTAAGCATAGTTTCCAGGTAAAGAAGTTTCTCTGAACAGGTGGCAGGTGTGAACATGAAGATGATGCTGGTACATCTGAAGTTTGATATGCAGATCACACAGAAGCACATGCATGCACAGACAGTGGAAGAATGTATAAATTCTCTTCAAACCAAAGAACTTGCACTGGTATTTCTGCTCATAAACCTCTACATCCAGCTACCTGCAGCTGCAACTTGTTCATAAACTGGAAGGGAAGGACGAGTCCTTGGATCCAGGTATACTCACAGAAATTAGTGGGACATTTTATTTTAGCAACAGAACAGTCATTGTTGGCAGAGCCACCTTCCCCAGCTGAAAACTTCAGGCAATAAAAAATAACAAAGAAAATTTGTTTGCCTTTTAATTATAAAGATTATTATTGAAAGTGAGCTCTAGAAAGTCCTAGTTCCACTGATTCTGATACACCCTTTCTCCTCATTTAACTCTTTACATTTCACATTTTCTTCAGCCAGTCCCTTGTAGTCAGTAACTGTTTCTGTCATGCAAACTCTATTCTCTCCCAAGGACCCTCAAGAACTCAGTGATTTATTTTTTTTTTTAACTAGGGCTTATATAAGATTTTCTATAGCAAAAGCTTTTTTCTATTTTTTTTTTTTAAATGAGAAGCAATTATGAGCTCCCAGCACTGAGTTTGGAGAGATCTTCCACTGTGACAGCAGTTAGATCTACTTTAATTTGAGCTATGCTACAAGCTGCTAAGAATTGTAACAACAACTATGCAATTCATAACTAAATTCAAATAGTACTTTCTACTTCATACATGCTTTTAAAAACTAAGGGTTTTGCAGACCCAACGAACATATTTACAAAATACTTCAGTTAAGAAACAAAATTCAATTTTCAAGTAAATTCTCCAAGAAAGAACTAAGTTGCACAGATGCTATTTTTAAATACTATTGAGAAACTAACTTTATCACTACAAATATGCAGCAAAACTCTCTCTGGATCATGTATGCAATAAAATATTTTCATATACCTTGTGCCAAACGTGAATATTTACAGTAATTGAAGAGCATGCTGAAAGTCTAAAACAAAAAGTTCAAATTTCCCAGATTCTCACTAATCCCATTACAGAATGCCCTTATAAACCAGGAACAACCCCTCAACATCATACAGAAAGTTACTGTCAATCATTTCAAATGAAGAATATGAAAGAGTCAAAATTCTTAAAAAATGGGAGAAGTGGACTGAAAACATGGATTGTGAAAATACAGAGTACATATAAGCAACATTAATGATGATTATCACTAATAATAATCAGTAGTCTTATACATTAGTATGACCTAGGACCTCCAAGAACTTGTGACTGTGTGTTTATATCAGACAACACCCCCCTTTCAAAAAAGGAACCCGACTACTGAAAAAAGTCTTTTAACATTCAAGGTCCATTCACTCACCGATTTATCCACAAACCCTTTTCAAAGAGCCTATGAAGGGTTCCATTAGCACCTGAAGAGCTCTTGTTTCACCCCAGAAGAAAGCAAAGCATGATATTACCTAGGATTGTGAAAACCTCCAAGAAAAATGAAAGACCAAAACCAAACACGATCGGCTCCCAGAAAAGAAGAGAAAGGACATGAGTGTCTAAGCTCGCAGCTGTTTCAGCGCTCTGTTCGCCGGAGACACGCCGGGGCCCCCCCGCGGCTGCACCATCCCCTCCCTGCAGGGCGCTGCTGGCTCTGCCCGCACCCCCGTGCCCCCGCCCGCCCGTGTTCCAGCGCAGGGGCAGAGCGCCGTGCCTGCCGCCCGCTGCCACCCGCGGTGCGCTGCCTGACTCCGCTCCCCACGTCCCCCAGCTCAGGCAGCAAAAGAACTCTTAGAGCCAAGTTCATGACACCTTTCCCGGGCCAGCGTGCCCAGCCTGTGCCGGTGCCGCTGCGGCAGCGCCGGGAGCTCTGCGGTGCTGCCCGGCACGCCTGACACATTTACCGTCAAACTTTGGGGGTGCTGCCGAGGCGAGTCCCGGCTTTGCTTCCCGGGCCGTCTGGAGCAGCACAATGCAAAGGCCGCCCCGAGACCTCCGGGCCCGCCGGGAGCGTTGGGGCTCGGCGCAGGACCCGGCCCGGGCCCGGAGCCCGCACCGCCCGCGGGGCCCGGGGCTCCCGACAACGCGGGGCCGCGAGCGGCGCCCGGGGGGCCCGGGGCGAAGGGAGCGGAGCGCGGCCCGGGGGGAGCGGCCCCGAGGGAGCTGCCCCCGGCCCCTCAGACCCCTCAGACCCCCCCCGGCCCCTCAGGCCCTCCCCGGCCCCTCAGACCCCAAAATACCCTCAGGATTCACCAAAGTCCCCTCAGGACTCAGCACAGCTTCGCCCCCCCCAGGGCTCAATCACAGCCTCGTGC
>JAWWEE010000034.1:8908690-8924119 GCA_035221455.1 Xenops minutus | reverse complement strand
CCGGTCCCCACACAGCCCGGTCCCCACACAGCCCGGTCCCCACACAGCCCGGTCCCCACACAGCCCGGTCCCCACACCGGCCCGGCTGCGCACAGCGAGGCTCAGCACCCTCGTTCGCCCAGACCCTCTAAATGCTGTGACCCGTTGTGCCTCTTGAAATGAACAGGCAAATGGATCACGCTGAAGACTTCTGTGCTGTGAATAGTAAGTAAGAAATAACTTCTTGTCTAAGGGCAAATTGGGTGCCACTTCACCGTCGTGAAATCTAGTGACACTTCCCAAACTTACTCTTTCATAGAAAAAAATGTAAGAGTCTGAAACTTCAGAAATCTTTCTGCAATAAAATGATGAACACATGGCCAGCAGCCCAAAAGTTTGCCATCAAATGAATGAGATCAAAATTACGATATTAGAAAACAGGTCTTAGGATCCAAGGAAAAGATCCAAGCAAAGCAGTTACAGATCATCTAGGGACTGTGGGATGTAAAAAAAGGTGGAGGAAAAAATTACAGTCCATCTGATTCATTAAGAAAGATATCAGTATATAAGATTTAGCATTTTATCATTAGCAAGGGTTAATATCAAGTATATTGAAACAACAAGACCTCTGCAATGGACACATATGGGGAAAACCTGACTCACAAATGTCATATTCCTACCTGACATGGCTTTATTCCATAATGCATTATGATTTTTTCTTTACAAATGAACCTACATAGATGCCTTTAACTGAAAGATGCATATTTTAGTAACTGTTCTCAACTGTTCTCTGAGTCAATAATAAAAATCAATATCCTTCAATAAAAGACACACAGTTAAAATTTTCACTTAACAGGCAAGCAAATTTAAAACTGTTTCTCTCAGTTCAATTCCTGACTCTTCCCTGGCAGAAACTTATACATCTTCCTGTCCTCACTTGTTACCACATTTCCTCTTACTGGTCTCTCCTCTGAGAAAGAAACATAGTACATACCTTAGAAACACCATGCAGATGGTAACTCTTGCTTTGGAAGCTGATCAGCCCCTCCAGGGAGCCCGATGCTGAGTCTGCCCAGCCCAGCATTTACTTTGGAGCTTTACCTGAAGCCCAGAATGTCTCAAGCTGCATCAGTAGTTTTACATCCAAACTGAATAGTCTAAGTGTCCTCAGAAGTCTGTAGGCACCATTGTGTCAGGTAATGCCACGTCTCAGGCAAAAACTCAGCAAACATAGTATTTCTTTCTTATCTCTGAGGACTAAGCATTATTTCCATGACTAACCTGGAAACTGGAAGGGAAGAAACAAAGAATGTAGGTGGGGATGAAGCCAGCCTAAAAATTGTTAGGAACTCAGTTCAGGAGTTTTTCTGATATTTTCCTTGAGTCAGACAGCTGGACGGATCAGAACATGACTATTTGTGCAGAGTATCATGTATGCACAGCAGTCATTTCAGTCTTACAAAGTTATTTTTATTTGGAAATTGGATCTTCAACATTTATTCCATTATTAAGGATTTTCTTTAAAAAAAAAAAAATCTGCTTTCCATGGAAAAAAGCTGTCATTAGCAAAAGTGACTTTCTCTTCTTCTTCACCTCATTTTCTGAAATGATGTAGAAGGAACAATACGCTTAGAGGAGCCAGATTCTTCCTCCTTTTCATGGTGACGCTTTCTCGTTGTGGTTGGCTAAAAGAAAGACACAGCAGGATTGCTACAGGAAACCAGGTAAGACAGAGCCTCACTGTTCTGCTGGCTCCAGAGTTATGGTTGTTGGCCAGTGTCTCCCTTCTGTGACCAAAAAAGCAGCATGACTAACCTATGTTTCTCTACCAAGATCCATCCAATTGTATTTGATCCTTCTCACATAAGACACTGTTCCCCAGCTTCAAACACCTACTGTTTACAATTCTCCTAGTTAGCATCTGGTAATGGCACAATGCCATCCTAAATTTGCACCAGCATGAGAATTTTTCCATGAATATTACATATTAGTGACTTGAATCCATGAAAAAAATATATCTATATGTTCAACACTTTTATTCTAAATATACAAATAATACTTTAAAGCCTAGGAGAGTGTTTCTATACATTTAAACAAGTGGTGACAAAGCACAGAAGTCCATTGCTGCTCTTCAGGAAGCAGAGATAACCAGCAGGCTGCCACATACAGCCCAAAGATACATTTCCCTGAAGTTCCAAAGTTCATTGATTTTCTTATTACAGGTTACCTTAAAATCTGATTTCTCTGTGCATCTAATTTTAATCTTCAAATATATATTACACATACCATTTTTGACATTTGTGGTGGATTCATGTTGGCATGAACAGCAAGTAGCTGTTCAAATGTACTCTTCATATCCTCATCCTGGAAAAAAAACAGTACCTAAATAGTAAATATTATATTGAAGGGAAAAGCAAAGATTGGGAAACTCCAAGAGAAGTGAATGCAACATTCACTGCTAGAGACAATTAGAAATAAGCATCATTGAGCTCCTGAGGATTTCAGCTGTTTTAACTAAGTTTCTTGGTTGAAGGCAGGGGACGGGGTCCTTTTTCTAAACAATAGAGTGCTGCAGTGTATCCTTTTCTGTTTAACTATATTCTTAAGTGCAAAAAAAAGGCCTTGATGTGAACATCCATTTTATTTTATACAGAATTTTGACTTGTTTTTCTTTTCCAGAATCACTTGACTGTGGTTACCTTTGATTTAATGGGTAAGGTAAGATAAATATTTTTTCCATTTATATAACAAATGCCTGAGTGTTTTCTTCACCGTACAACCAAACTAATCTTGTCTCATTCATAACACCTCAGTGAAGTTTTCAGGGGCAGAAACAGCAATCATTTATACACCTTTGAGAAATGTTTTATTAAGTACCTAGTAAATACAGGTAAGACATTTCCACTGAGTAGTATTTAGGTTTAAGCAGCTCACTAAGTTTTAAAGTTGTAGATTTAAGCAAAGAATGGAGTAAACAGCACATGTATTGAAAACACTAATTTGAAAGTACTACTGGTTTAAATAAATCTGTAGAAATTAAATATTGTTTGGAGAACATACTTACTTTTTAATATCTGAAAAATTCCCTAGTGTACCCAAAATCATCAGAGGGCTAACAGGCATTAGCTGGTCACATAGAGAATGTGGTTTTTCCTGCTGACTTGTAAAGTCGATACTTCCATGCAACACAAGAGGGAGAGAGGAGCCAGTAACTCCTCACTACTCACAGTAACAGGACCCAGGAGCTCTTTTGGTGGTAGTATTCAACGTGTGTGATATCTAGAACTGAGTATGCTGGATGTTGGCCTTCCAAGCAGGCAGTGTACATCACCTATGAACACCTGATACTCTTAGTAACAGCCCCTGAAGGGAAACAGTTCAAAGAACAGCAGCTGAGTGCTGGATGACATCTGGATTTGTGGCTATTATGTTTTCTGGAACTTTTTGTCTTGTCTTAAAAATTAAATTTAGCAGTAAGAGGTGTCCTTAAATAGAATATATAATCAAGTTAATAACAACTTGAGTTTACATACTGAAATGTCTCAAATTCTTAGCTTGCCTAAATCAGTTATCTATTTCCCCTTCCCTGTTATGCATACAAACAATTCTTAAAATCAGTGTTGCATGGTTTCTGAATAACATCTTCTGCTCAGAATTATGATTTAAACGTAAGAATCTATATCTGATTAACTCAGTGTAGAAGTTACACACAACACTACAGTAGTAAAAGACAGAAATGCCAGGAAAAGTTTTCTGATGCCCAGCAGCATAATTAAGTCAAGTTAATCACTTAAAAAGAGTCACCCATATGCAAGTTTTGTCTTAGGACACCATCAGCTGTTAAGCACTGAGGGATACTCCCTTTTTTCGACCCTGTTTCTTACATTCCTTACCAAAGCATCTAAACCCACCCTGTTCTCAGATGAGGGAGCAGGAATAGCATTGTGCTCAACATGAGAAAGCAGAGCCTGTTGTGTGGCTCAGAGGTAGGCTGGGTGACTTTTTTCAGCCTCCTGAAACAAGAACATCCAGGAAAGCTCATAAGTCCAACAATCACCTCTAGAGTACTAAAACTAAGGAAAGACCACCTAAAGAGTACTCCTCAAAAACCTAATTAGACTGTAATTAGCCTAATTAGACAGGTGGGAGGGAAACCATTACTTCCTACTCAGAGAGTTCCCAGACCAATGACACTCATAGTCAGCATAGTAAGAACACAGTAGTACTGCACACCTTCCAGAAACAAACTCTGCACTGCCTGCCCACACAAACAAGCTGGAAAAGTGGGACTCTCTTACAAGGCTCAAAGGAAGAGATCCATCCTATCAGAACCACAGTCAGACTTGGTCTCTAAAATCACATCTTGATCTTCAGATGTGAAAGAGTTCCAGGAACAGGTGTCTCAGCAGAAGCTGCTCATTGTATTGACAGAAGGTATTCAGCAGACTACTCCATGCTATTTTTGCAGTCCCTCCACAGGGACTAAATCTTTGAAAGCACAGACCAGCTACGGATGCAGACTAGGCGTTATTTTCTGTGAAAATATTCCAGAGATCTAGGATTTTCCACTAAATTCAGAGCAGGTCATGGAAGCATATAGTGGGTGTTGAAGCAGGACCACAGTCTGGAGACAAACAGTATAATACCAGTGTACTTCCACAAAAATAAAACAAGAGAGTACAGTCAACTTCTGCTGAAAGCCTCCAATTTAAGATCACAGTTGTTATTGCCACGAAGCTAAAGGACTGAAGCTCTCCTTGCCCACCGTGGGCACCCTCCACAGAAGCAGGGCCAGGCACCCCTTACATCTCTCGTGAACAGTGGTCAGTGTTCCCTGTTTCCTCGTGGAAGCAAATTACCTTGCATCAACAAAACTTCACAGCGTTCAGGCTATTGAACTGCCTTTGAGTTTACATCAACAAATTAGCCCCCCAACAACCCAGCTTTGCTGTAGTTCAGTTAGAACTCAATTCCTACCTGAAGCCAAGGATGGTCTAAGGCTTCCTCTGTGGTAAGACGTTTGCTTGGATCCACTACTAATAGCTTCTTCACAAGATCCAGAGCTAAAATAATAAAGAGAGCTGGTTGACATATGATCAATACATTCATTACCTGAACTATGCTTCCACCAAGGCTGTGTGCAACAATGTGTCTGACACCCCTTCAGAGCAATGCCCAAAAATACAGGCCAGGCAGATCACTTTTTTCTATGCATAAGGAAGAGTGCAGACCACAACAATCTTTTCTTCATATGCACACAATGCAACAAACTTCAATATACCAAAATTACAAGCAGATATACTGAGTATGTCCACAATTTATGTTCTGAACCTGCACAGGAGACTGAGCACTCTCCTAAAAGCTTCAGTATTACTGTGGAAAAGACAGCTTAATTTAGTTTCCTGGTTTACAGTGTCTTGGAAAGCAGATTGTTCATCTGGGAAGGTGGGAAAGAAGAGACAGACACATGTATGCTCAACATAATCTCTTAGGAATCTTCTTAGGAAGCTTCTTACTAGACACACTGAAAATATGGCATTTATGTAGTATTTTATTACTCCAAATCTCTCATAAGGGAATTTTGGCAAGATTTATTTTTCAGTGTATCTGATTATTCTGAATACATACCAGTAGGACTATGTACAGCCTTAACTTAATTTATATTCTTATACATGTCTGACTTATTATTGAATAAGCTTCAAATTATTCAGGAAGGAGTTATATTTGGTAAGTTTATGAGACAAAGAATGACAGCATCATTTATTAGAAACTCCTCTTACATACAAAGAAGTATCCAAGGGAAATAGTACAATTATTTTGTGCATACAAAATGTCCTGAAAAAATAAAAGCACATAAACAGTAGCTATCATTGCAGTTTACTATGCAGAAACTGTCTTGCAGACTAGTTAGCTTACAGTGGGCCAAACCTAATCAGTGATTCCACAAAGGTGGCTGACGCTTTCAGCTAAAAGACTAGCACCATGAAATGACTCTCTTGAAACAGTTCTCTTTTGGACTTCTAACTCATATTCCTTAAATTCCTGGCATTTTTGGCTCAAAACTTGAAAAATCTTTAGGCAGGGTCTGTGGACCAGCTTGACAAAGTCAGAAGAAAAAGTGAAAAGAGGAAAAGTAGACATGTGCCCACAAACTCTGTACTTCTGTGGTTAGGTACACTAAATATTACTAAGAAATCTCTTCAGTAAAAATGGATCTGCTCCTTCTAATGCTTTACTTATGAACTTTAAAAAAAATTAAGATACTACTTTAAAAATGAAACATATCAACAAATAATGTGCCCTACAGCTGAAAGGAAGATAAAGGAAAACAAAAACTACAAGAAAAGAAGTTGATATTCTGCTACCCACTGTGCTGGAGTCATACCCATGTCTGACACATGCTTCCATTCCTTTGCGATGAACATGTATTTTCCACAGGTGATTTGATCTCTCAGAGAGAGCTGAGTATTTTGCTCATTGAATGGTGGATATCCACACAAGCTATATAAAAGAAAACAAGTTAAATAACACAGATTTTGTCATAGCAAATGAAACACTGAAATCACACATTTTAAAGCATCTGTTATCGTAGTGTTTTTTACACATGCGAAGTTTTAAATACACTTTTAGTTCCTAACAGAGGTACTGAAGTTGCCCTGTCTCAAGCCATGTATGTCAAAGACTGCCCAGTGAAGGTACATCTACACAGTATCTTACCATACAAAAAGAATAACTCCTAAACTCCAGCAGTCCACAGCTCGGCTGTATCCAGCAGTCCCAAGTGAATTTAGAACCTCAGGAGCAAGATACATGGGAGTACCACATAATGTTTGCATAAGAGAAGCTTCTCCAAGAATCTTGGATTGTCCAAAATCTGTAATCTTGTATTTAAAAATGGTAACACCACATTACATATTAGGATGGATTGTACTAGAACATATCATATCGTCAACATACATCAGGAGGTAACATTAAGTTTCTTCTTTCCAAGCCAGTTCCAGTACATGACTATGAACAAAAGTTACCCAAACATTATTGTCAGAATAAGAGAAGAGGAAGAGAGAGAAATATGACAGAGGATCACATTGTACACTAGCAAAAAGTACTCTCAAATTTGGATGTAAATGGACAACCACAGAACAAAGGCATTGTAGCTTATTAGAAGAGATTACTTGAAAAATAAGCACTTTAGCATGCAAATCTATTCAGTGCTTTCTCTGGGGGAAAAAACCCAAATCAACACAAAATGAAATCCACAACCTTCTCACCCAACCCCCCAAAAAAAGAACCAAAACACAAATAAAAGCCCCATCACCATACAGCCTGGACATTTGTGGAAATGATGTCTGTAATTCAATTTATTGGGGGTGGGCGGGGGAAGAAAAAAGCATTATTTGAGGTTATGTATGCAGTGCATGGGTTGAAATACCCACAAAAGTAAAATTAAAATTATGTAAAAAAACCCCCTCAATGTTTTAAGTTACTTCATAGTTTGTATGACTACTTCTGGAATATCTTTTTGGCTATGTTTAATGAAATATCAAGAAGAATGGGAAGGAATATTCCCAAATTTCTCCATTAACAAAAAATGTAAGTTTCCTTACCTTTATAAGACATGACTCTTCAGAAGATGAAAGTAGCACATTTTCTGGCTTTAGATCTCGGTGTATAATTCCATTGTCATGAAGATACTTGAGAAATACAGATAGACAATTAAGGGAAAACAGACTAGTAATCTGTTTTAAAATGTAAGCTTTCCAATTTTTCCCAAGGCAATGGCAGGAAAACTGAAATAGCTGTGTAAGAGGCAGGCACACATTTAAAGCTCCCCAGCTTATGAAAACCCCTTAAAAAACCAACCAAAACAAAAAACCCAACTTGTTAAGAATGATTGCTTGAATGGGTTTCAGAAATGACAAGTGACAGTAAATTTGATCTTACTGATATTCCTATGCATAACCATATTTTTTCTTGGTAGAATTCACGGTTATGTACCTTCACTGCCAGCAGCATCTGATAAAAATACAACTTGCAGGTAGCTTCTTTCATCTTGATTGGCCTTGACACTCTGTCATACAGTTCTCCTCCTTCCATCCTAAAGCAAATGCAGGTAAGAAGTCATGACTTCCAAAGGATTTATCTCATTAGACAAGACTAAGACCAAAAAATTTGGCTATTCTGGCCCCAGAGAAGGAATGTATTTCAGAAAATAAGTGAACAGCATCCTAAACACAGCAGATGCACTGCTGAGTTACGGTCAATCTCCTGAGCCCTCAGTGGGAGCTGTTCCATGATTTTTCCTCAGCCACCGCTCAGAAGCTCAACAACACCAAAGGGAGCAGCCACCCAAAGCAGCAGCACAGCACACAGTATCTAGGCACCCAGAGCCTCCAAAATAGAGAAGGATGAATCTTCTCCTGGTTATCCTAGCTCCTAATCTTGCAGAGCTTTCAGAGAACACTGGAGGCCAGCAAAAGAAAAAAATAAAACAAACAGATGCCTTACAGTTCAGAACTACACACATTCTTTGTAACTATGATAAACATTTCATTTGATGCATTTATTTTCAAACAATTTACTTACAGTTCCAAAACAATGTAGTAATCCTCTGCTTCAAAGAAGTTTTTGATCTTGATTAAGCAAGGCTAACAGAAAAGAGAACAGAGGCACACAAGAAAGTAGAATAGTTTGTAAAAATGAATCCTAAAGTTCCTATTTCAGTATTTCAACCACATCATTTAAACTAACACTTGACACATGTGACTAGCGAACACTCCAGACTTCGGTAAACACAATCCTCATTTTTCCAATTACGAGTTACCATCCCCTCAACAATTTGTGTATTTTACATACAGAGAAAAGAGGAGATACAAATTCAAGAAACTGCTAGTGGTAACTAATCTTCATATTTGATTATCTCACAGCATTTACAAAAGCTTGCATCAAGAAAAGATTTCTACAACGGAGGTTCAGGTCGAAACTTCTCCTGTGAAGTTTCTTCTCAAATTTACATCTCATTTATCCAAAGATTTAAAATCTCAAATCTGCAAAGACACAATACACTTAAAGCAAGAAACAATACCCATTCAATAATTTACAGGAAAAATTATATGCCTCCTTCACCACATTTCTAAAGAGATGAAATTGATCTTTAGTTACTACACTAAGGTCAGTGAACTACAAAAGTACATACAGTAGGGAGCAATAAGGAGTAAAAATGTACAGTAACACTCACATGATCTATCTTCTTCAAAATTTCAATTTCTGTATTGATATTAAAAGCTGGGTTCTATTAAAAGAATCAAATATTATATTGGGTAAGACAGTGCTGTTCTGAAATAAGACACATCAGAAATAAGAGACAGTAGTAGAAAAGCAATTGTTTCATGCCCCTTGCTACTGTATATGATTGTAACATACAATCTTTTTCCATAAACTGATCAGGTGCCTTCAGTGAATTAAATAAACAATCTGCTGTCACTATTACGAGCACAATATTACTCCAGACATGTAAATTCATTGCAGGTTAGAAATCCCCAACTAATTTCCAAACTACAAAAATCAAAAAAATATTGTCGTGTATACACCTGCATTGTCCTTCAAACAGCTTTTCTCCCCCCAGGATGCTTTGCAGATGGGCCAGCCCTAAAATTACATGCTACTCTCTCCTAGATGTTATTTTGCAAGATAAAATAAATAGATTCTTTTAATCTGTGTCTTAGGTTCAACTAATGAAATCAACCCAGCAGGCCTTTTTTGGTCTTCTTCCAATACAAATCAATCATCTTTGAACACACAACTTCACCCATATACAACATTCCAGATGCACTCCTATCTCTGTTTTGTACAATGGCATAGCTTATTCATTACAATTCATACCAGCATCTTAATTTATATTAGAAACATTGCAAGACTGCATTTTGCCATTTTCAGTCACACTGATGTCACATACTTGTCTGCAAATAACTACATCTCCTCTCTCCTTTGAACTAGGCAAGTGTACATTATAGCAGAGTTTGTTGCTGATCTTCAAGTGTACAGGTTTGTACTATTAAATGTTATCCAACATCTATTACTCGAGCCTACAAACTTGTCTGTTCTTCATACATGATACTGCAATCTTCTCTTCTGTCAACAATTAGCTTAGTTTGTACATTTTTACTCAGACTCTGCTGGTTATGAGGTGTCTATCTGATGCATTGTAGGACAAACCAAACCCCACAGGACTCCACACCACCCTCTGTATACATCCCATTAACAGTCCTAAATTCTGAACCTAATGGAATGTGGTCAAAGAATGAAAGTAACCACCTCCTACAGAATTCTGTAGATGCTACAAGATCAAAAGGCATTTTGAAATAAAATACAGAAGACATTAAGTAAGAAAATCCTCTTTAGTTGAAGATATTTGGGGAGTCAGAGAAGTTGCAAAATCTTCCAGGATCACTGCAAGATGGCAGAGACAGAGAGAAACAAAGAGAAACACTCACTGCCTCTCTCAGGCCACTTGCCCCAAACTTCCGTTTATTGATGATCTTCACTGCGACTTTGTTACAAGTGCTCCTCTCAAATGCCAGTTTGACTTCTCCACAGGCACCACTAACACCAGAGCACAGCTATGTCAATGGCTACAAATACTTGTCAAAAATCTGTGTAACAAGTACAGACAAATGAAAGCATTGCATTACACACAATTTGGAGCTGCTGCTTTCTAACTTTCTCAATATGCCTCCTCTCAGCAAGCATTCATCTGTTAGGAAGTCTATGGTTGTTCTCAGGAAACACTCAATAGTTAGGAAGTCTGTTTAAGAAGCAAGTGTTGTCAAGGACCACTCATTCAAAACTGCAGGAGTAAATAAGCAAAGCAACTACTGTGGCTGCACCAAGCGCACTGGCAAACAGGACAGAGCAGCTCTGCCAGCACTGCTTCCTGCAAAGGCATTTGGGGGAAGAGAACTAGGAAGGGTTCTCTCAACACTGGACTGCACAAATCTGAGAAACAGAGAGGACAATACTTGTATTTTTACTAGACAGCAATTACATTACAGAAAGAAATTCTTTTATTTTCCACTTGGATTTGTTTCTACTTAACTATTCACCCCCAGATTCTTCACTGACCAACTGTTTCCAAAAGAGAGAAAAATAGCCTTCTCTTAAAGCAACTTCTCTCCTTTTTCCTGGACAGCTCTTTCCCTTTCTGCCTGAAGGCCCCAGTGTAATGTTGTAGAAAGCTGTATTCTGACACAAAGCTCTTCCTTCTACTTCCAGTAACTGAGTAAACTAATATACAAACTTTAAAAACTTGCTAAGAATTTACAGACTTTATTGTCTCTACAAAACTAAACATAAACTGGTTTTCACAATTAATGGTAGGTTACAAAGCCCAAGCCAATCATGGGGATAAAGCACAAATTTCTCTTTAAATTGTTGTAAAGAACAGGTTTACTCAGGTGCTAGCACTCTTTTTTTCTCTTTTTTAAAACAGCAGCTCAGTTAATAGCAGTGACAACCCAGAACAAGGCAGTGGCAATGGTAACAAAGTCAAACCTTAATACGGAGGAAAAAACGATGCTTACCTCCCCAAAGTCTTTGACATGATATATTTCTCTCGTAATTCTCTAGGAAACATCATCTGATCATCCACCGTAAGATCAGAAAATACAAACACTGAGAAGACAACAGGAGATCATTTTCCTGTTATTAACTTTAAAATTTTGTTGTAAGAAACAGCTGTGTTTCCTGAGCTTTTATAGTCAACAACCGAACTGAGAAAATGCTGCCTTGCTAGAGGAAAAACTATATATATATGCTACAAATTACATCAGTTATGGGTTATCAAGGTGATCTTATTACTGAAAAATAGCATTTTGGTGTTACACTCACAACAATCCTTAACCACTTAACACCACACTTAAAATGGCCACAAATTTCAATGTCCCAGAGAACTGACAATCAAGAATACAGCATCTTAGTGGAAAAGCAAAGACAAAGAAACAAACACCCAGCTCTGCTAATTTTTAAGAGGATTTTCTCTTCACTACACAGCACCTGGTTAGGTATCTGGAGGGATTTTCAACTTTTCTTGAAAAGTCTGCTTCCCCTGTTCCCACCATCTCATGCACAGCTACTGAAGCCCAAAAGTATTTGAAAAATAGGAAAACAACTATAAAAGTTTATATTCTAGTAAGGTGCTATCTGATGCAGATTCTTTTCAGTTTTCTTTTTTAGTCTTTTTTTCTAGGGTTGATGTGGATATGGTTAATTTTTATGCCAGTACTAGAACATCTATTCATAGCTGTGTTTTAACAGCCCTCATGAAGCAGCTCAGCTCCCAAGAAACATACTCAAATCAATGCAGAAACAATCTCTTGGTCAACATGTGAAGAACCTACTTAAGTTAAAGTACATTTTACCCTTATTGGTCTGTACAGACAGTGCAATTTCAGAGTTGTGAGTCAGTGGAAGTCTCTTCCCTTTTCCAACAAGCTTTCTATTAACAAATGTTCCATTTGCACTATGGTCTTCAATGTAGGCAACATAGGAATTTTTTGGACCCATTTCCTCAAAGAGAAAAAAATGGAAAAGATGACAGTAAAGAACAAATTACTTTACAGTAAAGACATAATAGACTAGAAATTTACTACTGTTGGCTCAAGAAATAAGACTACTGATGTTATTACATAAACCAGGTGAATGGGACATTGCCAAGAGGCTTGTTACAGGAGTCACACTGAAGACGCTTTGATTGCTTTAGGACCTCTGCCCCAAAGTCACTTTTTGAATTATGTCAAGACAGACAGACAGTGCACCTTTTTAACACTTACCCTGAAAATTCGGAAGTGCTTCTTGCTATAGTTTTGGTAGAAGCCAGTCTCAGACAATCCCAGCTTAGAAAAACTGTAATCACAGCTTTTGTCTCTCCCAAACCAGTATTCCTCATTCACACAGTCTGCAGAGGAGGGAAAGGTACAGCAGAGAGAACACCACATTGCAGAAAGTTAAGAACTACGGCACTACAGAATGATGCCAAGTGGTAGAGAGTAGGATACCAAAAGCAAGATTATTCCCATACAATCAAGTTTATTTGTCTTAATTCAGACAAAGCCCCATGCAGTATTGACACCTTGTAAAATTCCTTAATAATTTTACCTTCTTTATGCTCTTAATAATTTTGACTTCCTTAGTAGTAGTTTTCAGTTCACCTTCAACAATGTAGACACATACGATAACTAAACAAAATAATTTATAAAATGGAAAAATGAAACATGTAACAAAGAACAGAAACACCCCATAATTTCTCTAAGTCTATGGAATGTGTATGTGAGTACCCAGTATAAACACTCGGATGTAGTATGGAATAAAACATTATTGCAGAAGTTGCATACCTAAATTTGCTTGTGCTTAATTGGAAAATGAAAAGACACTGCTCTCCACCAAGCTGCTCAGAACTTTTCTGAGGTCCTACAATCAAACCAAGAGGTTTGTTACAGTGTGCACATACCACAATTGCTGAAACCTTTTGCAAGTGCAAAGAGTCGACCCCAAGGCTGAGGAACCAGCTCTTCAGATTCCTGGTCCTCAGGGATCGATGGCAGCTCCTGAGTGGGAACGGTGTCCAAGGAGCTGAGGGTCCCAGAACTTGAGGAGGACTGACTGGTACTCTGTGATGCACTGGAAGAGGAACTGGTACCACTCTGTGACGGCTGGGCACCTTGAGACTGCTGCACTTCATTTCCTGTCTCTCGAGACATGTTGGCTGCAAAGAGAATGTTAAATAAAGCAATTACTACAGCAAAGTAAAATTGGCAAGCCCTCACACGCTGTACTATTAATGTCTGAGTCCATTCTCAGGCTTCAAAGTGAAACTTCCAATCAAAGCGTGTGTATGTGAATAATACGTAAATCTCCCAGGCATTTTGCAAACCAGGATGGTTTCCTTTTTAAAAGGGAATACGGGGCGGCCTCTGCTGGTTCTAAACCAGAATTCACCCTTATGCTCAGGCTGCTCGCGAGGACTTCAGGGCTCGCACTGGGTCATCACAGGCACGGGCTGTGCTGTGACAGAGCGTCCCTGCACGGAGCAGGGCGCGGCCCCCTTACAGCCCGGGGGTCCCAGCCCGTCCTGCCTCCCTGCCCACTGCCCGCCCCACCAGGCGGCCCATCCCCATCCCCAGACCGGGGGTGCCCCCAGACCCAGCCGTGTCCATGGGCCCTCCCGCCCTGCGCTGGCCCCGCGCACCGCTCCGCTTGCTTTCCTGTATCGGACCTTCAGCCGGTCACCGCACCGTTCAGCGCATAATGCACGCTAATTTAAATCTCTTATCGGTTTGCCGCGTTTCACCCCGAGCCACAGCAGCACGACAGCTCCCAAGTTCCCCCCGTCCCGTCCTGCCAGGCGCTCACAAACAGCAGCCGGGCCCTTTGCAGGCAATGGTTTGCCCTGGCGAGGAGAGCCCACCGAGCGCCATCGCCTCCTCCAGCCCCGCCAAGGCCCCCCGACCTGTCCCCACGTGCCGCGCCCAGAGGGCCCCAAAATCCCCGCAGGGACGGTGTCCCCACCCTGCCCCGGCAGCTGGGCCAAGGCTGGGGAGCCCTCTCGGGAATTCCCTTCGCGTCCGACCTGCACCGCGCTCCGGACACGCCCGGGACGCTCAGACGGGCAGCCAGGGCGGCCCCGACGGGACTGCGGCCACTCAGCACCGCCCGGCCCGGCCCCGGGACCGGCGGGCCCGCCTGAGCACTGCGGTCCCGTCCTGGGCGGCGCCGCAAGACCTGCCCGGGAAACACAGCGAGGAGCGGACCCGTGGCGGGAGAGGAGGGCAGAGGGCAGGGGGCCAATGGGCAGAGGGCCGGGCAGAGGCCGCGCGGCCGGGCCGGGACCCGAACTCACGGTTCGCGGGGCTCACGCCGCTCGAGCCGCTTTCGCGGTGCGCGCGCGCCCCGAGCGGAGCCAATGGGCGGGCCGGGCTCCCCGAGCGGAGCCAATGGGCGAGCCGGGCGGGCCCTGAGCGGAGCCAATGGGCCGGCCGGACGCTCCCCGAGCGGAGCCAATGGGCGGGCCGGGCGCCCCGAGCGGAGCCAATGGGCGAGGAAGGCTCCCCGAGCAGAGCCAATGGGGGAGCCGGGCCCTTCCCGAGCGGAGCCAATGGGCGAGCGGGGCGCTCCCCGAGCGGAGCCAATGGGCAGGCGGGGCGCCCCGAGCGGAGCCAATGGGCGAGCCGGGCCCTTCCCGAGCGTAGCCAATGGGCGGGCCGGGCGCCCCGAGCGGAGCCAATGGGCGAGGGGGGCTCCCCGAGCGGAGCCAATGGGGGAGCCGGGCCCTTCCCGAGCGGAGCCAATGGGCGAGCGGGGCGCTCCCCGAGCGGAACCAATGGGCGAGCAGGGCGGGCCGCGAGCGGAGCCAATGGGCGAACGGGGCGGGCCCCAAGTGGAGCCAATGGGCGAGCGGGG
>JAWWEE010000034.1:8881294-8908590 GCA_035221455.1 Xenops minutus | reverse complement strand
CCCGCGCCGGGCCCGCCCTGCTGGAGCTGCGGCACCGCGCTGCCCGGCGCCGACGGCCCGCCGCGCTTCTGCCCCGCCTGCCGGGCCCTGCAGCCGCCGGCGCCGCGGCCCGACCTGTTCCGCGTGCTGGAGTGGTGAGTGCGGGCGGGGCGGCCGCGGGCCCGGCCGGCCGCGGGGCTCACCCGCCTTGTGTCCCGCAGTGACCGCTCCTTCCGCATAGACGCGCAGCAGCTGCAGCGGCGGTTCCGGAGCCTGCAGCGCGCCCTTCACCCCGACCGCTTCGGCCAGAGGCCGCCGGTGAGTGCCGGGCCGGGCGGGGCCCGCACGGACCCGCCTGTGCCCTCGGCCCTGGCGGGGATTCGGCGGGGCTCAGGAGAGACTGTCACGGGCTGGCGGCGGAGCGGGACGATGAGCGGCCGTGGTTGAGGGCAGGGACGCCGTTCCCGGTCCACGGAGCCCTCTCGGCTTAACTCACCCAGAGCGCTGCAGGGACGCTGGTTTTGTGTAGGGAACAAAGGGTTCTCTGCCACTTGCCATTAACTTCGACTGACCTGTCGTCCCTTCGCAGAAGGAGCAGTGCTACTCGGAACAACACTCCTCCCTGATCAACAAGGCCTACCAGACCCTGCTGAACCCGCTGAGCCGGGGCCTTTATCTCGTAAGGCCCCGTTAGGTGTTCCCGTGTCCCCGTCACTCCCGCAGGGGCTGGGTTGGGGCGCTGGGAGGGATTGGACCTCACTCCATCCTCACCGTGCTAATTTGCGTTCCTCTGAAGAAGAGGATCACGAGACTGAAGGGAAACCAAAACCAAGTTTGTCCAAAAATTAATCAGCTTATCATTGCATTTGCTGCTCACGTTACACCGATTTGTTTCCCACATCACACGTTTGCCCGTGGCTGCTCATATGGAATGTCACTCTGACCCTGAGCAGCCTTTGTTGTGTTTTGACTTGGGGTAACTGCTGAGTTTTATGGTCAGCCTATGTATGGAGTGAATTTTCAGGCTGACTCTTTTGATGCACCTTTCATGGAATACGCTGTAGGTTTATCTGATACCCTCTAAAAAACTTAATAATTCCCATTGAAATCGATGTAATGGTGCTTATTTTCAAATTTCTTTTTTCTCTGCCAGCTGGAGCTGAGTGGAGTGGAGCTGGCACAAGAGACAGACTCTGATGCAGACTCAGCGTTCCTCACAGAAATCATGGACATTAATGAGAAATTAGCAGAGCCCAAAAATGAGGCTACCTTTGAAGAAATTGAAACTTTAATTAAAGGTAGGTTATGGTTTGAGGAATCTGTACAGACCTAATCTATATCATCTGTAATACGACAATCTGAAAGCTTTTAACTGTGTTGGTGTATTTCTTGTAGTGCCTCCAACTTGTGTTAGTGTGGAATTGACTCACTGGAAGAGCTTCTGCCCCGGCCCTCTTCCCCAGTGTTGTCTTTACCTCTTTGTGCACCTAAACATCCCATCTGGCTTGAGAACATCTGTATGACAGAACCTATTTTGATGGCAAAATAAGTATATATAGACTATAAAAAGGAATTTACTCGATCTCTGGCAGATCATGGCAAGTCAGTTGTTGCAAAGAAATAACCTTTCAAAATTAAGTTGAATAAAATGCTTGTCTGACCATAGTAAATAATGTAATTTACGCAGACATTGTATTTCTTTCACCTTCTTCAGCTTAGCAACCATTACATTAAGTGGTTATTGTCCTTACATAAGGAACTATCTTTTTATATTGTCGATGCCTAAATACTCACTTATTGATATATTTAATTCTTTTCAACAACAAAGTGTAGTGTGCCAAAAGCAATTAGAATAACTGGAAGAAAACCTGAGTAGAGCAGGAAAGAATTAACTGTAGCAGGGTAAACCAATAGACCAAAAATAAGTTGGATTGCTGGGAAGTTAGTGGGCATTGATGTGTATTGGAACTGCTGTCTAAAAACGTTTTTGATTTGAAATTATAACTAAAACATTGACAGCAGGATTATGAAAAACTGTCTAGGTTTCCAAAGGCTAAGACTAGTAACAAAATTTCCCCCCACAGGCAACTGGAATGCAGTGGTATAAAATATGCTAAGTATGTAACAAAAAGTGAATTAAATAATTTGTTTTGCAGTTAAACAAGAAGAACTGACCAGAGAGGTGACTGCAGCTTTTGAAAGAGGTACCAGTTTTTATGAAGTATTTAGCTGCCATACATACCTGTCAAAATTAAAGCCCCACATTCACTTACTGGCAAATATTTTCTGAACTATAGAACACAAATACCACATCAACAAGGGCTCTTTGTGTGGTATTTAAAATAAGAACTTCTAAACCGATCTTTCTGCTGATGCAGGAAATTCAGGAGGACCTCACATTAAAACAAAATCCAGTACAAAAGTTCCATTTAATTAATTTTGCATCAAAATAATCACTTTGAGTGGGAATGCAGACACTAAGAAAGTGTGTGTTTGTGAGAATACTGTGAAGGAGACACTCTTAGTCACACTTAGACCTGTCCTGGGGTTTTACACTAGATTTTGGGAGATGATGTTCTGCAGCCTTGGAGCTGCAGTAGAGCAGCAGGTGCTGTGCAGTGAAAGCCAAGACGGGAATGCTGTGCAGCAAGGCAAGTTCTGATGCAAGTTCTGAAACCCCTAAGCTTTTGGGGTTTCCTGTGCAGTAACAACATAACTTTATTCCACAATCAATGGACTGTTCTCTAGCTTCTGAATCTGGGAAGAAACCTTTGTATTTCTGTGCCAGGTCTCAGAAGGGTGCAGCTGTGAGGGGAGGGGTGATGGGGTGTTGTAACTGTAAACGTTGAACACAAAAGTCCTGGCTGGGCCTGCCTGCGAGGCATTACAGTCTGTTATAATCTGTTACTCTGTGCTTGGAGGAGGACTGTGTTGCATCTGTCCTTGTCAGCAGGTAATAGACCACCTTCCCTTCCAATTGTTGAATTGAGGAGAAATTGCTTCACTATCAGTTTTGGAATTGGCACTATCCAGACTGGACTCCTACTTTTTGCATTTTTCAGTTATGTCAGTTGAAGTGCTCCCAAACCATCCCAGATTAAAATAATAGGCACTATGGTTTAATAGTTTCTGGGTCCTTGCAGCCCACAACTCTTAGTACTGAAATAGGTATTGTCGTTGAAATCTTGAGAGACATTTCAAAATGCAAATTCAGCTCTCACTCTGTAAAATGTTTATTTCATTTCAGATGATCTTCAAGAAGCTAAGAAGCTTCTAGGAAAAATGAAGTATTTTGCAAACTTAGAAGATAAACTGAAGACCAAGAAGATTCCTTCCTGATGCTGCCTCCTTTGGGATTAAAAGTTAATGTTATTTTCAATTAAACAGTTATCCAAATCAGACAAATGGTGTTTGTTTCCTATGTTTCCCTTAAAAGTTTTGAGAGGAGGAAAATAAATGTAAAATCCAGTGCTTGCTGCAGGACTTCAGTAACAGATGGAATTTGAAAATGCTTACAACCAGGAAAAGTTGTACTGGGTAAGTTGGGCCACTGTCCTGGCAGCTGCAGGTAGGAAGCAAGTGCCAGAAAGGCACATAATGTCAGATATAAATGAAATTTCTTACTTAGTGAAATAAGAATTTATTTTGAGAAAGAGACCTGGGCAAAATGCTGGAGATAAGCAGAAAGCTCATTCAGTATATCCTGCAGGCTCTCTGTAGTCTCCTTGTGTGTGTTCTTTCAGACCATCTTGAAAATTCTTTTAAGGTAAAAAGTATTTAATTCCTGATACATGTTCTCTCCACTACTTCATGCTTTTGGTATGTTGATCTCAGTCTGATGGGAACCGACCTTCAAAACTAGAAGAGGTTTTACCCTGTTGCATAGTTTAAAATATTAAGATGCTAGGTTAGGGAAAAAAAATAAACCCGAATTCAAACCCCAAAAACTTTTATTAGGATAAAGTCTTTATTACAAATACCAGTAATTCAGAGAGGTGCTGTACCGTTGTTGTACAGTTAGTGGTAGGATAGGGTAAAGAATGTCTCTTAAGTCTTTCAGAGAAGAGTGAAAAATGGCAACCAAATACCCCCCTTTCTACATAAACTGGAATATTTCAAATACCAGTTTTCAGTAGGCCAGTTCTTGTTCGGGTTTTAACAAGAACTCAGAATGTTTCACTCAGTGAAGCATTTGTATGTGCTCAATGACCCGAACTAAAGATGGGATTTTGAAATACAAGAAGAGCCACTGAATTATCTGCAGAAATTTGCCAAGGGCATTAAACTGAACATCCTCCATGGCATTTCTGCATCCCTACAGCATCAGCTTATAGCTAAGTGTCAGGTCTTCTATGGATAATATAATATAATATGTTGTTAGTAGTATTTCAGCAATACATGCTTTAACAGCATTTCAGCAATATTAATTTGCTTTTAGTTACACTTCCTCTAAATACACTGGAGGATTTAATAAGCCATATTTGATCATTGTATTACACTCCTAATTTAGTTTGTAATTCTCACTGAAATTCTGTTACAGCCATAAAATTATGCAGAACTTTTTAAAAATTCATCTTGAAGTTGTCTTCTTTCATAAAGCTCTGTTTCCTTTTTTCTGGTGTTTCTTCCAAAATTAAGTTTGTGAAATTCCTTTTTGATTTCCAGAAAAGATTTGTTTTTTGTCTCAGGAATTACAAGGAAGATGAAAGCAGCAACAAAGGAGCATTCCAGTAAGAACACCAGAAAACAATACTGCTTCAGTCCATTCTGAAAACAAATGATTGCAACATACTTCAAGTGTAACAGTAGGTTTGAGAAAATAAACAATTTTTTATTTCCATTCACACCTAACATTGCTGCTCAGATATTTTTAATAGAGTCATGCAATCTATCCTTTAGATGTAACTTTCTAGATTTTTTTTTTTTTTTAGATAAAAGACTATCAAAGTGCTGTGGAATACACTGGCTAGTCTTTTATTTGAAAAAAGTAAGATAAACCATTTGAGCACTTAAACAATTCACAATCTAGGGACAAGTCAATGTTTTCTTCTTAGCTGTTACATATTTTAAGATTATATGATTTTTTTTCTGGAATGTTAGTATTTTTCAGTGCTATACATAAAAAAAACCCCAATTGTCTCACTGAGAAACAGAGCTCAACCACAAAGAAGGAACGGGCAGATCCACATACCCTGCTGCATGATACTGCTGTGGGTTTTGCTAAAACTGAAGATACAAAGCTGGAGATGAAAGACTGTATTGCCTTTCCTAATAATCTGATCACAGAACCCTCTGTCAGTTCAGTGAACTCTGAGAGGTGGCCACAGATACTACCTCAAATTTACTCTGCCATAAAAGCACAAGGCACTGTTAAGAACTGTGTTGTCTGAATCTCAATATCTGATTAAGTTTTTCAACTTTTGATACCTTTTCCATTTTTTTAATCTGAACATGAAAATTATCCCTCATGCGTTCCTTTTAATTTTCATTTATCATGCTTTATTGGGTTTTGTGATATCTAAAAAGTATTTTAAGATGGACTGAATCTAGTGAAACTCATTTGAGGGGCAGTAGCATCTTGTTCAAGTGTCACTGAATAATATATATGTGTGTATATAACACAATGTAAGCAATGGGATGGAACCTGGGAACAGATGAAATGGCTGGTCCAACCATGAGGAGATTGTGCTGTGCATACTTACCACTATAAAGGGAAAGAGCATTCCAATTGTGAAGAAACTAATCCAACTAACAGTCCCTGCAATCATGTAAGCAGCAGGACGTGACGACTGTACAAATAACTCGGCTGTCAGGGTGTTTGTTATGCCACCTGGGAATGGTTCAGAAACAGAAGAGAGTATTGTGCTAAATGTCCACTTGTGGTATTTTTAATGCCAGAAAAAACAGAGTTGTTTTGGAATATGCCATAGTTGATCTATTAAGTGCATTTCTGAGGCTACTGTCCTTGCAGGAAATAGCCACTAAAACACAGCCCCATTTCAGCAGCACTGCTCAGGGAGCAGGGCCCCATCTGAGGGGTCACAGCCTCTTTCTTGCTCTGTGTGTAACTCCTCTGCTCTTAAGGGCAGTACTAATCCCTCCCTCACACACAGCTGCCCCAGAGGGTGCACGGTAGGCCTCAGTTCTGGGCTACAGGATGGGCTCCCCCGGGTTCCTCAGCAGGGCCCCAGCAGCTGCACCTTAAAGACTCCCTGCCTGGCACACGCTGCAGCACTGACTCCCCTGTCCCTCCCTAACCTTCTACTGCTGCTTGCACACACAGTTCTGTGCAGTACCTGGGCCCAGTCCAAAACTCAGGATGAAGGCAAATATAGACATCATGCTCACGTAAGGCACCCAGGAGTACAGCTCCTGAAACAGAAGAGAATGAGAAGGTTTATTTCAGATTTAGATAAGCCAGTTTTAAGGTATGGCTCAACAGTTACATTTCCTTTTGTATTTTATTGAAAGACCAGCAGTCATTCATGATTGTTTACAGCTTATTCATTTAACAATACCACTTCACAGAAATTAAATAGTGCTCAATAATTTTTACTAAACGGTATGACAGAATCACAAAATCATAGTATGTTTTGGGTTGGAAGGGACCTTCCCACCTCTCTGTCATAGGCAGGGACACCTTCCACTAAACCAGGCTGCTCCAACCACCATCCAACCTAGCCTGGAACACTTCCAGGGATGGGGCAGCCACAGCTCTGGGCAATCTGTGCCAGGGCCTGCCCACTCTCCCAGGGAAGAATTTCTTCCTGATACCTAATCTAACCCTACTCTCTTTCAGTTTAAACCCGTTCAGCCTTATCCTGTCACTACATGCCCTTTTCACTCCCTATAATTGTATCATGTAATAGGAATGAGTGAGTCCTTTGCACCTGGTAAGTCAGAGAAAAGGTTAGAACAGTGCACCAGAGGGTCATGAGGAGATAACCCCCAATGATGAGGTATCTTCTTCCCACGTAGTCTATCAGTAAACCCTGGGGACAAGACAACCTTCAGTTAACATACTGATCTCATTTTTACCAATGTTCTTCAAGAAGCATCATTACTCTTTGTGCTGGGAGGTAGAACAAATTGGTTCTTACACAGGAGAGGGCTGTGAGGCATTCACAAGCTCCAGTGCCAAGTGTCACATATGGGATTTTTTCAGCTGAGATCCCAGCTTGTTCAAAAATGTAAGTCGCATAGAAATAAATCTACAACAACAACAACAACAACAAAAAGAAAAAAAAAACCCACAAAGTTTTACTGGTAGTTAAAACATTGTCTGGAAACAAAGTCTAGTTCATATTAAACATACAGCTCAATGTATTTTATATTGTGAGTTACTAATCCCACATAATCACCAAAAGAATCTGTTAAATTCATGTCTATGAAAATATATTGCTCTCAGAAAAGCAATTAAGATTATTCAACTTACTGAATGTAATGCTTCATATTCCTAAACCAGATATGAGATAAGCTGATCCACCTTTAGTTACTTTCTCAGAAGAAAGTAAACACAACTATCAAGTAATTTTTTTTAAAGAAATTTGCATACCAGCAACAAAGAACTGAGAAAAAAAATGAAAAAAAGAGAAACTGAAATAATGCAAGGATATTCTTTCCCACTCATCCCATTTCACTGAGCTTCTCTATGTGGATTCTTGGTGTGAATAAATGTTGAAAAACAGAGGGGAATTAAATAATTGTTTAAGCAGTGTGTTCATCTAACATCTTACAGCGTTTATCCCACTGAGCTGTTGGCCCATCGTCATCACAATGACAGTGATGAGCTGCCATCTCACACCACGATCGGTGAATAACTGCCAGGGCTTCTTGGGTTTCTCTCCATCTAAGGCAAAACATTCTCTCTGAATGTCCTCCATCTCCCTTCGATATTCTGAAGAACCATGAAAACGCTTCAAAGCTAAAAAGAGAAAAAAATCATTTCCTTTAGGTTTACCTATTAACCACAACTCCTGGAAATCATCTCTTTCCACAAAGACCTGGCTTTTGCTAGGATATGAAAACTTTCATTTGGGACTTGTTTTTTCCTTGCTGGTTTTTCAACATTTTTTTTGCAGTGGTGGATTTGGAGGATTCTGTGGCATTCCTTTACTTGTTTTTAGAGGAATATCTGACCTTGAAATATTCACCAAGCAAAATATTTTATACCTCATCCCCAGATATCCAATCTTTTCATGAAAGGACACTCTTACCAGTTTGAAGTACTTTGCTTATATTTTAGGCAGATATCAAGCCCTTTGTTAAGGCCTTGACTTTAATGCTGCCAGTGGGATGCAGTCAGTGAGCTGGAGGAAAACAGTAAATCCTTCGACGAAGGCAAATATGACCAGAAGTCAATTTCATTTATTAGTTATTATTTTAGAGCAGGTCTATTTATTTAACAGACCTTCAAACTCAATTAATCAGTAATTCATGGATGTTACTTTGTCCAAGAGAAAAATTATGAAACCTTTAGAAATTTCATTATAGAGTAACAAAACATGAAACAGGATAGTAAAGTTTTATTCACAATCCATTATAGGCTCCTGAGTTCCACAACCCCTTTTTCCGTACAAACTCACTGGAAGAAAAACAAGGTCCAAAAAGCACTAGGCGATATAAATGCTGTGCAGATGAAGAAAAAAGGAGGATCTGGAACCCAATATACTTGCTGTACCCTTCTGAAGACACAGAAAGTAGAGATGCTGTATATTACCTTTGGCACAGCTCAGCTCATCACCTCTGTCAATGAGAAGATATCTGGGACTTTCAGGAAACCATGGCAGGAATAAAAGTTGGGCAAGTGCTGGAAAACAGCTGCTCGATAGCAACAGAGGCCAATACTTTTCTCCACCTAATAATTCCCTGTAAGAGGTGTGGAAAAAGAAGGTGAAGAAATATAATAATTAGCTATTGGTTACTATTAATGCAGTCTCTGCTCCTGGAACTTAAGATCCAGCCCGATGAAGGCCCACAGTTTTCTCTGGTCTCACAGGGAACAAAACCAGGGACAGTGCTACAATACAGAAATGACAAGTCCTTTGCTCTCTTTGCTGTCCTGTGAATATTTACTGCCTCCAGCAAGAAACTGGCAGAAAACATGAACTCAGCACAAATGTACCTGTTTTACTGATGCTCTTCTGGCTGAGCCATCTAAAGTGAGGCTCCTTCCCTAAGGAGACAGTACTGATGGCTGGCAGTTGTAGGAAAAAGGTGACCAAAGCAGGGTTGTTTTTCTTCCAGGGGGACCTTCTGTGTGAATTCTAACGCTACAATGGCACAAGGAATGTTCTGCAAGGACCTTCAGGAAATTGGAATTCTTTACATGGGAGTTACAAAAAACAGGGAAAAAAAATTATTTCTAACCTCAAACCAATTATTTGTCCTGTCAGAATTCCCCCAGTCAGGAAGATGGAAGTCCCCATAGCTAAGCCACCTCTTAGATGTTTTGGGGCAACCTCCCCAATATACAAAGGCTGCACACAGATCCCAATACCTGCAAGTAAATGGAAAAACATTTTCCTATCAATAGAAATGGCTTTGCAAAGAGTTACTAAACCAAAACATGTAGGAAATTGGACTTGGTTAATTTCCTATTAATTTAGCTACCTTCAGATTCCAAGTTAGACTACAGAACGTTTTTGTCCTAAACACATATCATAAAACCTAAAGAATCAGCAGTAACAATAATTTATCATTCACCAGTTTATTGATAGTAGGAATAGGAAATCATTCACCTGAATTTATGCCAATCAAAAACCTTCCAGCAATCAGTAACTCAAACAATCCTGTAGGAAAACTGATCCCCATTAAAATGGAGGCTAGTATTGCTATAATATTATTCATCAAAAGAGCTCCTTTCCTAAAGAGGAGGAAAAAACAAAAACCAACAACAGTAATAAAATCAAACAAACAAAAAAACACCACGACAACCAAACTATTTTGAACAACAAGCAAAACAAACAAAAAACAAAACCACAAACAAAGAAACAAAAATACCAACCAGACATTAAGGAAATCTGCAATAATATGTTTTTAAAAAGTAATACAAGAAAAAAAAAATGGGCTTTATACCGCAGTAATGTGCTACTCCCTGTAAACCCAAACATCTGACAGATCTGCTCATGGTTTTTAAAATGTCTAAATGTAAGAATAATGCATAAATATGACAGAATACCTGACAAGATAGGAGCAGGGATTGTTCATTTACACGCATGAAGTGCAACAGGTGAGGCACCATGTCCTTACTGGTACAAAGGCTGCAAATGGGGGGGGACACCCATGTTCCCATCAGACACTGTGTTCTCCTACTCAGATTTCAGTAAATGTAATGGGAAGACTAAACTGGAAAGTTATATAATTCAGGCCTCATCCTTTACAGTCACATTTGAATAAGTTGTAAAATTCTACTAGAAAACTGTTTTGAAGTGAAAAACAGGTATAGGTCCCCAAGGTACTCTTTTCTCCCACTTTTTTTCCATTTATTTACTTTCTATTCCAGTAAGAAGGTAGGAAAAGTAATCATGCTGCTAGATGCCTGCTGCTGCACTGACCTGCCCAGCCGAATTGCCATGCTGCCTCCAATCAGGGCTCCACACAGGCCTCCAAGGGAAAAGACGGAAGCAATGACAGACCAAAGAAAAGTCAGCAAATCTGGGTTTAGTTCCTTGTGATAACGACTAGTCCAGGTTTCATTTAAGAACTTGTGTATATGCTGCAGTAGAAAAGAATGATGAATGTGTAGCATTATGTGCAGCCTTACAGCACAGCACCCCAAATAACTTGCACCCCAATCCTGAAAACCAATTCTGGGAGCTAAAATCTAATTTGTATTATATTAAAAACACCAATGTCTAGTAGACTCTTCCTTGACCACAACAGTGTTTCCTACTCCTCACACACCTCGAAGGCTGCTGAGCAGGTTTGCTTTGTGCTCTGGCTCAGGTAGGCTGTGCTGCACTAGAGGAGAAATACCACCCTGGCATGCACTGCCACAAGAGAGCTCTGAGGTCCTTTTGCACAAGGAAGCAGACAGGGTGGATGATTGGTTCTACTGTTTTAGGAACATCTCAGAGCACAGAGGCCTTGCAACCCAGAATACTGTACAGTCAGAAGACTTATTCTCACAATTGGTCTAAAGCTTCCTGCCTTAGTGCAATCCAACAAGTCACAATAAAATCCCTTTTCCAACTCTAATACTACTTCACCTTTCTTAGAGTATTTATGTGTCAGAACTTTTAAACTGTTATTCTAAATGCTTGATCTCCTAAAATTTGTGTTTAGAAACTCTTGAACTGACGTGTATCTGTAATTGGAGACTCCCGTTCCTTGCCAGCAAACAAAGACTTTAAAGAACAAAATTTCTGGACTGTTCCCCTGTTTCCAGCATATTACACATTCTTTCACAAATGGCTTCATTTAAGCTTTGTAAAAAGCATACAGTGTTACAGCAAATTCAGTCTTCACAGTTTCACAAGCAAATCAATCAGCTGATGGCGGAAAATGATACCCATCACTTTCACAAGACCATTTGCTCAGATCCTCTTGAATCATCCACAAAACAGGCAGAATCCTTGAGGCCCTGGCAAAGGATGCACAAGTAACAAGTAGGTGAAAATACCTATAAGTTACTCAGCCACTACAGATACAACTTTTTGACTCCTTAAGAAGATTTTATTCAGCAAGCTGCCTTGTGATGAACAACCATCCTTTTTTCCCATTATCCAGTGACAGGATGTGTGGGAATGGTTCAAAGCTGTGTCAGGGGAGGTTTAAATTTGATATTAGGAGAAACAGTGGTGACATCCTACAGAAAGGGCAGTCATTCGTAGAGAAGTGGTCAATGCCCCAAGGGCATTTGGACAACGCCCTTAGTAACATGCTTTAACTTTTGTTCAGCCCTGAAGTGGTCAGGTAGTTGGATTAGATCATCATTGTAGGTCCCCTTCCAACTGAAAATGTTCTGTTCTATTCTATTCTTAATGTTCTGGGCTATTTTAGTCAAAGGCATAACTGAAAAAGATATTTTTTATTCAGTTAATCCTTCTAAACCATACTTTAACAGAGATATTTATGTGGCCTATTTGGCACCTTTATCTGACACAGAATACCTCTGATGGGAGGAACTCACAAACAAATTCACATGAAACATTTGGGAAAAACAAGACTCCTGCACATGAGAGGAAGCCTGCTTTGGTTCCCACTGAGGTCACAGCAAAAGCGCATTTGGCCTCTGAGCAAGTTAGAGAGAACAAGAGATGAGCTTTTACCTGTGTGGGTGCATTGATAATGGAGACATTATACCCATACTGAAAAGTCCCTCCAATTCCAATGGCACAAACAGCCAGGAACAATGTACAGTTGGGGAGCTAGAGAACAAAGGAAAGTTATGATGGTGAAATACATCACGTATTTAGTTTGGAACAGTGAAAATATTTGTTTAGAAAACTTCATGAATTCCCAAACACAGCAGAAGAAGCATTTCATGATGACTTTGATCGTGATCAGAAACAGCCTTTAGAGATGCTACAATTACAAGTCTCCAGGTTAAGTGTAGGCAACATAAGCATTGCAGGTTTTATTGGAAACTGTGTAAATGCTTTTGCATAAGCACACTGCTCATAGTGTTCATTTTTAATGGAAAAATGCTAGGACTGTCTGTGTTTGGTGTTAGAGGCACAACGACTCAGTATAAGAAATAACCAAAATTGCAGTTTCTATGACACACATTTCAACCAAGATGTGAGAAATACCAGTATTTTATTTCCCACTGCAAGTCCCTGAAATGATTACTCGATGTGTGCAAGTTAGCAGGTGCTAAGCCTCAGTATCTTAAATCATAACATATTGTTCACTGATAATAGTACTCAATCTGAAGTTTATTGGCACGTATTTTTTAATTTTTCAATATTGATTACCTAGTTACATTCTTAAATCAGTACTATAAACTCTAATTAATAAAGTCACAGATTCATCAGTTTTAAGGTCAATACAAACTACTATTATGATACATTTAAATCTCAAAAGTCTAATTGGTCATAAAACATTATACTTTGGATGAGGCCTCTGGGTGAGAGATCTCCAGAGGTCTGTACAGTGTTTGGTTTTCTCATGTGGTGCTTTCGGAGTCTACTTTTTACTGAATATGATCGTAACATCCAGTTCAAATATCTACCAACCCTTTTGTTTAAAATTAGGTCCTAATTTCATCTCATAGTATCTTATTGTCTAACTTCAGCTGGACACAACGTCTTCTATACTAAAGGCACTTCGGTGATTGAATTTCCCTTTCTTCAAGTACAGTCTTCTAAAGACTGTACTTCTTTTTTTAATAAACTTGTACTCCCTGAATTTCTCATTGTAAGGTAAGTAGACTAATTCTTCATCATTCTCATTCTTGGTCCAGTTCCCAGAAATGCTGAGTTATTCCACATACTATACTACATTCTGAAAGAGCTGTGTCTTTCCTAAAGATAATTCACCAAAATTTCCTTTCTTCAGGACTAAAATTTAGAAGTTGAAATTGAACTTAACAAAGTAAAATGCAGTGAACATGTCCTTATGGTTTCCAAGAATAAAAGGTGTTTCTCTGAATTACAAGTAAAGCAATGAATCAAGAGTAATAAACAATGGCTGCAGCAAGTACGGTAGAAAAACCAAAACCAGAGGTGGTAAATACTAGCATTGCACACTCAGACCCTTCCATTAACCAAGTACAGCAAATGTATTTGTGCATCTCATGGGTACAACCTGGAATCTAGAAAAGACAGAAAACAAGCAAACAACCCCAAATCATTAACATGCATCACATAACTTAGGTTTTATTATGACAGATCTTCTGTTGCTCTTGCCCAAATCAGCCAGCTTATTACACTGAGGTGTTGTCTTACATTGAAGTTTCAGCCCTGATTTCCTGGAGAGAGCACAGACAACAGCCTCATCTATTCTGCATGCTACTGAGATCCTGACAGTTTCTAAGCACTTTCACCTCATCTCAGAAATATGACACAAACAAAGTTCAATTTAAATTCAATTTCAAACATGAGAATCAGAAAACATGCTTTTATAGCTTACATTTTATAACACAGCTAGGTGTTTGAGGAAAGCTCAAAACTTTATCAGCCTGATCCCCTAATGTATTTTCTATTTAAAAGCTAACATGGAACATCAGTACTTTTCACATTTGTGCACCATTGCTAAAACTACAAACTCCCTGTAGGATCCACCTTCAAAGGCCAGGACAGTTCTGCTTACCTTGCTGGGCGAGCCAGACCCTCTGAGCAGCGGCTGGTGCTCCATTCTGATGGGCTCAATTGGGTTTCCTTGGCAAAATTTAGTAAACTACATTACAAGAATAAAAGGTGCCAAAGAAATTAAGTTACTATTATATTTAGACATAGCTGGGTTTTTCTGGCTTGTTTGCCTTTTTTGGTTTGCTTTTTTGTTTGTTGGGGTTTTGGGTTTTTTTTTTGTGGTTTTGTTTGGTTTGTTTATTATTATTAGTTTAGTTTCATTGGCTGGAAGGGCGCCAATGGCTCTTTCTCCAACGGTTCAGAGCTTTTTTCTGTCAGGAATGTCCAGCTTTGCTAAAGCCTCACAGCAGCCACCGAGAGCTTTCCCGCCTCTAACACCTCTGTGCACGCACTGTGCCCCTCCAACTCCGCGCAGAACCCGCGCCCGCCACCAAAGCCCAGCCCGGGTGGTTACCGTGTGCCTCGGCGCCATCCCTCACTGCTCCCGTCTCCGCCGCCTCCCCGCCTCAGCTGACCGGGATTTGGCAGCGGAGCCGCGCCCGCCCCGCCGCGGGGACTGGGCCGGGCCGCGGAGAGCAGCGGGGCTGTCTCGGCGCTCCCCGGGCACGGAGGGGGCCCCGCGGCCCCCACGGCCGGCACTGCGGCCCCCACAGGCGCATCGCGGGGGCCTACAGCTCCCACACAGCTCCGGGCCTACAGCTCCCACAGCTCCCACACAGCTCCGGGCCTACAGCTCCCACACAGCTCCGGGCCTACAGTTCCCACAGCTCCCACACAGCTCCGGGCCTACAGCTCCGGGACTACAGCTCCCACACAATTCCGGGCCTACAGCTCCCAGAATTCCGCGCCCACAGCTCCCACAATTCCGGGCCTACAGCTCCCACAGCCCCGGGCCTACAGCTCCCGGCGTGCCCGGGCCACTCTCCGCTCGCGGCGAGAGGCCTCGAAGGGGCGGTGGCGGCGGCGGCGGCTGCAGCTGCGGCCCGGCCCGGCCCGGCGCGGGTCGGTGGGTGGGTGGTGCGGGCCGGGGCGGTTCCACGCGGGGCCGCTGCGGGGAGGCCTCGGGCCTGCCCGGGGCGCGGGTTGTGGCGCTGACGCGTTTTCTGCTCCGACGCAGGAAATGGCAGCGCTCGGCAGGTCCTGCCCGGGCATCCCGGCGGGGCCGGCCGTGGAGCTGTGCCCGGGCCCGCAGCCCGGGGCCGGGGGCCACAGCCGCCCGCTGCCCCCCGCGATGGCCGCGGCAGGGATCGCACCCGGCGGCGCCGGCGGGCCCTCCGGCCCGTGTGTACAGAGCAGCCTCGGCCCGGCGGCCCTGGCCGCGCTCGGGAGCCACGGCGAGGGGCCGGGCGCGGGGCTGAGCGCGGGCCCCGCCGGCAGCAGCCGCAGCCAGTGAGTGCCGGGCCGGGACGGCGGGGAGGGACGGCTTTGGGGACTTGCAGCTGTGTTTCACCGGGGGAAAGTTAGAACCGTGTTGTGGTCGTCTTACAGCAGTGGAGTTGGGGGGGGGGATGAAGGAGCCTTCTGAAAGGCAAGAAAGGTGATTGAGTGTACCAGCATCTTCACGTGCTTTAAGCTCATGTATTTTATTTATTTATTTACGCACTTTCTCATACGTGAGCACAAAAATCTTAAATTATTCCATAACACGTTGTGTTTTGGCCTCATTTGCGTATGTCCCTGTGATACAGTGTACTAACAGACTCAAGTTGGATCATGTGTTGCTTCTTGAAGTGTTTGAATTTTAGCAAAAATTGATCTTGCCTCTTGTGGAAAAAAAAAATAAAGGAGGGGAAATTAGCGTGGAATTCTGTTCCAAGAACTGGGAATTGCAGCTGCCTTTGACTTCCTTTGGAACAAAGTGGTCATTTATTGTCCAAAACTTCCATTCTCTTCATGGCTGGTGATGTTCTGTGACTGTTGCTCTTAGTTGCAAGTGAAATTTTAAAAGGAGGGAAATATTGTTTGACAATGTCACTGAAAGATAAGATTAGAAGATAAATAACTTTGTTTTTTGTTTTGCAGTGTCTCTGTGTGCTCTGGAAAGAAGCATAAATTAGAAGAAGAGGCCGAAGGGTAAATTAATTTGCCTTTTATAGCCTGAAAAATACTTAATTTGGTTTTGTTTTCTAAAACATTTGAGCATATCTCATCTACAATGCAAACAGGAAGGGAGCTTTTATAATTGTTTTCATTTGGAACTCTTCCTCTGAATTGCACATGAGCCTGAATCCATTTACATTACCTAATCAATTGTGTAGCACTGGTTTTCTTGCATTTCACTAAGAGCAAGGGGGATTTATTTTCTTTGTTGAGGGTGTATTGAGGTAGTGTGTCAGAGCTGTTGAAATGCACATGACTTTCTATAATGTTTGTTCCTGTAAAGTGCTTCATTTCTTTTTTGACAGTTGTAAACTTACTTTGTTTCCTAGTTGTCCTGTGCGGAAGAAGAGACTGACAGGAACCAAAAATTGCCCTTTGAATCCCAGCACTGAAGAATGGATTCTCTGTGCAGGTCAGCAGGCAGCTGGGGAGGTAGCAAGTCAGTATGGTGGCAGCGGTCCTGAAACTGCCATGTTAGAAATTCCCTGTGAAGAAATGGATCAGACAATGGGGGAACAGCAGTGCGAGTTTGCTCGCAGGAAACTTCAGGAAATTGAGGACAGGTAAATGCAGGGATTGAGTAGACTGGCTTTGCTGAGCTTTCCCTTTTCTGGTGGGAATTCAGGGGTAATTCTAGCACTTAGCAGTGTGATAACACTGCTGTAAGTCTAAGGTGGACCTTCTGTTCAGCTGATTTCTTTTTAGGCTACCTATGGTCCTATGAGTCTTTGGGCTGATACTGTGATTTGAAATCAAGGGTGTTAGAGCAGGAGATGCTGAATAAATAACCCCCTCATCAAAATCATTATGCAGCATCAATATACCATAACAGGGTTTAATGGTCTTTTGTAAGTATCCAGAGCTCAAATTTTAACCAGTTATCTGGTCAGACTTGAGCTCAGCGTTTTTTCAACAAACTGCAACTTGTTCTGTGATGTGAATTTGTCGGTGTGGAGAATAGCCTGAACCAGAGAGGTCTCTGCACATGTGCAGTAAGGTTGATGTTTGTCTTGCTGATGGTGTGATGTGGGGTAGTGGGGTGGCTATAGACAGTCTGCTGCAGTCATTTAATAAATGTACTGTGCATTCTGGCCCTCAAAAGGTTTCTGGGAATGGCACGTGTGTATCAGTTGATTGCAGCTGACCTAATACTCCAGAATATCTAAAATGACCACTGCAAATTATTAAAAAAAACAAAAGTTACAGACATTTTAAAAGATTTTTTTTTTTAAGATGATTACTCTATAGATGACGTGTGAGGGGAAACAAGGCACTGTTAGACTGGTTTCTTTTCGTGGGTAAATCAGAGTAGTGATATATGTCTTTACTATCTGTCTGTGTCTGCTTTGGACATCTCAGAGGGTTGTTCCCCCATCCTTCCCAGCTACTCTGCTAAATTTTCTATAAAAGGTTTAATAGAACCAAAGAGGATGTCTCCATTTTGTTCTAAATGCATCAGCGCTTTGTGTTGATTTAATATCAGAAATTGGTGCAATGTTGTGAAATGTGAAGCACTGTATTCAGTACCTTTGCAACAATTCTTAAAGTTCAGATATGGGAAATTGAGCAGGTGAAGCTACTGCATAGCTGAGACTCACTTCTGTAATGTGACCGAATTGTACAGTTTCCCCTGAAGGGAATTTATTTTCTGTCGGTGTATGTTTGCACTGACTCTGCTGGGATAACACAGGGATAACACAGTCAGCTCAGGTACCAGAAGTGGCATAGCTGCTCGAGTGGCTTCTGTGGTAACAGTCATTCTCAGGGTATTTTGGCCCAAGAGGGACTCACGTTAACACAGCCCCGCTGCTTCTGGTACCCAGCCTAGGTCAGAGATCTGCACAGTGCAGTGCACGTAGATGTGACTTAGACTGCAGTGGATGTGCCTGATAACAGTATGCTCAATAGTGTTTATCTCCCTCTTCCCCCTCCATTCCTAGGATAATTGATGAAGATGAGGAAGTTCATGCTGATGGAAATGTTAGCAATCTGCCCACTCTTATCCTGTCAGATACCCTTAAAAAAGGGATGAAGAGGGATTTTGGTGAAGTCCTGACAAAGAAAATAATAGAATCTATGTAAGTTCTGGAGGAAATAATGGTGCTATGTAGATAACACATGCAGATGAAAAGAGAGACCCCATTTCACTTTTGTGGAGATGTCCTTAATTTACTGCATGATGCAGCCAAGATTGTATAACAGACCATTCATCTGTCAAAATAGGAAAAACTGTCCTAACATAAAAGAGAAATTTAAGTGTAACTGTAGTGGTCACCAAGTGTCTATTTTGTACTCCTCATTTCTACAGAGAGAAATTTGTTGATTAAGCCATTATAAGCTTTATTTTTATGTATATAAATTTTCAAATTGAGAAGATCCTGAAGTGTGACCAACAGTGGTCATCAAATTTTGTGCAAAAGAAAAGAGAAATACAGGATTAGAACTAGAATTAATGGAACTACTTAAGGAAGAGGAAACTTAATAGAGGGGGGAAAAAGGCATATGGCTTCTGGAATATATTTCCAGGCTAGCTCAAAGGATGAAGACACTCTCTGGTCTTCTGCAATTAATAGCTGTGCTTGAAGAACTTAAATTTAACTGAAATTCCATCCCCTTCTAGGAGCCGTCCTTCCATGGAGCTGGTGCTCTGGAAACCTCTTCCTGAAATTCTGACAGATAAACTGAAGTCTGTTTCTGTTAAGAACTTTAAACAGCAGAGTACAGAAGTGTGTCAAGCTAAGCAGCCAACACCAAGAACAGCTTTTGACCCACAGACTGAAACGTTTCCTGAATCACAACAGACTGCCATGTCTCCAGATCCATATGCTAGTTTGGGAATATCTGGGTGTGTGGAAGAAGAAATGGAGTTGTAAATGGCAGATTTTAGACTGGAAGTGGTGAGCTTCTGATGCTTTTTGTTGTTTTTTTTATTCTTTCTTTCTGGTTTGATGTGTGAACCTGAAGTTATATTATTTGTTTTTTGTTTTCTTACTAGCAATCATAAGGACATGGTTTGGCCAGGAAACACCCCAAGATTTCTGTACTCTGGTCTGTTAAATATTCTTATTTTTACTGAAAAGGTAATCCAGAGACCTTTGGAACAAGGAAATAGCTTCCCATCTTGCTTAATGGTGAAATATCCTCTTAATTGCCATTGGTAAAGTATAAAATCCAAATACTTAATATAACTGTGGCTTAAGCCACGTCTTTCACTTACTGAGCCATTAAGATTTTGGTGCACATACTATACTTGGCCAGTTAGTTTCATTTGAATTACAAAAGGATATATAAAGGAAGAAATACTTTTGAATCTAGTCACAGGTAAGAAAGCAATCCCTATGGTAATACAGCTTCTCACACTACTTCATCTGTGGCTGGTTTGGACTTGATGTAAACTCAGATGTAGAAATTACACATTCTGCAGGGTGGTAGGGAAGAAGTGTTACAGCTGAGCATAAGTCTTTGGCTTTGTAGAAAGTAAAGTCAGTTTCTAACTTACAGGATACCTGCTAACTTTAGTCATCTTTGGTTCATTGGTTTCTAAATTGTGTTTGTGGGTTTTTGATGTACCCCTCCCCACATGATGCAAAGTCAGGAGAAAAGTGGTTCCAAGCCAAGAGATTCACATATTACATTGTACTGAGATTCTTTGTATGCATCAAGTTGCAAAGTCAGCCGAAGACAGTGTAATTTTGGATTAAATAAATGGCATCCTTTAATTTGGATAAATGTGGTAAGTAAATCAGGTAACAGGGAGCTGCTTTCTGGAATAAAGAGGCTGATTATTGTCTGTAACCAAGTCCCAGGCTTTGAGACTGCTGGCATCAGTAGTTAATTAAAGGAGATGCTTGTCTTCTTCCCGAGAAAATCTAGATTTAAAATTTAAGCCAGAACATGTGCCATTTCACAGAACATCACATTGTTTATACAGATGTATGCCAAAAGAATTTTGTGCCCTCCTTAGGGTGCCAAGAAAAGGAATCCACAAGGAGCTATTACTTCCACCTTTTCTCAATGCACAGCAGTTCCATTATGCTTGAAACCCTTAAACAAGGCAAAAAATCTTATCTTCTGTTCCTGAGTCCTTGAGCTTTCTTAGAGATGCCTGAATTGAGGCTTCTCATAAGAAATTCCTTTCCAGGTAGTAGGTTCTGCTCAGAGTCCTACATCCCAGTCTGGGTTTGACATCCTGCTAACATGAAGGAGCAAGTACACAGTAATGCAGATGCTCGCATAAGAAAATCCACTATTTCATTGCACAGCTAGCTGATAATCTTTAGGATGATATTCTTTACTGTTAACACATAGCCGGGAGTTTAAAATCAAGCTTCTCTTTTTGCATAAATCTTGTCACAGATTTGCATAAATTTTGTTTTCCTTTTGGTTGTTCAAAAGATACCGCTATTTGTTAAATCTTGTTTATCTTGCTGCTTTTGTTGAACGTTGTTTGAAATTTTCTGTCTCTTGCTAAAACATTTCAGAGCTTCACTAAAAACATTTCAACATTTGAATAGTATTACTCTGGAAACCAGTACCATTCTCAAAGGTTTATTAAGTAGGCTGTGCATGTTCTCCAATCTTGCTATGTCTAATTTCATTTCAGGGTCTGCTATAAATCTCTTGCATGAACTGTGTAAAATTTCCCACGTATTATTAAGCTGTGCTTAAAATCTGCAGCCTTTGGTGTGCTCCACTGCTTGAGTTAAAGTAAAGCAATGCAGTTTGGAGAAGGCTGTAGTCACTGCAGGTAGAAAATGTGGTGCCTACAAGTAATTAACTGGTTTTCAGCTTGCAGGATTGTAGTGAAAGTTCAAGATTGGAAGTATTTTAGCTGAAAGCTCTGAATCCTAAATAAACTGAAAGGAAAAAAATTTAAAGAATTTAATGAAACCATCTCAGCAACACTGAAATTGCACTGGAGGAGTAAAAAAACTGCAGGAAGCCTAAATATATCAGCTCTAGATGTAGCTGTTCTCCTCTTAAAAATGACAAATTGCATATCAGATTTGCAGAATAAGAAATTCTTGTAGATGGCTTTTAACCATACTTTTTTCCTGTTAGGTTTGTAGCAAAGGTTGACTTTCTTCTCGAAGTGTCTTTCTTCTTGTTTAATCAAGCCAACAGGGCTTCACTTACCCAGGATTCTGTCATCTGAAACAAAAATATAGTGGTAGACTATTGACAAAGACCATGAGATGGGGAAAAAAAAACTGTCCAAGAATTTTGCTTTGGTAGAAAACATTTACTTTCATTTTTTCACAATTTGTTTCTGCCCTTGTGATAGGAGACAGTGAAGTTGAATACCTTAAACTGGTGGGGGAGGAGAAGAGTGGGCTACAGTAGGAGCTGTGTCAGGAGGACTGAGCAAGATCCTTGCCATAGCAATCACTTGGAGAGGGTATGGGAGATCAAGCTCTGGATGTTTTCAGACTTCTGTATTTGTGAGTTTCACTTGTTGCTGGCTTCCTTAAAAGACTTTTATTAATGCTGTTCACAAGAGGGATGGCAAATGTGATGCAGTATTAGAAAAAAACTTATTTTGAAATATGGAAAATCTGATTCTGGTCTGTCTTCTCTTGGGACCAAATCACCCTTTGTATGTTAGTTTTCAATAAATTTTCTGAAATATTTTTTAGATGACTGTGTTTCATTCCTGATAAAAGTTAAAACCTCGGGAATCTATGTCCAGTCCTTCAGTGGAGGGTAAAGTACTCTTCTGGTTTAAGAAGATTTTGAATTTAACTACGTAATCCCCAGGGCATGTCACTTCTTTCCTCCACAGAGTTCAGCAGGACAAGGGCTGGCAACAGCAGAGTATAATAAACCTGATTGCCTGAAGGGAAGACTTGCTGTAAGTCTGTCATGACCCAAAGATCTCTGACAAAGCAAAAGGGATACCAAGAGGTGTTGCTAGTGCTTGTTTTCCGATCTTTTGTTTTACTTCAGACAAAAACTATACAGAACTAAAGATGCTAGGCATTCTTAATGTTAAGAAAAGTTTAAGAAGAGTTTAGAACAAATTCAGATTTTAATAATTATGGGAATGTAACAGGTTGCTCTTTTGTTTCCCATCTTCTGTTCAAGAGGTTTCTAAGCAGCTGAAGGAAAAGATGGGTGTGCTAGACCAGTATTGCCTTTGCTTTTAGGATGATGGAAAAGTAGAACTTCAGATTTATATTTTAAAAAATAATAGAACCCCCTGAGGTTTCTAGGCAGGCTCAAACATAGACTTGCTTAAATTAGGTTTAGACAAGTCAAATACCACTCCAATGCAGAGGAAAAGAACAGTGTAAAAGCCAGCCCATGCATGATTGTGTAAGGCTCTCCTGGCTGGCAGTCTCCTGGGGGATGTGGCTGTGAGGTCAGGAGTATATTGGTCACAGAGCCAACCCTGCAGAGAAGAACAGAATTTATTTTGGCATGGGATTGTAATTATTGCCGGGCCTGTACCTTGTATCAGTCAGCTAGAGCAGATGTGTGGCTTCTGTCATGGATCACTTATTTAATCAAACACAGATGTAACCCATGGGAAGCACTGGGTCTGGATCTATGCTTGTGAAGTTAGGAGGACTCCCAAAGTCCAAGCAATCAGGAAGCAGTCAGCCGAAGGAAGCATGCTGCCAGGGTGAGAGCTGCTGCTGCTCCCTGTGTGCTACCCTTCCCTCGCTAGCCCAGCTTTGACCAGATTTTGTTTAATTTGGCACTTCTCAACTACAGGAAGATCTCAGATGAGAGTTTAGATTCTCACACTTTAACCTGTCACCTTGAATGTTAGTGACCAAAACCCTCCCAATCCCATCCCCCATTTCCCTTCCTCCTCACACCAAGTTATTTTTGTCAAAATTGAATGCAAAACATGAAACAGTACTGAAGCCAAGAATAGCTGTGCAAACACCTGCAATAGCTGTCTCACTTTCAGTTTCTTGTCTCTCCAAGTCTTTTTAATATTGTGATGTTGGAACAAATGAATGTTGACAGTGAAGAGTCCCACTGTGGTATTTTAAATTCTCTCCTGTGAAGTTCATTTGATGCTTCAGGATGTCCCATGGTAACACAGAACCTGCCATCATTTTCAACCCCCATCTGTCTCCCACCCACCTCCCCTCTGACTGAGCACTTTGGATGGCACTACTGACCACCAGGGTGACACCCACCGTGACTTTATTGAAACGTCAAGCTCCTGCCACCCACTTTCCTTATTGAGGCTGAAGGTTTTGCTCTAGCAGCTCTGGCCCTCACACAAACCCCTCCTACCCCATCCAGAAGAAGCTGCTAAAGCAACCAGCTATGGACACTGTACAAGTGCTGCTCATCAGTTCATTGTGGTGGGAATGAGACACTGAGGGACCTAAACTTAAATTCTGCAAGGCCCAGATACTGTTCCCTTCCCACCGAGATCTAAAGCAAAGAAGGGTCATTGAACTGCACTGCATTTTAATTGCACCAATAGAGTTAAATATTAAACAGAGAAAGCAACTCTACATAGCAAATGGAAAACAAGCATTTACATAGTAAAGCTGAAAGATGTAGAGACTATTAAAAGTTTTACCCCAGTTGTCTATACATGAATATCCCACTGCAGTTTCTGGTGTTAAAAGTTTAACTGGAAAACAAAATTAACATTTTCAGGTTCATATAGAATTAGCAAGGTACTGAGAAACTTTCCTCCCTCATAAGCCAACATTGATTGGGGGGGATGGGAGTGGGGGCAGGACACCCTACACTTTTTCATACCATCACTCCATCTACTAGCATGAGTAGAACTGAGCAACACTTTTCTGAATACACTTGATTTTCCCCACACACACCCCCCGAAGGGGCATATGCTGATATCCTGCCAGGACAGTTATCACTATTAAGTTAGACACTGATCAGCTGGGGAAAGAGTTCACTGGCAAAGCTATCCTCCCACACATGGTCAGTGCCAAGTGGAGAAGACATGTCACTGAAGGGTGACGGGGATCCTTCATACCCAGAGTCACTACAGGCATCCAACAAGTAGCTTGAGGTTTCAAGGCTACGATGAGAAGAAAGCAGATGAGAAATGCCCAGTTCAGGCATGAAGCTGTCTACAGGTTCCTCCTTCACAGACACTGGGACCTCAGAGATGGCCTTGTCTTCAAATGAAGAGAGAGATTCTTTCTCTATTTTCACTAGCATATTGGTTTGGTTGCTCACTTCAACAGGAATCTCCAGTATTAAGGGCTTTGTATACACATGATCAAATCTTATCAGTTCATTAATGGCCTCCAGCTTAGCTGATGAGGACCCCAAAGAAGGAGAGAGGGAGGTTGATACGGAATTTGTTTCTCCAGAGATCTCTTCCTCCAGCTTTTCCAGGCATGTTGACTCCTCTGAATCAGCACATCTGAGAAACATCTCTGGATCCAGACTGTCCAGAAAGCCCAACAGGAGATCAGGCTGCAGAATGAAATACTCTTTTAGAAAAACAGCCTATTCATGTTACAGTAAAACACCAGTTGGGGCACCTATTAACCCACATCTAGAAGTTAAATACACTCATGCAATCACAGGGGTTTTTTACCAAGAACACCATCAAACACACAGTTAAGGCAGTCACTTCTCTTTCAGAAATTCACAAAATCCATCAGGTTGGAATGGACCACAGAGGGTTAACTGGTCCAACATCTCTGCTCAAGCAGGGACATCCTAGAGCACATTGCACAGGATTACATCCAGGTGGTTCTTGAGTATCTCCAGTAAGGGAAACTCCACAACCTCTTTGGGCAGTTTGTTCCAGAGTGCAGTCTTTGTCCAGTAGCTTTTCTGTAAGGTTACTGGCAATCCCCACAGAATTCTACATGTATTTGAGATTCACAGGCACTATCAGAAGCTCCTTGAGATCCTGGGCGCATCAAGTACTAACACCACAGTGCCTGCTGGCTACACAGAGCACAGACCAGAACCCAGCTTAGGCAGACCTACATGTGACTAATTTCGGGGGCTGTTTTTATTCCCCCTTACAGGTTTTGTTTAACTCCTGTACTCACTAGATATAGCTAAGACAGCTGTTCTGAGCCACAGGTATGGCATTCCAAAACTTGAAAAACAAAGCAACTGTGGAAAAATTATCATGTTACTTAATATCAGGAAGTTACAATCTTAAATCCACAGTGGTTCTGAATTTCATGGGCAGTTTGCATAAGAATGGATGCTCACCTCAGAGTCTGAAGAGTCACTGCCATCAGAATCCACGTGGAAGCAATCAGAAATGGTGACTGCTGGGCCTGCACCTGCTGCAGAGGAACACGTAGTCTGAGTGCTGCGGACTCAGCGGACCCGGTCACCAATCTAATCTCATCCACCTGTGATTCCTTTAAAACCTGTGCCAAAGAAAGAACTCAGTCACTGCAAATGTTCTGGCAGACAATACAGTACATAATCCTAGATGAGATTTTTCCCGCAAAGGCTTTCAATATAAGACTCTCCATTTGCTTATGCTGTAGGAACCTGAAGGTAAGACCACTTCCAAAGTTAGTTGAAGCTTCCATACACTTGCAGATTTATTTTGGTTGCCACTTCTACATGAGAGCCTGACCCCCTCCACCCTGCCCCATTCTTTTGAGACAGGCCTACATGACTATAACAGTTTTTGCTTCACTTCTATAAGAAAATGTAGAAGAGAAGATGAAATTATCTCAAAACAGCTTGGAACTGACCAGCTTGTTATCTCCCACACTATCCGCTCGGTACCTGTTCGGTTTCAGGAGAACTTCCCTTTGGAGGCCAGCTCACCTGGGACTCGTCGCCCTCCTCCTCCGTCTTCAGGGCATCTAAACCCAGGCGGCAGCGAAGCTCCTGGTTCTCCAGCACAAGGTTACACGTCCTCTCCCGCAGGAGCTGATTTTCCAGCAGCAGCTTCTGGTTCTGCAGAGAGCCGTGAGGCAGGGAGGCCGCCCCTCACCTCCTCCTCCTCCTCCTGCCCCCCCCAGCCCCTCACCTCCTCCTCCTGCCCCCCCAGCCCCTCACCTCCTCCTCCTGCCCCCCCAGCCCCTCACCTCCTCCTCCAGCTCCACCACCTGCTGCTCCAGCTCCGTCATCCGCGCCTTCTTCCTGTCGCGGGCGCTCTGGGCCGCCACGCGATTCTTCAGCTTCCTGCGGGGCAGGGCGGCGGTCAGCGCGGCGGTCAAGCCGCTGTCCCCCCTCCCTGCCGCCCCCGCTCACCTGCGCAGCGCCTTCTCCTCCGGGCTCAGGTGCGTGAGCCGCTGCCGCTTGCGGGCCGGCTGCGGGGCCTCCAGCCCCGGGAGGCTGGGGTCGGCCCCAGCCGGCAAGACAACGGAAAGATGCCGGCCAGCCACGGGGCCAGGGGCCTCGGCCGCTTTGCTGGGAATGAAGAGCAGCCGGGGGGCCGCGGCACCGGGCAGCGCTGCCATGGCAGGAGCCGACGGGGAGGAGAAGGACGCGCTGCCCGGCGCCACGACCGCCGCCAAGTGCGGCCCGCGCCGCCCCGCCCGCATTTCTACCAGCGTGGCTCTCCCTCATTGGCTGGAACCGCCGGACGCTGCGGCCGGGCGAGCCCGTGATTGGCTGGCAGCCGAGGGCAAGAGGGGAAGCGAATTGCATCAGAATAAGGGGCTGTGGGCGCTGAGGGGCCGGCGCGCGCCGGAGGGGCGAGACCGTGCGGGGAGGGCGGGGCGTGCGGGGGGGCCGGGCCGTGCGGCGGGGCGGGGCCGGACGCGTCAGGGGCTATGAGGGGGTTGTGGGGGCCCCGTGGGGTACCTGTGGGGGGCTGTGAGGGACCCGTGAGGGACCCGTGAGGGGATTTGAGGGACCCGTGAGGGACCCGTGAGGGGCTTTGAGGGACCCGTGAGGGGCTGTGAGGGATCCGTGAGGGACCCGTGAGGGACCCGTGAGGGGATTTGAGGGACCCGTGAGGGATCCGTGAGGGACCCGTGAGGGGCCCGTGAGGGGATTTGAGGGACCCGTGAGGGGCTTTGAGGG
>JAWWEE010000034.1:8865161-8881194 GCA_035221455.1 Xenops minutus | reverse complement strand
GGGATCCGTGAGGCGCCCTGAGGGATCCGTGAGGGACCCGTGAGGGGCCGTGAGGGGACCCGTGAGGGACCCGTGAGGGGCCGTGAGGGATCCGTGAGGGGCTGTGAGGGACCCGTGAGGGGCTGTGAGGGACCAGTGAGGGGACCCGTGAGGGATCCGTGAGGGGCCTTGAGGGACCCGTGAGGGACCCATGAGGGACCCGTGAGGGGCCGTGAGGGACCGTGAGGCGCCCTGAGGGATCCGTGAGGGACCCGTGAGGGGCTGTGAGGGACCCGTGAGGGGGCCGTGAGGGACCCGTGAGGGGCCGTGTGGGACCCGTGAGGGGCTGTGAAGGACTGTGAGGGATCTGTGAGGGACCCGTGAGGGGCCGCCGAGCCCGCCCGCCGTGGGAGCCGTGGAAGCGCTCCGCTCGCTGAAGCTGAGCAGTGCCTCGGGGGGCAGCGAGCAGGGTCTCGCGTGCCGATGGAGCTGAAGCCTCAGTGCGGCCCCCCCTCCCCCGGCCGGTCTGTCAGAAGCAGTCACAAACGGAATCCTGGGGAACGCAAGTGCCAGTAGTGGAGCTGTAGCAGATGCCACGAGAATAGGCTAAAAATGCGATAAAAAGAACAAAAAGAGGTTAGTGATTAATGAGTAGAAGTTGCAGGAGAGTGTGCGGAAGTCCCGCGGGGATGTCACGGCGCTGCCCCAGGTCTGCCCCGAGCAGCAGCAGTGCCGCGCGGGGAGCGAAGCGAGCGCTCCCGGAGGGTCTGATGAAGGGCATCACCCCGCTGAGCTGGGCTGATGTCAGTGCCCATAGATCTTGGGTCCAGACAAATAAAAGTCTTGTAGATAGAAAGCCTCAAAGTACTCTGCCTGTGGGAATGCAGATGTTCAGCAACCTGCCAACAGACACACAAGCATGCAGGGCATAAAGGGTGTTTGAAGTGTCAGCCTTAGCTCGGTGACCAAAGCTTTCCAGGTTTCCACTTGCAACAGTTGCCAATGACATGAATAGTTATGAAATACTGAGAATTTGGCTGCTTACATTTATTTTTTTAAATCCATTTGTACATGGAATTTAAATTAGTTAAGTTGTTAAACAGTAAAGGAAAAACATGAGCTTTAGAAGTTCAAAGACACTGATGTTTGGCATTACTCTAGCACTGGAGTTCAGCCAGGCTTTCATGATCCAGAGAACAAACTGCATTTGTAATCTTGTGTTTGTTCTTTCCTTATTCACTGCAGCATGACCTTGAGCTAAAGCTAAGAATTCACCTTTCTACTTTGACACCTTTGTGAAGAATATGGCAGCTTTTCGATAAGCCTTTTAATCTGAGTGCAAAAAAGTTGTTTATTCTGCTCCTGCTAAGCCCCTTAGATACTGGTCATTGAAAACCATCTGCTTCTCTTTTGTGTGTCTCTTCTGGGTTTGGACTCATGTTTCTTCTGTAATTCTAATTCACAATTAAAAACTTTACTATTTTCTAACAAAATGCAGGTTCAGTATTAATACTTTTTCAGACTTCAATTTCAAATTGTCTTTTTTTGCAACAAAAGTGTTGAACAGGCTGCCTCACATTGCTGATTTGTAATATTTATAGCTATACTGCAGAGACAAGCCATGATATGATTTATCATACAGATACCCAGATTTCATTGCATTATGGCTGGAAAAAGATCATGACTTTCTGTCTGCGTGTGATTTAATTTTCCTATGGAATTTTTCTATGGAACCAGAGCAAAAGCATCTCTTTTCTTTTGCAACAAGCACTTGTGATCATGAATAAATTCCAGAAGTGCGAAGACATATATACGAATAGTAATGCCTGAAATGCTTTACAGTGATGTGTGACCAGGCACAAAAAAAGACCTCGGATTTAATTCTGATTTCCACCTTTTTTTTTTTTCCCACTGTTTTCCCCCACATTCCAGTCTTTGTATTTTTCTTTTTTTCAGTCATTGGATTCAGTACTGTGATCTGCATGACTCAAGAATCCTTCTCCCCTGCCTTTCACTCCACTGAGGGTTCAGCACTACCACCAAGGAGAACCCTGTTAGCTGTCCTGCCAGAAACCACATTAATTCCTGCTAACATAGCTTTATGTTGTATGTGCCAGGTGGCCAACCCACCAGAGGAAATAGCTTTGTTTAACAAAGGTGGAGAGGCTTTTCCCTTGTGTAATATCACATACAGAGAAATAAACGTGTGTTGAATGTTATCTATGTATGAAAAAAGAGGGAATAGAAGAGGGAAATAAAATGGAAGAAAGGGGTGTAAAGAAAAGATTAATTAACAATCATAGTCTGAGAAAGAGCTTGTTTGCCAAATATGTGTCTGAAAATACTTGGAAAGTGGCCTGGGGCCCCAAGTTTGTGACAACAGCTGGAATATTCCCAGATTTGTATCAATAGCTGATTAAATGAGAAGGGGAACTGTTTTGCAGGCTAAACTGAGGTTATTCCAAACCTATAATATAATAACTCATAGTCATTTTACTTAAATTTCATCATTACACATTGGGATTCAGGAGTACATCTTTCAAAGTCTTAATGCTCTTAATTTCAGGGAATATGCAGAAACTGTATCCTCTGCCTGCTGCATGGAAACTGCCCCCCTGTCTGCAAACTGTTCGAAGTGACATTGGCTTTGCCTTCTCTTAACGCTGCTGCAAGCAAGTTCTTCAGAAAGGTGATATTTTGCTCAAGTATCCTCCCTTCTCCATTAATACTTATTACTGAGATTTTGCCTCATTGACCTCTGTGATTGTTCCCAGTATACCATCAAGATAGTGTGGAAATGACCCAGTGAATCCAACTTTAAACCCTGACTCCTTACAAACATGTGCCTTGTATTCCAGTTCCTTGTTCCACCCACATACATTACTGGTACCTGCTACTTCCCAGAATTTCAAGGAAAGGTGGGTAGGTCTGCCTGAGTTCCATCTTAGATCTGTGTGGTGGGCCACAGGCGTAGGCTGGAGATTCTTACTTTGATCATCTTTATGGTTCAGTCCTCTGACCTAGCTGATTCTGTGGTGAGGGAGAGATCCTGTCACACCTGTACCTCAAGTGTCTCCCGTTACAGCTTTTCTTCTAATACCTTCAGACCTTCATGCTGGAGTTCTGTCTGTGTTTTCCCCATAAAAGTGTCCCAGCCACTACAGACAGCATCAGTTGACTCTCACACCATGTATCTTGTGACAGAGTTCACATGCCCTCATTGTAGCTCTGTCTTGCCATACCAATAGAATTAGTTGTCCCATCACCATAGTCAATGAAGCCTTGCTTCTGATTCACAAGTCTGAGTTAACTCAGACAATGCTGACAGTGTTTCTGGAACAAAGATATTCTTCAAGTTGACTAGACCTTTTATAAGGTCTTTTTTGCAGTGAAGGGGGGTCTCCCTTCACTGCCACTGGAGTTCCCAGCAGCCATAGGCATTGAGCCATAGGCTCACCTTGGAGCTCCTCTGGGCAGTTCAGTACCATTGCCTACATTCAAAGAGGTTGTGTCCTATTCCAGGGCTAATGGTAGCTTAGTAGTAATAAATTTCATGCAGTACTTCATAAAAAGGTGAGTTGGAAGCACACTTCCCAAAGTCCAGTCGTCGATGCATGTATAGCAACTGATTAACTTAATTATTAGAAAATATAAACTTCCATCATGGCCCTCTTCTGTAGTGACCTCTGCATCACACATTTTTTGGCAAAACAAATTATCCCATGTTTCATGGTTTCTAATATTTTGTATGTGTAATTCCTATTTTTATTGTTACAGATGGTAGATTTTTCTTAAAATAGTCTAATCATATATTGTCTCTTTTTGAAGTGATAACAGTAAATTTAAGATCAAGCAACTTATATAAAGAGCTCAGAGTGTTCTTTGCATCTCCATAGTATTTTTTCTTCCCTGAATTTCACTTGCACTGTAGTTCCAATTTTCTTCATTTTCTTAGACTCTTCTGAACCTCAAGAACTCACTGGTCTCAAGCAAGACCAGAAATTAACTAACATATGTAATTTCGTAGCAGTTGTAATTTTTTGCCAATTTATTACTTTTCCCAGAAAACTGACGCGCTTATTAAACAGCAGAGGTCTCAGTGTAGAGGCAGCTTCCTCATCCCTCTCCCAATATCACAGAATGCTGATTATAAAGGGAAAGTCTATGTGCTAACAAGGACATTGCCATATTTTGAGATAAAGATCTCTTGATTCAATTTGTTCTGTCAGACAGAGAACCAAATTTCTCTTGCACATTCAGAGCCTGGAGCACAACACTTACGGGAATTTCAAAGAAGACAAGATATCCATGCCACAGTAAATGGAGAGGCTTGCAACTCTGTGCTACCAGTTCCGTAAAAGTGAAATGTTACTGGAAAGCTCTGCAAATATTAGTCTTGTAAACAAATCTTTATCCATAGCGACCATATGCCCTTGGCAAGATTTACGCCATCTACCAGTCCCTGAGAGACTCCACCTGGGAATCAAACAGCATTTGGCCAGCTGACCAGAGAAGTGGACTCAGATCAGGGAATCTCTTTGCTGGGCACCGCAGCTAGTTGATCTTTGAAGGAATCCCACAGGTTGAGGGGAGGTTGTGGTTGTTCATTGTCTTTGAGGCTTTGCTTGGTTGTTCTGGCTTCTGCTTCCAACCAACTTGCTTAATGTTGAGCCCATCCTCTTCCCACACCATTCCTCTATCCTTGACTCTACTTTATTGCACGGATTCCCTTTCCCTTTAAAAGGTCTTGCTGTTGGTATCTCTGGTGTGTGGCTGTGGTTTGTCTGATTGTAATACCTATTTGCATGTGTAGTCCTACTTTAGCTCTTTGGCTCTTCTATTTCTAGCTTGGTCCCAAGCACAGTGCTCCCCTGCAAAGTTCTCTCATCATGCTGGCAGGAAAATGTGGACCAGAGGGTTGTGCAGATTATACATGATTTGAAGATTCTGAAAGATGCCACAAAAGTTGATCACTGGGAAGTGTTTGCTCATCTGTATATACTGATGCATGGTGATACATTAGAGGTGTTAGTGACAAGTAAAAGACAAAAGGCAAAGGTGCTACACATAGCTGAGATGATGCAGTGAGTGCATCATCATGGGTGATGCTGTAGAATATGTTTTTGGCAGTACAGAAGAGACTGAGCTTGCTCCCGTGCTGTCCCAGGGAACCAAAAACACTGTTCTGGGTTCTGTGTCAGTGTTGCATAGGTTGAGTAAGCTCTCTGAAGAAAAGAAATCTCACATGCCTAAAAGTTCCTGGTCCAGTAAGTTTTTCAGTTTGCACATCCTGGTTCAGAGATTGGAAAATACTGCGGGAGGTCAGCAACCGTGCTTGTGAAAACTTGATGGCTACTTCCTATTGGCAGAAGTTAGCTCTTCTTTGGAGCAGTGCCAGCATTTGAAAGGAAAAACCTTTTCTCTTTTCTTAGTCATTCCCTAGGCTTTGAAATTCTTTTACAAGTTCAGAGCCCCTGAGAGTCCTAGCAACTTTCTTGTTTTGTAATTTTGAATTTATTTCCTTATATTTTTCCATTTGGGTGCCTTTTGCACACAGAAGGCTGCCTCCAGCTGTCACAAGACTATATGTGAAAAGAGGAAATTATCAAGAAATGTCAAGTTAGGAATCAGTTCTGTCTCATCATAGGTTCAGCAGGACCCAAAATGGGGGGGATATTGACAGAATCATCCATCTTCTGCCTTGTACAATTTTGATTTGCTGACTGCTCAAAGGGCACAGGGTAGCAGCTGCTGTTCAGGGAGGGATGAGTCTATTAAGCTTTCTCTCTGGTAGCCTCACTGATTTGCTCTGTTAGCACTGACTTTAATGATAACACATGTGAATGGACAGGGACAGTTAAAGCCCTTTATATATTAATCAAATAGATCACATGCTAGTATTTGAATGTGGAAAATTAGTGTTTAAAGGTGATTAATTAAAAGTGCCAGTCAGATCTTGTAACTTAGGTGAGTCTTTAATATAAAGAGATAAGATGAAATAAATAGTTGCTTACCTTGGCATGAATGAATCCATTGTTAATATATTAATTCCTTCATTTTAGCCAGTCACCTTTTAAGAATGCTTTTTGCTTTTAGTAGTCAGAAGTGGTGAAATCTATTTGTTGGCTTTAACGTAGAGTTCTTCATACTGTGATTGGTATTAGTGGCTGATACATTATACACTTTCACCAAGTGCTTCAAGTGGTGTTTATGTATTGTTCACTTTATATAGTGTATTGCTTGAAGCAGGGCTTCATGAACAGCAACTTGTACCACATATTTACTCCAGAAACACTTATAACAATGTTGAATTAAATACAGAAGTGTCAATATTTAGACTATATGTAAATAAGTTTCTGTGAAATATGGAGGGTGTATTATTTACATTATTTACATTGGATGCTTCAATATTGTGAGAGAAGGCACTGCTAAGCATTGTCATAATGAACACATAAAATTAACAGTAATCTAGAATTTAGTGTGCTTGTTAACTGGGAGTGAGTAGAGATGATACAGAGCAACCTCAGGGGCACAAGAACACAGTCAAAGACATTTGTATGGATGCATCTGAAGGCACTTCTTGCAGAATGGATACTGAGAATCTTGGAAAATACGGCTCCAGATTTTTTCCAAATCCATTCTGTTCCTATCAGACCTTGCAGAGATTTTTGATGACCAAACAGCATATAGCAATGATTTCTTAAGCTGATTTCTTAGTATTCTTTTTTCTTCTTTTGGTAACATGATCTGCTCTGCCTGTCTGCCTGCCAGCCTGCCTGCCTGGTGAGGACTCTGAAGGAAAGCATCAGGCATGGTTGTACCATCTTGCAACTCTTGTGTAAACTTGTACTGTATATTGGGCAATAGTTTGCAAAAAGAAAAGGCTGCAGTTATCTAAATAAGGGTATTTTAAGTACAGTTTACATATTTCAGTTTTATGGACCTGATTCATTATTATTTTTTCCCTTCACCAGACAATAACATGTATAGAGAGAATGAAGGGTTCCAAAATCAGTGTTTCCCCTTCTTATAAATTTAAAAGACTACATGTTGTTTAAGACATTAGAAACTTTAACTTGTCAAACATTAACAGGAAATTGTGTTCACAAATAATTTTTATAACTAAAATTGTCATGGCTCGTCATTTGTTTAATTTGAATTACATTGATGCTGATTTACTTGGATGAATTCTGTTTCCATACTTTGAATAGCAAGAGGCAAAGCCACAGTTACATTGCATATTTTTCTTAACATAAATCCTTACTGACTTTTCCTTTTGGTCTTTAATTAAGCTGACAAGTTACAATAGTTTGTTGCTTTAATTTAGAATAATTCATGATAATAATGAAAACTTTCTTTTCATAAATATAAAACCTTTTTGTCCACTACAGTGGGCTTTCCATTCCAAACTGCTATTACTATAATATATATATATATAATATATATATATAACTTAGTAAAGTTTTCCATATATATATATATATAAGGCAAACTTCTAAGTTTGCCTGCATGAGGACACAAGGCTATGGGGAGACACCTTTAACCCTAACTCCTGACTATAGAGACACCTTCAACCCCAACTCCTGACTCCGGAGACTTTAAGCCCAGCTCCTGACTCCGGAGTCACCTTTAGCCCAACTCGTGACCCCGCAGGCGCTCTGAGGCCGCCCCGCAGCACAGGGCGACACCCGCGGGCCTCGGGGGACACCTGGTGGTGGCAGTGCCGCAGCACACCCGTCCCGCCCCGGCCAGGCCCCGGCCACCCCCCGGGGCTCGGCGTGGGAAGCTGCTGGTGCTGCTTTGGAGTGAAAACTCACCCAGCACTCGGGTGTGTCTGAGTAAAGCTTTCAGACAGCCCTAAGACCTTGTGCTGTGCGATCCTTTTTCAGAGAAAAAGGGCAAGCATGTACATGGCCTTGAATTTAATGGAAAAAAGAACAGCTCTTGTTCTTATTGCTTACTAAGAGGTACAGCAATATCATTTGCTTATGAGATAAGCTCTGCTGAGCTCTGTCATGTAGGGAACGTGGGCAGTAGTCCAAGGTATCAGTTCCTGAAACCGTCTGGACAGGCAGATGTGGGAGTGTGAATGAGACAAATGGCTCTTCTTATCCTTCCTAAGCTCACCTTGTCTGCTATGAGGACTTCTCATATACAGTTTGCTGTGAAAGGAAGAATCTCAGGTTTGATTTAATAAATGCTTTAATGAGAAACTCTGTAAAAACCTCATTCTTATGCAGAACTCTGGAATGAGGTTGCTTCTCTTACCCCTTTAGAGCCAGCATATATGTCACTACACTGTGCCAGGCAATGAAGGTACATCCTAAATCCCTCTGTGATGTTCTTTGATCTGTTAAAGGGGACCTCTGACATACCACCTGCTTCTTAAACTAGAGTGTCATAACAGCCCAGAATTCCGAGGCAAATGCTAAATAGCTGGCGTTTTTGTTTTGTTTTGTGTTTTTTTGTAATGTAGGAGAAAGATGTTGAGTCAAGTAGTTTACAATGGGACACTTTTTCCTTCACTTCAGTTTGATTGAAGCAAAAGATGGACACTTCTTCCTTTACGTGGAACAGATACAAGTAGAACTGTATGAACACAAATTGGCTTCAAAGGGAAATTGCTACGTCTCAATTCAAATAAACATTTATAACAGTCATAAACTATTATGAAGAATACTTTGAATATTTTTTAAACAGGAGTTACCAAAAAATCTGCTGGTACTATCCAGACTGTCTGATTTTGGTGGTGTTTAAAATATAATTGTTTTAATTCTTCCATTTTATTCCTTGTGTATTGGCATATTTCTTCTTGTTAGTCAATGATGCTTTTTTCACTTTCTCTTGTGTCTCTTGTTTCTCATCTGGACCTTAAGTTTCAAAGGAAAGACAGTGTCTTAAGCATGTGTGAACAAATGACTCACTATGACCAAGCTGGCATGTGAATTTATAACATGGAGGTATTTGAGGTAACTGCCATGGAAGCTGATAATATGTCCCAGCTTTCAGGAAGTGCTCTCAACACTTTAAGATTAACTGTTGTTTTAAACGAGGTAACTGGGCTGCTTTTGCAAGTTGTTTCCTTTGCCATAGCTGCATCCTGGAACCCTGATTATTGTCTAACTTAACTTGAAGATGTATCCACTTGTATATAGCTCATTTTGTGTTCACTGTGTTGGTGCTCAGTTCTTTCAGCATCTTATGTTGTATTATTGGTAGCTGAGCACTTTAGCCAGAATTCCCTTGGTGACTTATCACTTGGTCCTTTGTGTTTGGTCACAGTCTTCCCAGGACATTATGCCTATTCACCCACTTATCATTCCTACTGTGTATGATCCCAACCTTCCTACTGCATAGAAAAGCCTGCTAGTGTGTTTGTGACTATCAAAGATGAGAGAAAGGTATGAACTGCTTTGCAATCATCGACAAATCTTTAATTGTGTTTATAGAATAGACAGGAGAATGAGAAGTAATTGTATAAAATCTGCATTAATCTGTGAAGTGTTGGAGGAATAAACTGCTATCCTCTCCATCAGTGCTTCTACAGTGGTGAGAACTGATAGAAACCAGTTTTTCAAGGAATAAAATTTCTGTTCATCTGTTTTTGTTGTCAAGAAGAAAATGAGGAGGTTGATCTACTGAAATATGTTCTATCTTTTTCAGATAGTACTCAGTCACAGTTCCCATTTGCCATCATATATTCAGAACACATTAATTGGAGACAACTGTGGTGGTTTGTTGGGGGTTTTTTGTTGTTGTTTTGGGATTTTTAGGGGAGTAGTGGCAGAGGTGTTTGTGTTTGTTTGAGTTTGGAGTTTTTTGGTGTCTTCTGTGGCAGCTTGTGAAACACTGAATTCCTGGTAGTTAAAGGGAAAAACAGTCTCTGTGCTCTGTGAGTGCTACTAGTCACAGCTGAGCTCTGGACAGGTCCTCGCTCACCAGAGGGGGGAGTTGGGCACTGGGCTCTGCAGCTGCGTGGTGCCCTCACTCTTGTAAGTGGATCTCCCATTGAAATGGTGTTTCCAGATCTTTTCTTAAGATACAACATAGGGGAAAGAATCACCTTTTCTTACTATTTTACATATCTGAGCAGCCCCTTTTAAGAGATTTTCCTTTTTCTTTACAAAGTGGATGAGAGATGAAATATACTACAAACAAAGTCTGGCAATACTGGAGATGATCTTACTCAAATAGAAGTTCAAAATTCACAATAACTGAAATACTTTTAATCCATGCTTATTGATTAGTTTATTTCTTTGAAAAAGGGCCATATTTTCCTTTGCTATGCTAGAATCTTAGACAATATATTGGGAAAAACAAAGTTTATTTGAAAATACTCTATTACTGGCTGAAAGTTCAGTAAGACTTTTGAGTTCTAATACTGCCATACTTACTGCAAACTGAGTCATCAGAGACTAAGAGCATTGCAGATCACCAGGAGAGTGAATTTTGATGTTTCTTACAAAAACACCTAACTGAAAATGTCATCTGCTCTTTTCTATAATAAGTGGTACTAGGTTTCGGGAAGGCTCTCTCAGTCCTGGAGGACAAACAAGTTAGCGCCAAAGCAGCAGAGCTAAAGATACTTTGTTTCCAATGTATTTATTCCTAATATCTCTGGGCCCCTGCCCTTATCATCTCCCTTCAATAACCTGAGTTCCTCTTCCCTTCATTTCGCATTCCTTAAGCATCCTGAGGAAGGAAGAGCCAACACATGCTGTAACTTACCTGTTTCTGTGCCGTTAGGTTTCTTCTAGCTACTGCTATGCAGAGTGTGCAACTACTGAACTCCACCAACCTCTGCACCCCTCACCAAGGGACATGATTTTGTACCAACATTTATATGCAAACACATTTACTTTATGTCCTTTCCAAGTGGTAACCCCTTAAAATGCAAATATAGTTACAAAAGCTTCATGTTAGTTAAATGGAATGCAGCTAGAAGGGATTCTTTAATTAAAAAAAAAAAAAAAACAACAACAGACTGTTCTTTGGACAGTAGAACTGAAAAAGTAGAATTTCTTAAAAGGTTTGCTGCTGCCCTAGCTTCCCCTGTGTCCTTTTTGGACATTCCTGCAGTACTTGGAGTCCAGAGCCTCCAATTTTCACTAAATTTTTAAGATTGTACTATCTTAAAATCTCTGTTCTTCCCTTAAGTTTGGTAAAAATTAGCTAATAGGTTCGGAAAAGCAACAAGGCTGCCAGGGAGATAGTATATGTTTGATTTAATTATGAAATGAGGCTAAAAGAGGCTCTAGAAGTAATTCTTCAGTGCTGTATTTGTGGTTGATTGCACAGATGTGACAGAAAGCAGCTTTCCAATATCTTCAGCCAAATGTATTTTCAATTACAGGGAAGGAAGGCAGGGTTCTTGCCTCCTTTAATGATGAGAATGGCTGACAGACATGTTGCGAATGGCTACTTAATGTTACTTTCTTTTTGCCTGATGTGCAGGGCTATACTTCCTGTGCAACATTCCAGCTCTGCTCTCAGCACAAAATAATTAATTTTGTTTTGGGTTTTTTCTATAACATTCATCCCAGTATTATGCTGGTACTTCACTAACTTTGTTTTGTCTTGAGAGCAGAGGGAGGAGGGCTCTATAATATCCATTTCTTTGCAAGGGAAATGAGATGTAGGAAATTTAGCATCAAAAGCATCCTCTAGTTTGATAGAATTGTAGAATAGAATTGTAGAGATAGAATTGTAGAATTGTTTAGATTGGAAAAGATCTGTAAACCCATCAAGTCCAACCATTCCCCCAGCACTGCTATACCACTAACCCATGTCCCTGAGTGCCAAATCCATACATCTTTTAAATTCCCCCAGGAATGGTAACTCCACCTCTACCCAGGGCAGTCTGTTCCAATGTTCCAATGCTTGACAACCCTTTCCATGAATAAACTTCTCCTAATATACAATATAAACCTCCCCTAGTGTGACTTGAGGCTGTTTCTCTGTTCTTGTCACTTGTTACTTGGAAGAAGAGACTGAGTGCTTAGGGCAATTTTTCTCAGACCGTTTGGCACTGTACATCATTTCATTATGTTTAAATCACAGCTCTCACTGTACTCAGCTGCAGTTGTAAATGCTGGAGACTTCTGTATTTCAGACCCTGGGCCTCAGTTTGTTATTTAGGGGAAAAAAAACATATCTGAAGTATTATGGCATAACTGAATTGTGAGCTGTGTGCTGCTAACTGGGCAGGATGCCAATTAAAAATTTTTGATGCTTTAATGATAGACAGTCCATTCTCTTTTTGCAACTTCCTGCTTGGATTTCTGCCCAAGTAGAGGGAACTTGGTGACCTGAGACCTAGTGCCTCATGTAATTCCTCAGTATTTGACTGTAGGGCTGCTACAAGACAATTTTGCTGTGTCTATAGTCCAATGATATGGATAGTTTAGTGGAGTGGATCAGATCTCCAGCAACTCTTATTTTATGTGTGGGGTGCTGTCCACTTACTATATAGAGCCCCATTCCCATCTTTTTCAGTAGGTAGTTTTCAGATTTTGTTTGACCTGCCATTTTTGCATTCCCTACTCTCCACCTAACTCAGAGAGGCTCTACCTCTAAACCATTTCCTGAGGAATATCCCCAAAGTACTAGTGATTCTGTTTCATTAACAACAGAGGTAGGGGTCTTATCTATAATGTTTTTTTCACTATACTTAGTTCATTTTTATATACAGTGGGGGTTTCTTGTGAAGCAAGACTTTGTTGGGAAGAATGCATCCACGTAACAGAAGAATTTCACAGTACATGGGAACAGGGGACAAGATTACTGTTGAATTGCCTAATCTGGATAATCCCTATTTTCTTGGTACTTAAATTTGAAATCTAATAATATCTCAAGGTATGATATTTATGTAATTTTGAAGTATTCAAGAGAAAAAGAGAAAACAAAATAGATGTGGTTTTCATGGATGCCTCATGAGGGACATTTAAGTTTGAAAAAATTAATCTTGTTGCCTAACATCTGAGTTCCTATGCTGATGAAGTAAATGGATATCCACTTTGTTGACCAGCAGGGAAGGACAAAACATTCTTGACTTTTCAGTTTCACAGCTAAGAATTGGGAATCTCAGGGTCTTCACAGTTTTTGTAGAACTAAAACTATGTTCCACAGACACTGAGCTCTTGCCATGATCTCTTAGAATGCCTAGATTTCCAATTCACACCTCCACTCTTAAAGCTGCTCTTCCCAATACTATTTCAGCTTTCTGATTCAGTTTAAAAAATAACCTTCTCCACTTCATCCTTGCCCACCCCCTAGAAACTGCCTTTAGCTCTGGTCTCTTCCCTGATCCAGTTTGCCACACAGATCTACTAAAGTTACATGGATATGATTATGAAGAAATTATAGAAATTAAACAAGTGGCAAGGGAAGAGCTGTTAAAAATAATTCCTTCTCTCAAAACAGGCAAATGTGTGCCAAATGTGGCAAGTCAATACTCTACAAAAAACTTCCCAGTTGGCACAGCACTATGGCTTTCCTCAGGCTTTGACTGCCTGAGATAGTGGGAAACAAACACCATGAAGCTGGGCAGTTCCTCCAAGTTGCACAACAGCATCCTACTGGAGGACATTCTCCAAGGGGCACCATTCATTCATTACCTTTGTGTGACAACCCATGCACACCCTATTGTCCTCTGACACTAAAATTCCAACTCTCCTTACTGCCGTTAGCTTGATGACGTATCCACTGTGCATGGGGCAGTTGGAAGGCCTTGACCTACAATAACTGTTTACCTTTTCCAACTGAACATTGAAAAATCTTGATTAAACCAACTTAAGGACCTTTGCAAGAAGAAAAATACTCAATGACAACAGGTATCCTGAATCTGGCATGCAAGGCATAAAAACCTGCCAATGACTGGAAATGAGTTATTTTGGCCTCTTCTGGAAAGGGATGAGAAGACAGCAGGTTAAAAAATCTGAATATCATTTGCCTAAACCACTTAAGTTCATGGAGAATTAGCTGAGTGTCAAGACTCTCCTTATCACATGTGCATAGTGCAGATTATCAGTGACCATCTCATCATTGCAACGAGCAGTCATCATTTCTGCACATATCTCTGATTTTGCTATAGATTGTGAAATGATTTAGCTAGCTCAGCAGGGAGAAAATCTGCAAGTTCTCCCTGTTTAAGCTGTTCCTATGCTTATTGTGATGTAGAAAATTGCATATTGACTGTCAGCCATTTGCCTCATGGGTGAAGGAAAATCAAGTAGAGGTAGTTTGCACTTAAGGGATTAAAATGCCTCTATTTACTACACTAGATGCTATGTGTTTCTGAAATCCTACTGAAACATACATATCATCTAAATTTTGTACCTGTTAACCACATTTAAGTTTGCATAGTGTATCTTTTGCTGTAAGCAGGCCAGAGCACCCTTCCAGCTCCCTTTCCAAGCAATAGTTTTGCAGCCTTTCTTCTACTGTACCATATTAGGTTTTGGGGGGGGTATTTTGCAGCTTGCATTAGGAGCAGAGAGTGTATGCCTGTGATCCCTTCTTGACCTTATGCCACTGAAGAAATCTTCCATTATTAGTTAAGCTTAAATTGCTTTCTGTGTTATGCTAAGGATACCACTATCTTGTCAGATGTAACAAAGTATATTTAGGAAAAGAGCTGGCCACTTGTAGATTACGGTGCTATTCCTTCCGCCAGTGAGTTAAGGCTGGGCTTCATTTCAGACATTATGTTTCATAGCCAACAAAGGATCTCGGATCAGTTTCTCCAATTCTCCTTGTAAGTTATATTTAGGCTCTGTAACATCATGTATTAATAAGTCTACAACTTAGTTGTACATACTTTTAATGGAAAACTGTATAATTGGCTGCCATCCAGTTCTTGCATGAGATTGAAACAAAAATCATTGCCCGTACACCCTTTCCCCACAACTGAAGGAGGTTCTGTAGACTTGCATTAACAGCTAAGCTCAAGAGCCCGCGTTATCCAGCCTCCCCTAACGCCCTTTGAAGGGACTGAAATCAGGGGGGCGATCAGGCAGTCCTGCCTTACAAACAAACGAGGATCCCGCTGGATGCCGGCTGCGAACAGCAGGCACAACCCGCAGCGCAGAGATGCCTCTGTGGAGGACCGGTGCCCGCGGTACGTGTGACAGAGCACCGCTCCGGCCGCCGGGGCACGTCCCCCCGGGCCGTACCAGCGGCGGGGCTGCACCCTGCGGCCACCGCGCCCGGGCTCCAGCCCCGACACCCCCGGCCCGCGGCTGGCGAGGGCGGAAGCCCCGGCGAGCGGAGCCCCGGCGGGCGCGGGCCCGGGCGGCGGGCACAGGCCGCCCCTCGCGTCCCGTCCCTGCAGGCCCGGCCGCGGGGGAGCCCGAGCCCGGCAGAGCCTTCCCCAGAGCCGCCTGCTGCCGGAGCCCCGCTCGGCTCGGGCGGGCCCGGCGGGGCTGCGGGCCGTGTGTGCGGGGCGGGAGGGACGGAGCGGGTCAGCGCGGCGCGGAGGGCGGGGATAACCCCGCGGTGGCCGTCACGTGGAGCAGATGAAAGGGAAGCGGCTTGGCAGGGCGGAGAGGAGCCGGGGCGAGGGACGGGGAGCGCGGGGCGGGCGGCGGCGCGGAGCGGGGCGCAGCGTGGCGGGAGGGCCGCTGCCATGGGGCGCTGACTCGCCCGGGATCCCGGCCCGGGAGCTGGAGCCGCTCGGGAGCGATGCGCGGCGGCAGCGCGCCGCCTCCCCCCGCCGCGCGATGAGGGGCTGCGGGGCCGGCGCCAGGCTGCCCGTGCCGCCGCCGCCGCCGCCGCTGCTGCTGCTGCTCGGCGTGGTGCTGGCCGCGGCGCCGGGCGCGGCGCTGGGCAAGGAGACGGCGTTCGTGGAGGTGGTGCTCTTCGAGTCCAGCCCCAGCGGCGACTACACCACCTACACCACGGGGCTGCAGGGCCGCTTCTCCCGCGCGGGGGCCACGCTGAGCGCCGAGGGCGAGATCGTGCAGGTGAGCGCGGCCGGGGGCGCCGCCTGCCCCAAGAGGGCTCCGCGGGCCCGGCACCTGCGGCACAACGCGCGGCCGGGCCCGCCGCCCCACGT
>JAWWEE010000034.1:8725908-8865060 GCA_035221455.1 Xenops minutus | reverse complement strand
GCGCCGCTCGGGCCGCGCTGACAGTTGCCGCTGCCCACAAAGGCCCGGGGCCGACCGGGCCGCCCCGCTCTGACAGCCGGGCGCACGGCGCGGGCCCGGCGCGGCGGCAGCGGGAGGAGCGGAGCGGAGCGGAGCGCAGGGCCGCCCTCCGTGTGCGGCGGGGCTCGGCGCGGCTCCGCTCGCCTCTCGGCCGGGCGCGGGCCGGGGGTGGCGCCGCGCGGGGCGGCCCGTGCCGGTTGGGGCGGTGCGCGGCCCGCACCGTGCGGGCTGTGCCGCTCCGGCCGCAGGTCCCGCGGCGGGCATGGGGCGCTGGGCGCTCGGGCTGTGCCGCTCGGTGCCCCCTCGAAGCCAGGCTTCCACCGCGGCACAGTTCGTACAAAACTGCGCCGGACTTTCTCACCGGAGGAAGAATTTTTGTCTGTGACTGAACGTAGCTATTCTTTACGCTGTTTGAAATTCTTGAAGTGCTTATCTAATTCCTTTGTAGTTGCTTGTAATTGTTGACTTTATTTCCCCCTCCCCCCCTTTGGCTAAGTAGAGAAAAATGACTTGAATGGTATTCTAAGTTTGCCAATAGCAGTCCTTATTTCTCTTTAACAGCTCTGGAGTTTGTTTGCTTGAGTTCCATGTATGTACACATACACACGCAGATATACATATTTTTAAAAAAGCTGACTGGCGGCAAGTAAGTTCTAGAAACAACTGATAAAACTCTACAAACATTATATACAAAACATAAACACATTACTATCAAAATAGCTATCTTTTTTCTTTCAAAGTGAAGAACACTGCTTTTGAGTGCTTGATATTTCAAGACAATTTCACCTGGAAGGATTTCCTATAAAAGTTCTCCTGCAGCCAGGAGAGTTGTGAGGACAAATTGCTGATATAATTATTTTTTAGAGACAAGAAGGATGGATCAATTAGTTTATAATTTTGACATTTAAAAAAAAAAGGTGGTGATAATAGGGGCATTTTTTGACCTTTTGGTGCATTTTCAAACAGTGAGACTTAACACTGTCTTTGGGGCCAGCAAGAGACCCTAAAGGTTCCTTTTGTGTCAGGTGTTAGTGTTAGGAACAGAATGTAAGCCATTTGCTGAGGTCATACTTTGCTGGTGGCTAAGTGGAGAAAAAACACCCTGTTTTTGTTTTTTTTTTTAAGACTCAGATTTGCACAACCTGAAACAAATGTATTAAACAGACTTTTGTAGGCCTTGTTTTGTGTAACATCAGCTGTCTGCTTCCTCTTTGTAGTGAATAGATAGCACACCAAGTAGGAAAGACTATAGTGAAAGCCAAATGATGTGGCAAATCTTTTACAGTCATGTATCACTCAAATGTTGATTTGCGTATTCATCTGAACACATGCTAGACGACATACATCATGGACAGGCTATTTTTTTTTTTCATGAGCCGTGTGTGCTGTTCTTTTTTTCAGAGGAGAGAAGCTTACAGACATAGTTCAAGAGCAGCTAGACTGAATGCCTTCAGTTGTATTTTCACTTTTGAGGTTCTAGATTGCATATAGCATGTTTTGTCAGTGTTCTGCTTCCTTTATTTCCTCCTGAAAGTGAGTTTTTAGAGCCAGAATTTATAAAGATTTTTACAGTGCCGTCTTGCCTTCCTTTTCTAATGAGGCTGTATTTTTATAGAATGCTATGAATCTGTTGTTCTGGATCATCATTTAAAGCTGACTATGAGGTTTGGAAAAGGCTCGTGAAGCTAATGCCGCTCAGAACCTGTTCAGCAGCAGCAAGTTAGTTGTACATCAGTCAGTGAAACAAGCTCTTCTTGGCCCCATCCCCTTTGTCAGTGCACACACCATTTTTAAGAATAAGATGCATTTTTCTTTAAAATGAAACATTAGAAGTTCTTTAAAATCAGGCACACATTAAAGAATGGATCAAAGAAATTGTGGCTTTTAGACTACACAAAAACTTACTTCTGTTTATGTTAATGGCATCAATTACTCATTGGTCTTGAAAATTTGAACGAAAAACCCCACCAATCTCAGGAAACAATGCACTTTCAGCTTTTGATAGGTCATAGGTCTGCTCCTAAACTGGTTACTGGTCAGATTCCTATCCAGGAGTAGTGTGTATTATATTGCTTCTCATGTTATTGTAAATGAGTCTTAATGGGGTCAAGTGTCTACGAGAATAACTCTTTGAGAGATGAAATGATCGTGTCTTCTTTCATGTGGCCACAGTTTGTATTCAGAAAACTCACCCTTAGGTTGCTCTGTCAGCTAGTTCTTAAACTGCTTGAAGGTCTAACCATCTTGGTGGTATCTGGCATACTGGAATATTCCATGTTTCTTGGGACAGTAGACCGGCCATTGATATGGTTGAGATTGGAAATTGCAAACATTTGGTTGGAGAGTGATTTTGAAAACCAGACTTTGTTGAAACCTCTAAAATGATATTTTGCTTTAAAACCAATTATGATTGCAGAACTTGTTATGACTTCTTGTCATAAGCAAACTTCTTGTACCATTCAGGGCCAAAGCTTGGATGTCGTCTTGTCTCAGACTGGATGCTGTATAGCCACAGCCTGAAAGTGTCAGGACAATAAACATCACTGATTTGACTAGCAGCAGCTTTGCTGCTCAGAGTGAGATTACGTATCTTAATTCTACTTGCATCTGGCAAGATTCTGTTTCAGTTGCTTGTTCCGCTTGATAGCTAAGGTGTGGAGCATCTAACGCTGTTTCTTACAAAGTTGTGATCCTGATGAAGCTGTTCAGGGAAGGTGCTGGGAAAAGAGGATCAAATGTAATATAACACTTGTTTTAGATTGCATCAAAAACTCTGATGTCAAAAATTATTCACATTCATAATTGTTAATTCTCTCTCAGTCTGTCTTTTTTTCTGCTCCTGCATGAGATGTACTGCTGAATACAGTAATGGGTTGATTGCTCATACAGTTTTGGAGAGAAGCAGCATGGAAGAGAGATTTGGGAATATTATGTGTCTTTTCTCTTGTAAAACGAAAGTTTGGGTTTTGATTGGTTTGTTTCTTCTTGGAAGCCTCAGCAGAGAAACAATGAACTTTATGTAGCTATTGAGCTGGAGCAGTGTGTAGATGATATATTGCATATATTTTTTGTGCTCAAAAATTAACAGTGTGGGGAGAAAAGTATAACTCAATGCTTTAAGCTCAAGGAAGAACACAGAAGTGGCACACTACCCAACTTCTTTCTTGACACTGTAGGAAATCATTGCCTGCCTTTCACGGAAGGTGAGGAGGCTTCAAACTGAAGTGCAAGACTATGTACCTGTGTATTCCTTCCTTCTGTCTCCCTCCCACCCCTTATTTACTTGAATGGCTTTGAGCCTTTTCTCTGTTTTCTCAAAATGCAGAAGTTGCTAAAGGGTGCAAACTGCCCTCTGAATCATCACTTGAGTTTTTAACGGTGTTGAAAGGAGTGACTTGAAATAACTGTGCAGATACATAGATGTCTGTCCCTGATCAGAGGAGACTGAGTCAAGGGAATGTTTATGTCCTTTGAGAGTGGAAAACAAAAATGTGTATTTTTTTTTTTGTTTTTTAAGTTGTTTTGTGATCAGGCAGGTCAAGTTTCTTCTTGATGGAACTGAGTGCCTGAAGGCCATTCAGATTGAGGAAGTGGAATTATTAGTGGCTTTGAGTCACTGTCTTGTTGGATGTTTGCTTTGCTGTTTATCATCTTAGAATACGAAGACACCTGTGATTGGGTTTGTGTTAGTTTCCATACCTAAACCGTGGAGTTGTGGCTTGCAGTAATGATCCTGAGGACATCAGGGATAATTTATCTGGGCTTCAGGTTTGCTTTGTTACTGTGTCCTAGAAGTAAAGTATCTTGGAGTTGAGCTGTCATTGGAACGTGGCACTTCTATTCTGACTGAAAACAAAGAAAAAACATCCCGTGGATGTTGAGAATGGGCTGAGGAGAGGGACTTTTCAGCATTTACTATGTTTCTCTGTTTTGGTACAAAGACAGGAGACCTGGAAAGGATCACTTGTACCTTGAATGAGAAGTGACAGCATGCTATATGTTTTGTCTTTCCTAATCTTCAGTGTTTGATGTTACAAACAGATACAACTGGCAAATGTTGTGAGGCAAGTAAGAATAGTAATATTTAAGATGTCCATCTTCAATTGGTGAATCTAAGCACTGTCCTCTCTGAGCCTTTCATCTGAACTTGTGTCACACAGAATCACAAGTCCCATCACCCTTCTGAAGGCTTGCTGAAAGTTAAGGAATTTGTGTTAAATAGATAACAAGACTGAACCCTGAATGGAAGAAAGTGAATCGCTGCTGTCTTAAAAAAAATTAATTCTGAGCTTTCATAGTGTTTTTTTTCCCTGTTTTAAATTTTTATAAAGGTAATTAATTTATTTTAATAACAACAAGTCACTGACGGCTCCTTTTTGTTATAACAGCATCAGGTGTATGTCTGTTAAGTAGTCAGAGCAGGGCTTATTTTTTGTATTTGTTCCTTTGCTGCTTTGTGCATCAGAAACCTTGTTTAATTTAAGCTTCACTTTTTCTTTTGTTTTCTGGTTATCATTGTATTAAGACTTGACTATCCAGTGGTAGGAACAAGATGCTTCCCTACTACGCTCTTGATATATGCATGGAGTAGCAAAAAGTTTTACAAATTGTGATTGGGCATTTTCTGTAATATCAGTCCTTTGAAGCATATCTGCAGATTTTGAAACCTAAACTGGAAGTTTCACCTTGTTCTGGGAGTTGGCAGGGTTCGTCAGTCCTCTCTGTTATGGGGAAGAGGTGACAGGTGAAAGAAAGATGAAAAGTGCAAGTTTAGTGCTGTGAACAGCAGGCTCCTCTTCTATAGTTTGTGCAGTGTGCTGTGTCTGACCTGAGCTGGATAGGTGCTTATTCCCCATTCATTTCTGACAGAAGAATGAAGACTGCACGTGCCCAGAGTGGCCTGGCTTCCTTCAGAGCTGGGGACTCCTACTCTATCAGGGCCAGTTGAGTTTCTCTTGCTGTGAAAGGGAGGCGTTTTTCATGGGAGTGCAACAGGTGACTGGGTTCTCTACAAGAGAAGGCCAAGATGATAAAGGAAGTGTAATTTGCGTTCAAAATAAGACATCACTGAGATAGTAAAAACTTGCATAGTTGTTGTACCTGGACAGCCCCTGTGGAGTGTGCACAAGCAGCTTGCTTGCAGTATTGTCTTGGGCTAGATCTCAGAATAGGTTAGTCCAGCTTTCCCAGTTTCATATATGTATATTTCTTTATGTTGAGAATGGATCTGTGTGACTACAGTGGTTTATATATAACGACAGCCTGCTTTATAGTATTAGCAACAGTTGTGACCAGCCGTGTCCTATGGGTGGAACTCCCTCCCCCTGAGCACCCCACTGGTGCCCTTGTGGGACTGGGCAGCTGCTTCTTAAGTGCTTTGCCTAGTGCGGGGCTTCTGAAATGACTCTAGCTGAAGTGTGTAGAGGATATGATTCAGTGTGGCAGACTTGGAGGGAAAAACTGCAGGCAGCTTTGCTGCAAGCAGATCTTATAGGAAAGTTTTGAGTAGTTGTATAAAACCATTGATTAGCATACATAGTAATTTTCTTCCAGTTTATACCATCTTGTGGTGGAGCGTGTATTTAAAAAGGCTCCGTTTTTTTTATTACAGTCTTCTAGTCCTTGTTTTGGAATTGCAAAGTGAGGCCCTTCAGAACCAAAATAACTTTCAGAAACAGTTTTTCAAAGTGTGAACGCTTTCAGGAGCCAGCATTAGACCGGTTAAGGAAAGCTAAGGTCTGGAGGCAGTATTCTGCTTTACATTCTACCCAGTTATGTAAGTGGTATGTGTATTTGCATTAATACACTTACTACTTTAGAAGTGCTCAGTTTAGGAGTTGTTAAGCATTAATTTTTACATATCATCTCTTCTTTTGGGCATCTGCACTTCAGTATTCAAATCTGTTCAAACCAGAGCGTGTGCTTACATACAAAAACAGAATGAATGCAAGTTGAATGCTTGGCCTTATTTCTTGTTTCCTGTCTTGAAGGGAGAGTCCTTCACACTAAAAGAGATTGGCAAAGGAAAAATAGATTGTTAAAAAAAAAAGACGTGGTTTGAAATTGTTAGAACAGCAACAGACGATTCATATTAAAAAAAGTTAAAATTCTTTTTTCTGCATTTTTCTTGAGTGCTTGACACTTACACCAGGGATGACCAGGAAAGCGTGGTCTTGTAGATGCCCAGTGGAGACTGCCAAAAATTGCACTTTACTGCACTTATCCCATTGGTGAAGCTGTGCTTCCATTAGGTTTGAGTACTAATGCTCAGGAAAATAGGGCTCTGGTGGCTTAAGGTGTCTCTTCACAGTGGCAGATTTTTTTCATTCATTTTTTAAAATTTCCTTTTCGTGCTTCTTAGAGACTTTTGTTGTTGCACTTGGCTTTAAGGTGAAAGGCCAGTTTAAAAAGGTTGATTAGGTGCCTGTTGTGTTCCAGACAAAAGTACGACCTTAAATATGTAGAGTAATATATGCAGACTCTCTAGGCTTCCTAGACCCATATTGCTCTCTGCATTAATGTGAGGATTTTAGTTTTTTTCTAAAGCTGTTGACCAGCTTAAACTTTCTGTTGGATTTCTTGAGCTTAAGCTGCTTTATTATTTTGCATCATTTTCAGTAGTAAAGCAAATGGAAGAATCATTGAGGAGATGACTGGCCTGACAAGAACTAAGGGGCATATTTTAGAGTCTGCAGTCATGGTTTGAGTACAGCTGTTCAGGTGTACGGGCATGCGTGTTGCAAGTACATACCTCCTGCTGCAAAATTTATTGATTGTGCTTGGTAAGCAACTTTCAAATACTTCTGATTGTAGTGTTTGAAAAATTGCATTGAATTCAAGAAAGACCCTAGTTTGTGCCAAGATCTGTTTTCCTAGTTTGAGTTTTTGTTGCTTGTCTGCTTTAAAAAAAACATACACACAATAAAAAGTGTATTTAGTGTGACTGGGAAAAATCCTTTTCCTCTACTTCTTTGTTTATCCATTCCGCTCTGCCCTTCCTTCCCCAAGCAGAAGAGACTTGAACCAAACTTTCTGTTGAGTTCACCTTCAGAACTGCAGGTTTCCAGCTTTAATCTGTCCACTTTGATGACATTAAGAAAAGTGTATTTGAAGAACTGACTTGGAATTGCAGAAGGTGTTCTGTTTGGGTGGGTTTTTTTTTCACTGATGGGTCAATTCCACAATTCAGTAGTTCATGAAGAAGAACTTCTTTTAATGGCTGTGGGGCTTTTTTAAGTTTTATTTTATTTTCCTCACAGAGACTGCCCTTGAAGATTTAAAGACTTCTTGCTTGCCTCGGTTAAATGATTGAGCCTTGATTGGTTTTATCTTAATAACAATGACAACAATAATAATATCAGTATCTCATGGACAAAACATTATATATATATACACACACAGCATGCCAGTTGTGCCCACTAGTGCAGTCTGTTCTTGCTGCACTGAGGTTTTACCTGTACTTACTGGCTTTGGAAATGAGGATAGAGGTTAGGACACACAGCTAGCAGTTACCTCCCTTTTCTTTGGTGCATTGGGTTTTCTCCTAAGGCAGTTTCTAAATGGTGTGTATGGTATAAGGGGAAAAGGTATTTGTTCCCATCACAGTATTGTATTTTACTAGAGTAGCACACTTTCTCATACCTGTTTTGTATTTAGAAGCCTCTTAGAGCAGATACTATCTTGCCTGCTGTGAGGTTAAAGGGGAGATGAACACTTTATGGTCTGGATGCTAAGCTGGCAGATGTCCTGATGATGTGTAGCAGGGCTGGGAGCAAGAAATGAACCCTTGAAACAGCACCAGGAGATACTGCTGAGTTCAGTATTTAACAGGAGCCAACAAGACCTTTTTGCTCAGAGGCAAGGTATCCCCATTCTGCTAGCTGATAGTGCTTTGTGTGCTTAAAAGATATTATCCTTTGCATCCCAAAACTATATCTGAAGAAAAAACATTGTGGACCAGTTGATGCAAAAGAACTCCCAAGGTAGGATCTTATTTTCAGCGTTCCACTATTTTACTTGAGAAAGCTACTACTATTTTCCCCCCACTTTGTAACTGTCAGGGATAATATTTCTTGCTTTGGATACTGGGAAAGGACAGAGGTTTTTCTATAGTGAAATAATAGGGCTGTAGTTGCAGATTGAGATAAATTTCTTAACCATGTGTATTTTGTTTACATTCAGCTGCCACTGGAGCTGAATCTCCTCAAATAACAGAAGTCAAAGTGATCTGGTCTCCTGTTGTCTACCACTCTTATTTTCTTCAGGCAACTGTGGGAAGATGAAGATGATGTGAAATGTTTCCGGACAGCTTTAGTATTAAACATCGAACCCTGATACGGAATAGCCAGCCAAAATGTGTACACGCATATGTGGGAGGTAGGCAGTATGATTAAAGTTACGCTAAGATGGAATCAACAAAATCTGTTTCCAAAGACTGCATAAGCGTTTGTTTCAGGGGCTTGGATAGAGCATTCCTGGAGTCAAGAGACATCCCAGGCTTGGAAGTTGTATGGGGAGAAGCTACTGTCCATGTCAGCGAAAGGGCTGAAGTGTCCTGAAAGAGTTAAGCTCTAGTTAGCTCACTTGTAAGGTATTTAATATCCTTATTAAACTCAAATGCTGGTTCACTTTTTCCCTCCCCCTTCTTGTGTTGAATAAAATTTCTTGAAGAGCTGAGCCTCTGCCTCTCAGATCAGAGGCTCACATGTTGAAGCTGGCAGTGCTAGAGGCTAGTTCCTATCTGTGTGACAGCATTTTTAATTTGACAGGACCGGCTTTGATGTTCTCGAATATTTATAGGCAGCTTCAGATCACTCCAGTATGTATTCTTTTTAACTGAAGCAGAAGTTCCTCCTCACACAACAAGATTTTTTTCCCCTCTGTTTACTCTTGGGTAGTTGGCATTTGTAGTCAGGGGAGTGGTTTTATGTTACAGATATATTGCCTAAATACTTACTTGTGGGAGGAACCACTTGATTTCCTTTCTAGTTTCTGCAGCTTGGGGGTAGTCCAGTTCCTGCGTCTTAGCACCTTGTTTGAGCCTCACTACAGACACTTCCATTGTAGAAGAGAGATGCAGTAAACTAGAATTCAAACAAAACACAGTTGTGGTGAGGCCTTCTCCGCTGTATGTGGAAGCTCAGGTGGGCCTGCAGTGGGTCAGAGCTGTGGCCCCTCAGGAATCCCAGAAGTGTCTCTTGGACACCCTGAAGAAGGAACAAGTGATGGTTGTGGTTTAAAGGGGAACTGAAAACTTGAGGTTTGGCTCTCAGAGGGAGTGGATCAGAAATTATGGAAAAAAGTTTTAGATGGAAATTGCCACTTGGGTCGTTGGACTTATGTGAAATTTTTACCAGACTCAGGCAGGAGTCTTAAAAAAGATACCTGAGGGCTCAGCTGTCAGTCAAGGTTTTAACGTGTCTCAGGCTTCTTTGCCTTGGTGGCTTCCCTGCCCCACCAGCCCCCATGCAGTTGGCTGCTCAGAGCTGGCACTGTATATTCTTTCAAAAACAGAGGTGTGGAGGTTTTGTCACTTTAAATACCACTGGGTTTGGTGTCTTAGATAAAATTTATTTGAACCTTTACCTTGATTGTGCCACAGGAGGCAGCATATATGTCATTTGAAAGTGTTCCCTCAGACAAGCTTTTGTTGTGGACTTCTCTTTTCCTCCTTCTTCTGCCACGTTTCCCTTCTGCTTTATCCTGTCAGCCTTGTGTTATGGATCTCATGTGGACTCCCTTATTACTGCTGTTCTGGCCCAGAGATACCTTGTTATGGCTAACTGGGATAGCAAAGCAATGGTGTTTTTTCCTGAAACTTTTCCATGTGGATGCTGATAGTTTGGGCAGATTCCTGTATCCTGCTCTGCTGCAATTAGTTTTTGTTGTGAAATTCTGTATGCTTCATGTTACATGATGATCTCCTAACTAAGCTTGAAATGCCACTATTGAAATTAGCAGATGTTTCATGTATTACTTTGAATGTCTTCACTTTGTAAAAAATTCTGTCTTTCAATGATAATTTGTTTTAATGTATGGCTTACAGAGGAAAACGTTTGTGGGTTAAGACATTTCTGCTACAGATGCACTTCTCTGTTGGTACAGCCTTTTCTAGTTCAGCAAGTGAAATCAATTATGTCACTGCCTACATAGCTAAATAACATTGGAGAGAAACCACAGGAGAAGTGCTTGCTTGTCTTATTTGATCTAAGTAGTTTGTTTAAAGAGTAAGGCTTCTCTTGCTATAGAAATTCAGCAGCAAAATAGAGACCTGTAACTTTACTAATGTAGCAGTGAGTGTTTCTAAAATATGCCAGTAAAAAGAACTTTACTAATATACAAAGGTAGGGAAAGATCTTGATACTGCTTCTTGCAGGAGAAAAAAAATCTGCCTGTAGCATCTAAACATACTTTTTCACAGTTAATTTTAAAGAAAGACCTATTTAGCAAGTGAAGCAGCTGTGTGGTGTCTTCAGGAGTCGAGTGTTCCTACACCTTCTGTTAATGCTCATGTGGAGTCGCCTGAATTTTGTGGCTGCTGGAGTGCCATTCCAGTGCCTGTGTCTAGGGATGGGTGGATGTGACGGTGACTTCATTTTTCTTTAATTCTTTCTTCTAAACTGTTGTTGACAGAGGTAGTTTTCCTTCTCACTACATACCCTGAAATATCTTGTAAGACAGGAAAATTTAAGTGTGGAAGTACTCAATGCCTCTGTCTCTGGGAAGGATTTTTTTGTTTGTTTTGGTAGAGCTTTTCCCCCCTGTTTGGGTTTTTTCAGGCTTTACTGTTTGTGTAGAACACACATCTTATTTTGAGTTTAGATTCAGTAACTTCTGGAAACATCCTGAGGTGTTTGCACTATCTAGATAGAAAGTATACCAGCAAAAGCACTTACTTAAAGAACCAGCTCTAAACTTGTCACTTAGGACTGAGCAGTAGTACCACGGCTGGGCTCCAACAGGAAAGGCCTTGCAATCTGAAGTTTAACTTTCACCCATGTTCAGGGGGACAGCACTGCTACCTGCTTCTGTTTTTGGCTAGGGTTTTAGAAATACTCATGCCAATACTGACGTGTGTGGTGTTGTGGCTCTGTGAGGACCCAAAGCCAGACTGTTTTGAGATGTAGGTCAGGACTGATGGTATAGATAGTATTATTCTCAAACACTTTTAAGTAGGCTATGCAAACACGACACTGTGTTTTGAGCCCTTCATTCACCCCAAGAAAAGACACTGAGGTGCTGGAGTGTGTCCAGAGAAGGGAACAAAGTTGGGGAAGGGTCTGGAGCACAAATCTGATGAGGAGCATCTGAGGGAGCTGGGGGGGCTCAGCCTGCAGAAAAGGAGGCTCAGGAGGGACCCTCTCCCTCTCTACAATTGCCTGACAGGAGGGTGGCACCAGGTGGGTATGAATATCTTCTTCCAAGTGACAGGACAAGAGGAAATGGCCTCAAGTTGTGCAAGGGAAGGTTTAGGTTAGATCCTAGGAAAAAAAAATCACACAAAGGGTTGTAAAGCATTGGAAGAGACTGCCCAGGGCAGTGGTGAAGTCATTGTCTCTGGAAGTGTTCAAAAAAATGTGTGGATGTGGCTCTCGAGGACATGATTTTGTGGTGAACGTGGTGGTGCTGTGTTAATAGTTGGACTTGATTACCTTAATAATTCTATGATTTATTCTCTCATTGTGCTTTTGTCTTAGGAGGAAGTAGCAGACAGTAGCATACATCTAGTTCAGCATTATTGCAAAGAGAATTTTTGCAAATTGAATAATTTTCAATCCTGAAGTTGCAGTTGGTGTCTTTGAATTTCAATTGGTGAAGCTGGGAAAGTATTTGTTTCCTGTGTAAGCGATACAACATGTGCTGTGGTTGATAAGGATATTACTAGTGAATAACCTTGTAGATAAAGATCTTTGTCAGGCTTGCTTGTGCTGCTTAGGAAGCTGAATTACATATTTTTTTTAGTTGTACTATCCAAGTGCTGCTGAATCTCGAAATCTTGTCTTTAGAAACACATTCCAGATGAAATGGGCACTGCAGTCTTTAGAACAGGATACACAAACTGATGCAGTCTGTTCTGGAGATTAATGCCAAACATACTTTTAACGCAGCAGAATTCTGACTTAGGATAGGACTAGTTCAGTTAGGGATACCGAAAGAAATAGTAGGAATCCTGAATATCTGTCAAGGGAAGGTTTTGGGGCAGGGAATTTAATTTTTTTTTATAGCATTCTTGCCAGGAAGAATGCTTGGAACAACAAACAAGATGCTCGAAGAGCAGAGAGAAGTTGAACCAGTCTTAGGAGAAAGCCATCCTAAATCAGTTGCTGGGGTATAACAAAGTGTAAACACTGCCCAGCTGGAGGATACACTCTAGCTCTTTCTGCCTTCAGAGGCATGGTGGTTATGGCTCCCCTGCTTTAAGGAATGGCTCATGAACTGTGTGATAGAGGAAGTTAATCTTTGCATGAGTATGATAATGCGGCATATCCACGCTCAACAGCAAGGCTCTGTTTCTCAGTGCGAAATAGCATTTCTTAGTCTGAAAGAGAATCTGCAAGTAAATTCACACATTTTTGCTGTTCGCGTTGTATGGAATTAACATCACAAACTGCCTCTGGAAGGAGGAGCTGGTTTTGTTTACCTTTTCAAAATGAAACACCTGCTAGAAGAATGTAATGTGGGTTTTTTTTCTTTAAAAATAAGCTATTTAGAAATAAGATAACTTACATTTACCTTACAAATACAAATATTTTTCAGAGTAATTGCAGGCCTTTTCAATGCCTCTCCTTGAGCTTACGTCTTAAGAATGCAGAATGCCTTTGTAAGTGTGTAGTAATTAAAGCAATTAAGAATGTGCTGTTTGTATGAGACTTTATGGATACATGTGTTTTTTGTTTTGATTTTTTTTTTTTTACTGTCCATTTATCTCTTAATAAAATGTCCTTGCAGATGCTGAGGGATGCCTGCTAACAGTGAATTAAGCAAATTATTGGAAGCATGAACAAAATGGGTTATAATAAAACATATGCTCTGCTTTGCAACAGGTGAGCATATGCTGTCTATCTGAAATGCTAGAAAGGATTGCTTTGAAATCATGCATGTTTTAGAAAAATATTTAATATGTCTTCTGATGTTGGCTTGTTCCTGTCTCATTAGTTGGTGGGGAATCGCGTTTCTGATGTTAAGACTCTAGGATCGTATTTCTATTACTGAGGCAGGTAGTGGGTGAATAAACTTCATTCACAGTGTTTAAAACTTGGCAGCTAATCCTGGCAGAGCAGCAGTTCTCCCCTGCTGTCCTACAGGTTGCTTTTTCAAGCCCGTGTTCTTGCTCTCTGGGGGGGATGGGAGGAGGTGGGGAGCGGCTTTCCCAAAGGGCCCCGTTTCTGGTTACAGCCTGAGCTGTGCTGTCTCAGGGTTTGGCAGCATTGGCCACAGGAGCCCTCATGGACAAGCAGTGAATGATATTAACTGGGGATGGGTGAGCAAGGCAGAAACAAATCTAGGTTTGACCTCTGATTAATTTCCTGGTGCCTTTTTTTTTTGCCTTTGAATCCTCACTTTCTGATTCCTTCTAGTTTCTGTGCGAATTCTCAGTGCATTGCAGTGGACGCATACTACTGTCTTTGGATTTCAAGATGAAACTGATTTGCAAGTAATAAAAGTTCATGATCCTAACATGTCAACCCCACACCTGCAATAAATAAGATAGGAAAAAATTATAATAGCTTCTAACTAATTCAGAGTTGATCTTCATGTAGCTGAATTTCTCTTCCCATTTGTTTTGGCATGTAGAGAAGGAAGCTTTGGTTAGTTTTGAAATGTTATTCTTTTAGTCCTATGCAGTTGGAGGTATGTGTTAAAAGCTAGTTGCCTTTGTTATATCTAGGCACAGATGTACAGTATAAGAGATTCAAATTAAGGAGAGATTTTTTTTTTTTATATGTGATGCTCATCAAGTGTTATTTTTAGTATAATGTCTTGTCTCTTGTCCCTTAACATGGACCAGGTCTCAACGGACACTGAAAGGAAATGGTGATGTAGAATCTTTGCGTTCCTAAACCAGCCCTGCAGGGCCTGCTAAAATACTCACTGGTGCCTGAGTCATGGTTATCCTTCAGGACAATTTTATAGGTGGCACTATTTCTGTTGTGTTCTGATATTTCATGCTGAAATTACTTACGGACGGGTTGCAGCCAGAGAAACCAGGGTTGGTTTTTATTACCTCAAGAGACTTTACCTTTCTTGATTAAACCTAATTGGTAGTGCTTTGGAAAACTGTGCTCTTTGTAGGGTCAAAATTAGGGATTTCACAGAATTAAAGTGCAAATAAAGCAGATCTGAAAGTTAGCTGTTCAGACACGTCTCAAAGTTACAACAGGATTTACCTCTTTTTGCTCTAATACTGCACAAAGGAAGGGTCCTGCATAAGTAATTGTGCTAGTGTGTTATTATATTACTTTTGTAGTCCATATCATAGAATCCTGTGCTGGAATTTTATTGTCAATTTTGTTTTATTATAAATTTTGTGATACTGTTTGCCAGCCACCTTTCCACAGCCTCTTTGCCCAAACCCAAATCAAATTTCTGAAGTTGTAGTATGAGATTTAAAGCTGCTGCATAGATTGATGACATTTCTAGACTGAAAATGAAAGGCAGAGCTTCATTTTCCATTAATTAAATACCAGAACAATCTTGTAACTTTAAAAACATGACTTAATGATTGTGTCGGGCCTAACACATCCCCTTTCATCAGTCACTGATACAAAACTGTTAATCTGTATTGCCCAGGGTTTTTTCCATCCATAATTACTCTGTTCAGAAAGACTGCCTGCATAAACTTAATACTGCTTCCAGGTAATGGTGATCTCCTGTTATCAAATATTTGGGATTCTATCTGGTATTGCCGGTTCAGCACTGGTAAGGCGTGGGCATGACAACCCATCTTCAGCACTGTGTTGGACATTCAGCCACAGGCACTACTGCATGACATTTCAAATTCCATGTGACTTACTTCCGTTCTAGCTGTCAGTCCTAGCACCAAAGTTTGGCAAACAGCCACAGCTGTCTTCACGGCACAGCTCTCTGGTTTATCTGTGTGGGAAACCTGCTGTAGTGATTTGCCTAAAGCTTTAGAAGAAAGAAGTGAAATGTTGGATCTCCGGTCTGTAGAGTTTGTGCTGACTCTTCAGACTCAGCCAGTGAGTGGTGCAGCTGTTGCAAATGTTAGCTGGTAGTAGTGAAGAAATCCAGCACCTGGAACATTGACTATTTTGAGTGAGGATTCAAAAACCTGAAAAATGTAGAATAGACTATTTTATCTCTATATTCTGGTGTGAGTTGCTTACCCACTTTTTGTAGAGAAGTTCAATGAAGGAACTATTCAGGCAGCCATGTGATTCAGATATATTAGGGATGCTTTTTAACCAGTGTCAGGTTTGCCTAGAATTGTCTGACAAGTAACTTCTCAACTTGTATTCAAATAAGAAGTTCTTATAGGCAGAAGCCTTTTTAATTTTTCAACCTGTACTTTATTTGTCTGTCCATCTTGTGTACTAGGTCTGGTAGAAAACTATTGTAATGAAATTAACGTCTTTATCATGTTAAATGCTTACAGTGAGAATTTTATACGTGCTCTTCAGTTATAACTGTTTTTAACTCTGAAACTATAGTTTTTTTCCCTTACAGTAAAATGCATTTTGGTATGGATCTAGCAACTGTCCTGTCATGAAGCCTTTTGCATCTCAGTAGACTGTGTGCTAAACCTGTGGACAACTAGAAGGGGAAAAAAAATGCAAACAAATAACCCCCGTTTTACTACCGATCTGATTCCTGAACAACCTTCTTAAGAGTACTTAGTTAATCTGCTCAGTTGTGAATTATGGAGTTTGAGTATTGTCTGTGCTCAGCATTCTGCTTGGGAAGCAAGAGAGATGGGGATGTTGCTCAGAGTTCATGCTTCCCCAGCAAGTATTTTGCTTGTAGCTCTGGAGTGTGAGAAGCAGAGTGATAACCTGCAGAAAGGGGAAGTCTAAAGACATGCTCTGAACTCTTAAATCACAAAGACCCCCACAGGGAACAGTGCCAGAACATCAGTCTTGGCACAGCAATTATGTGAACTAGCTACTAAAGTGTTACTGGAGACTAACTCCATACAGAGAGAGATTGGAAGAGTCAGCTTATGGACTGGATGTTAAAGATTCTAATAGTTTTAGGAGAAGAATTCCAGACTGCACCTCTGTTCAGCAAAATCAGGTCTGGGGCAAATGTACTTGTCTGTACTTCATTGCTTTGCATACCTGAAGTATGTATGTTTAACATGCAAACACCAGTTGGTGTCTTATTGGTTGTGTTTTCCACATATGCACCCCTGACTTCCCTAATGATATTCTGTCTTACTCTCAGAGCTTTGGGACCACCTCAGAGTAGGTGAGGTTGCTGAAAAGAAGGGGAAAGAAGGGAGAACTTTTAATGCCACCAGACAGAAGGCAGTGTGGGAAGCTAATGGGCATGCAGTTATTTTCTGTGGCAAATTACAAATCCTTATTATTAAAACAATCATAATACATCCTGAATAAATAGCATTCAGTCGGGAGCATGATAAGAAACGAAGACTGGCAGTGGTGCTGCTGTGGCAATGGTACAGCAGACAGTGTTCATTTTATTCTTCAGAGGAAAGAACTTACCTGCTTTATGTACCCGCCACACTCTCCAAATGAACCCCTTTTCCATGCTGCAGATACAGGGGAACATCTGACAAGGAGATGAGGAGTTGAATGTATCTGAGCTCTAATTCTTTGTGTTGGTAACAGAGGTGCAGCTATTTGAAGTATCAACTAGGTGTATAGGAGAAAAAAACTATTTCAGAAATATAATGTCCAAACTTAAAAAGCCAGAAATATCCTACCCTGTGTTGTAACCTGGACAGAGGTTTTGGCAGCATATCTATCCAATTTTGAGTACAGATGTGCCTTAGTAAAGAAGATGCTGCTTTAGTTTGAGTGTAGCATTGTGCAAACAGAAGTCAGACAAGATCCAGTACAAAAAATAAAGTGTAGACTAGAAGCATAACTGGTAAAAATAGTATGGACAGCTTCACTGTAAGCAAGAGTCTTGTGTTTAATTAGTAGACAACTTCTGTTGTTTAATAACCAAGCAAAAACAAGCTTGGATACAGCACATCTCAGTAGTTTTGCAGATTCTGTAATTGAAATACTTGAGTGTATATGCTGATGTCAGACAAAACCAATGGCTTGTCTGAGATCGAAGTTCACTGGTCTTCAGTTAACCTAAAGTTTAGTGCATTTCCCTAGATCACTGTGCGTTGATGAAAGGCTGGTTATAAGTGTTTGTGTACAATTGTGAACCATCTGGGTCTGAAACAAAATTTGGACCCAAGGGAACACAAGCTTTCCTCTCCTGTGCTCCAGACGGTGGGGAAATAACTGTTGAGCCTGGAATCTCAAATTTAATGAGGGACCCTGGAACAAAAATCATTAAATTGATCCTATTTTTAGTGGAAGAAGATCATCTTTTACTGTCTTCCTCTACCTTTACTGTTTTCTCTCAGCAAAAAGACAGGATATTTTTATATTTTCTGTAAAGATTTATTTGAGGTTTCCTTTGTAAGGAAGACTGTCCTGCAGCTTGTCACTACTGATAATGGGTGGGAGGACAAGGGAAGCAGTTAGTTTACTGGAGTTAGCAGCAAAGTGCTTGTTTTGTGGGATCCTTTAGTCCAGCTTGAGAAGGTATTTAGATATTGGTCGCTGACTCTACAATATTGAAGAGATGTGGTGTCTTCTAGCTGTTTAAACAAAAGTGTGATGTGTTATCTGTGTGATACTCAGGAAAAAAATCTTTACTCTGAGTGTAGTGAGGCACAGGTTGGGCAGAGAAGCTGTGGCTGCCCCTGGATCCCTGGAAGTGTCCCAGGCCAGGTTGGACAGGGCTGGGACCAACCTGGGCTAGTGGAAGGTGTCCCTGCCTATGGCAGGGGTGGGAACTAGGTGGTCTTTAAGGTCTCTTCCTTAAAGCCAAACCATTCTATGATTATATGGCCCTCATAAATTCATTTTAGAAGTTCTAATTTCTCTGACCTCTTTCTCCTTTCCAAGAGGGAGCGGAAAATGGGAGGGTGACTATTTACATTCACTTTTCAGTTAAGTCATGAAAACAGTAAATTTAATTTTTAGACTCCTGGTGAATCTCTTTTTCATTACACAGAGCCCCCTGCTGAGGACATAGCATATTGGGTTCTTAAGGGTTAAATCATCTTGCTTTGGAAGCAGCTGGGCAGTTTACACTCCTTGCTGGGCTATACAAAAATACTTTCCCTTTGAAGTACCGAGAGGAGCGGCTGAGGGTAAAACCTGGAATGGGGTTGTAGCTGGCAGTTCGTAGTGGGCTTAGCGTGGAGCAGGCAGCTGCCTGCAACTGCAGTGCGAGATGGCAGAGAAGGTCAGGGTTTCTTTCTCTCTTGCTATCACCGTCTCAGCTTGAAGGCTTTCTTTCTGAAATTCTTCAAATGCTGTTCAGTTCTCGGAAAATTTTTAGGTTGGGACAGATTGCAAGAAATGCTGGTTAAAAATATCCTTTCCCATAAAGGCATGCTAAAATACAGGGGTCCCCTTGGAAGTTCCTTGGCTGCTTGTGATGTGATCTGGTAGTGAAGTACACACTGCTGCTGTCTGGGATGAGAAAGACTCACCTCTGCCAAGCAGTGGGAAGGAGGTCGAACTCTTTTTGAACAAAGTTCTGGAAAGAGCTTTCAGAAGTTTGCTAGAACCTGTGAAATCTCAGACCTGATGTCATATGTTAGCCAAGTTGAGCTCTCAGTGTAGCAATACAGTAGCTGATGGGAGAATGGCAGCACTGGCACTTGGCCTCGGTGGCTGAAACCAAACTGGAAGACATGATGTCTGTAAGAAAAGCCACTGAGTTAATGGTGCTGTACAGCAGGAAGCTGTGTGTCCTCTGCTGTGTCCAACAGGCTGCCTCCCTGTGGATGCCACTGCTTGGGATGGCTTCTGGAGAGCAAATCTTGCCACAGGCAAAGCCTGAGGCAGGCTGGGCTCTGGGGCACATGCTGTCTCCTGCCAGGGCCAGCAGTGGAACTCAAGTTGCTCCCTGGTTTTCTAAGGTAATACTTTGCCTCTTGGATTAATAATTTCTTCATAGTATTTGTATACTTTTTTGGGGGAGTTTTTTACTGTTGTTGCCATTCTATGAATCTGAGGAAAAGAAATTTCCTTTTAGCAATGCCACTAATGGAACAATCAAAAGCAATTTACCCACCAGCTAATGACAGACGTCCCCTGCTGAGGGCATAGCTTATTGGGTACATAAGAGTTAAATCGTCTAGCTTTGGAAGCAGCTGGGCAATTTACACTCCTTGCTGGGCTGTACAAAAATACTTGTTACATGTTTGTATCTGTTGAATAGATGATGATGATGATAGGGCTGTATGTCATATCTTCAAATTTCAAGTTAAATTTATCTTAACTGCCCTTAATAATTGTGCCCTTTCTTCTTTACTCATTTAAGGATCCAGCACTTGGCTGTTGCTAGGTTCTCCAGGTTTCTTTCCCTGCTGCTTTGCCATTCAGTCTTTAACTTTATACCTCTGTCTTTTTTTTCTGAATAGAAAAATGTCAAGAATTAAGTTGTTAAAATAGGCAGAATTTTCCTCTAGGGTTTCTGCTGTTGTATGAGGTATATAGAGGGTTCTGTCCTTGAAATACTTGCTTATTAATACCTGAAGTAGCTTGCTTTCTCATTTAACAATTCAAGTTTCAGTGAAAATGCCTAGTAATATAGGCTGAAGAATATCAGAAAAGATGATCTGCTTCCCTTCCAGAGCTGTTGCTGAAATTCTTCATTTGTAATCTATGGAAAGTGAGGGTTAGTGCCATGGCAGAAGTGAAAGTAAAAAGCCCAGAACAGGATTTGTGGAATATCGTATTTTAGTTTATTTTTCCAAGAAGCAACCTGTGTTGCAGAGGGCAGTTGCCTGGCTCCTTATGTGTTGGCTGTGCAGGTCTTTTTGCATGGCTCTGCAAGTGCAGGAGCTAAAGAAAACCTCAGGTCTGTTGCCATGTTGAATGATTATTGATGCACATCATTTTGATGCTGAGGAGGTTTCCCACTTCTGTGTTACAAGGACATAAGCTAATGGGCCTCTGTATTATTATTAAACATCCTTAACAAAATAGAGCCTAGAGAAACAAGAACACAGAACTCTTGAGTGCCCAGGTTGTGTGCCTGGCAGCTGAAAGACCAACTCTAAGTTGTTATGCTCATCTGCTTTTTAACAGGAGGGCCCGTGCAGCCTCTCGCAGGAGAGCACAGGCATCCTTCCCGCCCTTTGTTACAGAGAGGGGTGCAGGACTGTGTGTTTGTGTGTCTGCAGCTCCCAGGGCACGGGGCGCACATGCCCGTTCAGTGTGTTCACAAAGCTGCTCTTGGACAGGAATGGGTGCTGCTGCCTTTTCCAAAACTGTGCAGGCGAAGCAGATATTATCAGGGCTGGCCCTGGGGCATGAAATGGAAAGATCAAAGGATGTGGCAGCAGCACACAGAGGCTCTTCAAAGCCTGAGTAAGGGAGGATTGATAGAGAAAAGGAGAATGCTCTTGCTGATGTAATCACAGCCTGTGAGACAGGTTGGGTGTTTTTTTTTTTTTTCCTTAATTTAAACAAAGGCACAAAGACAGTCCTTGTTTGTTTAGAGAGGTGAAGCGTGTGCCACAGAGATAGAGCAGGGATACCTGAGTATATAGAAAGCATTCACGATTAGCATGGAGCTCTAGCATTTTGAAGTGATTGCAAAGTTGCAATTTTTAGTATTTTACTTTGCACGACTTTTGCATGTGGTATTCTCTCACTTGTGGTGTCCATGTGGGGTGAAGTAGGAAAATGGCAAAAGCCGTCCTTATTAAAATGGACACTTTTGCTTTCTCTTGAGAATGTTAGTTAAAAATTTCTGGGATTTGTATGAAAAGAAGTTGAGCACAGGCCAGACGGAGTTGGAGAGGAAGTGATAAGCTGGATCCACTGTTGAGAAGCTCAGGCTTGTTCAGGCACAAGCTGTATGGAAAGAAGCAGTTGTTCTCCCCTTTTGTCTATGTGGAAAAAGGGAAGGAGAGGTGTGACTTTTCTGGAACAGATGTGCAGGGATAGAAGGACTTTCCAATCTTTTCTTTTACAGACCTTACTTCTCTTTATATCCTGCAGCTGCAGAAGTATGTTTCTGCACCTTCATTTTTATTATGAAGATAAGGGATAGAAAATAGGTTTTCAAAGAGAAGCTTGTGAAATTGTGAGATAGAGCATGGTGGTGCCACTTTGCCACTTGAAGGTGTATCTGTCTGTTGTATGGCAAATGACCTGAGGTAGCAGAGTCTAATATCCAAAAAAATACTTGACCTTTGTGGGCATGACTCAAGGCCTGAATGAATAAGTATTACCAGAGAGGCAATGCATATCAATTAATGTAGTTGCATTGATTTCATACATGTTTGGAGCTCTTTAGCTTAGGTGGTGAGCAAAGCCTGCATGCATTTGCTCTTGGTGTAGACCGAGGTCTGTGGAGGGAGAGGTGAGAGGAAGAGTCCATCTCCCCATAAGTGTCTGGGAAGCTGTTAACTCCAAAACTGAAAAATAACCTCTCCAGTTTGCATTGTTTCACTTACTGATTGTTTTAGGAGAAAGATCTGATAGGTTTATCTCAGTCCCAAAATGTTTTTCAGGATGCCAGAAATCACAGTGGTTATTCTGCTGGCAAAATCTACAGCTTTCCTTCCCCTGTAGCCACGAGACCATTTACACTGCAGTTCAGATTAGTACACAGAATTGTGGTACTCTGAAGTCTGAAAATCTATCATGAGAGAAAGATGGCTGTCTCTGTTGTTAACTTGAATGCTTCATTCTGGGGTCAAAGCTACATTTATAGTCTGCTGAATTAGTTTATTACCTTAATAAGATGTCCCTACTCAAAAAGAGATTAATCTTCTTTATTGTGGAGTATGTGGGATGATACTGGCATTCTTCTCTTGTCTTATGTGAAAATTTCTCAATTTTGCTGGTCAGCATCAAAACTTTTTCTCTTCACTCCCCTGAATATGTCTTCTGCCATGCTGCTTCTACAGATGTGTCTGATTTGATACTTGACACTAATAGAAAGAGCTTCAATACACTTAAAATACTCTGATTTTAGTTTTTACTTACCAAACATTCAGGCACCAGGAAATTTGCACATCTTACAGAGCTTTGAGATGGGCTCTGACATGTATTTTTGTTACTGCTGCAGGCACTTTCCCCTCGTGATACAGAGAGGCTGGAGAAAAATTCTGGGATGGGAATCCTAGCAATCACTATGGCCTTCTGCTTTAAAATATATATCCTTTTTGGAAATCCCACCTAGATATGTGAAGGATAGACAGTTCTAGGCAGTTGTAGTAGACAGCAGTTAATAAAGCAGAGGTTTCTCTGCCCACAGAAGAGGAAAAATTGGTGCGTTCTGCCATCAGTATGGCATCCCCATGCTTCACTTGTAGTGAGCAGTAGAAAGAAAAAAGAGGTTTTAATGAATTTCCTCTCTGCTTACTGAGTTTGTGCAGCCACTACTGCTAGTGGTATCAGTGGCCTTTTGATTCATGCAGCCAAGTGAATTAACACAACTGCCATGCCAAGTTAACCAAAAAGTTCCTCTACTCTAGTGACTCTTTCTGGCAGAAGCCAGTAGCAGATACTTGAGAAGGAAAGTAAGATTAGAGCAAGGTGATGATGAGAATTCTGCAGTACATGCTTCCAGACTCGAGCAGCTTGTGGCTTAGGTGTTCCTATAAGCATCGACTGCTACACAAGAGCCCTTGATGGCTTTTTTTTTTTTTTTTCCACATTTTTTACCAGTCTGTTACTTCATGTGTAACTTTCTTGTCTAAATTTGAGAGAGCACAGGGAAGATGTGTTTTGGTTTTGAGGGCTGTTGCACGTTGTGACATTGTACTTATCCTTATTTTTGAATAGCAGTGGAGTATGTGTTGGTATCTGTAGTCTGGGAGGTGTAGAACAGCAGTTTTGTTGGCATGTGTGACACTTATTTACCTAAATTGTTCACTAACAGGATGAAGGGAAGTCAACCGGATCTTCGGAATTTTTCTCATTCTTACAGTCTAGTGTAAATTCTGTAGATTTTTTGAGCTGCAGGGGAAAAAACGTTGCCAGGAAGTAATTGTTCTTTCTGCCTCTTTCTAATTCCATGAAGCAGCTGCCCCATCTTTAGCTGCTATTAATGTTCAGAGCTCTCTGAACAAAGGAGTGTCAGGCTGATGTAACTTTTTCCTCTGTCAGACATTCCCTCTGAAGCCATCTTTTGTCTCGATGGCCCTATTGTAACCATTCATATACCGATGAATGAACAGGAAGCTGATGATAGTGAGCAGATGAGTCTGATCATGAACAGGTTTTGCTCAGGCTCCAGCTTGAGACAGTATAGATAGGAACAGAGCTGTACCATTATCAACTACAATGTGTGGCTTGTTCATTCAGATTTTCTTTTGTTTAAGAAACTGGAAAAGATTGTTAATCTAGGAGAAAATGTGCTAACTTTTTTTCCTGAACAAAAGTATTACCGATACAAATCCAGGAATTCTGTCAGTCATGCAAAGAGAAGTCTTACTTGAATGGCTGCATTTTTATTTTGTTTTTTATCTTTGGGATTGTGATTTCTGTCATGTTTGATTAGAGGTGATGGTCTCTTATTTGTTGTCCTTTTTGTGGCAAACCGGGTTCAAACCCATCCTAAAGATTCTAAGGAAGATCAGCACTTCAGGTGACTGATTGGTGAGGGGAGAGGGAGAACTTCTTCCCCCCAGCTCTTCCTCCATGCGTTTTAAAGCAGCAACTGTAGGCTGAGAACAAAATGTGTTCTTAAAGCCTAACATGAGCAGCGGTAGATGTGTCCTTTTTCTTCTGAACTGGAAGGGGATAGCAAGAGAAGCTTATCAGCTGAAGTACCAGCAAACATGGGTCCAAGCTAGTTAATGAAGTTAGCTACTGAAAGATGATATGATCTTGCATAGAAAACTTTTCTTAATCTGGGTGAATGTATTAAGTCAGACAATATATTGCTAAAATAGTGTATTCCTATGATGACTTGAGGCACTCAGGAAAAAAAAGGCAATGCTATCTAGTGATATTAGGTACTAGAAGTAAGCAAAATAATGGTAGAGGATTTTGGAGCCAGTTTGAAGACTGATGGTGAATACTTTGATGTACTATTAGCTACCTGGCAGAGGTCATACACTGTATGACAGTCACCGAAGCATCCTAACCACGGCTTTTCTAACAGAGATGTTTTTCTCATGTGACCTTGGATGCTTGCAATATATACTAGCCTCCTATAGATGTATAACCTATTCTCAAAATGCCTGATGGAATGAAGGGACTCTTAACATGTAGTTTTAAGAAAATGAGCACCAATAGTTATTTAAATATCACAGACAAAATTAGCAGTTTCCTAGCAGTGGAGGACAGAGATGCTCTTATGAGTGCAGTTGTTTTTTTCACAATACCTAGCCTTTTCTGTTTATTTTTGTGATCGGGCACAGATTCCATTGACTTTGTTTTTATTTTTACATCTGTCACATTTTCTGCAGTCCTTTTTCTGTGTTTATATCTGACTGAATGTACCTTGTAAGGACCTTGGTTAAAGGGATTCTCCCCAAGTCACAGCTGTATATACAGCGTATCAGTCCTGATCTTGAAAAGGATCTTGGTTAATTGTAATACAAACTGGAGGCGTGCACCAGGAAGAGCAAAGAGGGATCATAAAAGGCTTCTCAAAGTTGTGGCTACGATTTCTTTTCCTTCATAAGAATCAAGTGTGTTCTGAAAACCTTATCCTGGTGGAAGTAGCTGAAGATTTCATGAGAGTGTTGCAATTACTAGAAAAGGACCAGAGAGAAAAGCAGACCTTGTGAGCAACATTAGGCTCCAAGAGCTTGAATACTGCATGCAGTCAAGTAGTCAAGTCAGTGCATATTAAAATTGGAAGGAAAGACTAAAAAAAGGAATGGGTAGATCACAAGCTGTGGATCATCCGTGTCATGTAACAGAGTGACACTGAAAAAGACTGAATTTTACCAGCTTGACAAGTGACAGTAAAAATCTGATGTAGAGAGAGTGATTAAGGAAAAATTATTGGCTACTCCTTGCAAGACAAGGATTGTCAGTGTTCTCAGTGAAATTCACGTAACAGTTTTACAGTCAGGAAAAGAATGTACATTGTAAAAATAGCAAGTTGTGTTTCTTGCTGTAGGGTGGTGTAAAAGCCATAAGTATGTGTGTCATCCTAAAGGACTTAGGTAAAAATATGAAATGTAGATGCACTGCTTACTATTAAACACAGTATTTTGGGTGAAGTCTCAGGTCTGGAGCTGTATCTAAAGAATAATCATTCCATATCTGTTCTGCTTTTTCTGTTCTCCAAACGTCTGCAGTTGGCCACTGTTGGAGATAGGATGCTGTGCTGATTGGATTTTTGATCACATTCTGCATGGCTGTTTTCATGACTTGCCCAACATTTCTTATGAATTCTGTGGCAGAGAAAGCAATCCAGTCTCTTGGGAAGCATTTGGCTGCTTTAACCACAATGCTGTATTTTCTTTTCTCATAGTATCTTGCCTCATTCACTGTACTGTCCAGATTTTCTAAGATGTGAGGGAAATGTGCTGCAGACAGCACTCATTCACCGGGTGACCACACTGCTCTGTCCTTGGAGTACAGTTTGCACCACTAATTTCCCAATCAGTGAGGCATACCTCAGTGCTAAGATGTGCCAGCAGGAGATACCCAGGCCTATAAGCTTTACTGAACTTACTAGCATGGGCTGCATGCCATGGCTACAGGAGTTAGGTTGGGAAAAAAACAAACAAACGGAAAAAAGGGTCATGGGATGGAAGAGAAGGCAATGGATTAGTGGCCATAGGAAGGAAGTATTAATCATACAGAAAAAGATGGTAAAAGAAGGAAGGAGAGCTGTGGTTGTACAGGTATCTAAAATGAATGCTGAATTGGGCTAATAATTTTAATTATTTTCATTCTGGCAAATTTTAAATTTTAGAATTTTTTTCACCCATATATAGGATGCTGTATATACATTAATACAGGGTCAGAAAAAGCTGAGGAAGATTGTTTTGATTTACAGTTCTGTAAGCAGTTCAGTTTTGTAGTTTTTTATTCAGTGGAGTTCATGTTTGTTCTTAGATCAGGGAATTAACCTCTTCGTAATGAAAGGAGACTTCAACAGGTCTCCTGAATTTCAGAAACTTCCATTTTTATTAGTTTGACTTCAAATAACATCAATTGGATCCTTCAGGCACCAAGTGCTAGGTTCCTGCAAATGCCTTCGATAAATGGAAAAGAGCAAAGGACTGATAATTACTTGAGTGCAGAACAGTTCTGCATTCTGGTTCAAAATGCCAAAGCATAGGCTGTGAGTAGTGAGTGAAGCTGGCCATCAGTCAGCCTTTGATGGTGACCAAGTGTTCCAAATTCTTCAGTGGGACTGAGTTATGGAGCCCATGTTACATCTAAGTTGGTTATTTGCTGTGCAAAATCAGCTGAGGCTGAAAAAGGGAGGAAGAATTTCACAATCTGTGAAATGGGAATATTTGCTGTGACTACTTCAACAATGTGCTATGTTAGAATTAAGCATAGCACAGCTTTTTATTTTCAAGTCATTCTTTCTACTACAGAGCATTTTTCAGTGGTGACTCAGGGTAGAGCTAATCTCACTCAAAATGGTTGCCCTTGCCAACTGGAACAATAGGACTGAAGCCATAGGCTGCCATCAGGTGGCAATTTTTAAGAAGGGCATTTTTTCCTCAGTGGATTTGAGTATTTCTTTCTGTCTGGTAACATGGAAGGTTGCAATATGCACTGAGTTGTAATAGAAGGTTTTGAAACAGTGCATTACTCATTGCTTTACCAGAAATGGAGAGCCCAGTGCGCCAGAAAGCAAACTTTAAACCTTAATCTTATTTTCAGGAAAACTCTTTGCACCTAATTTACGTGCTGTAATACTGGCCTGTACTTTTTTTAAAAGTACTCAATTCCCTTATGGACAGGGGCATCTTTTCCCTGTGGTGTGAATGAGGAAGTCAAGTAGGGAGAGAGAAAGGACTGCTTTCCGTACAGTCGTAAAGGGACCTGACTTTGCTGGGGCAGAAACCCTCCACCTTCATCGTTTGTTCAGCTGAGATCTAGTGAGCAGGCTGGTCTGTTCTTCACTGGGCATGGTGCAGCAAGGTAATACAAGTGTGCCTATTTGCTGCTGGGTGCACCTGGGCTCAGGAGTCATCAAGTGAGGTGCCTGGACCCACCAGGATGGCCACTGTCTCCTTCAGAGGCACGTTGCTTGCATCAGTAGCTCAGAAGTGAAGTGAGAGAATCCTGGACCCATGGGCTGGCAGGATGTCAGAGGAAACAGGGAAATGCATTCAGTTTCTGCTGTGAGACAAGCTGAGGTATGATGAGAAAGGGATATCACCTTCCAGTAAAGAGGATCGTGTTCTGTTGTGTACAGCGTGTTCTCGAGCCTTGTCTTGTGTAGTTGCAGCAGAGTTTTTGGCTTCGCTTTTATTTAGGCTGCACTGTATGTAGACTGGAGAGATTGTGCTGGTATCTGTTATAACATTGGACCTGACAAAGAAGTGCACATAAAACCAGGTGTGATGTTTGGACTTTGCCAGGGAATGTGAGTGCAAAGCATGGGCAGAGCATGATGGAGGCTGTGGGAGTAATTTCTTGAGAACTTGACCCTGGAGAAAGGGGAGACAGTTTGGAAACAAACAGAAAGCTGTACCTACTTGGACCTGTGCTTTCAAAATTGTTTGGCTTCTTTGCCTCTGAAAGTTCCCTAACACCTTAAAATGTTTTCATGTAGGCAGAAGTCATAAACTGGGGACAAATCCATTGAAGGTTGTCAAATGAAAGGAAAGTCAAATGATAGGTCTTGGAGAGGAAAAGTTCGGAGCACAAAGTGGGGAAACTGGGATACGAGAAGGCACGTGGCAGCTGGAATTTGAAACAGAACTTCTGTAAACTTTACTTGTTTGTGTATTGCTCCAGGATGGCTTATAAAAGGTTAACAAAAATCTAACCAAAAGGAAAGCTTTGAAAAACAATTTAAGATGAACTCTGTCTTCAGATAGTAAAAAATGTCACAGGGATTTTCTTTAGCACTTTTTGGTTGCTACAGTGTAAGCTAAAGTTAAATGTAGAGAGCGGGAGAGTACTTTGTAATTTATGATAAAATTCAAAACAAGAATATGATAGTTACCCTCAAGTCACCTATTTATAAATCTAGAGATCTTAAAGGTTAAGCTTCAGAGAAATGTGCATGAAGGTAGGAAGTAAGGGGAGGTGTCCAAAATAGTCTAATACCGTAGCAGCATAATGAAGGAAACTGCAGTGAAAACCCCTAACACCCAGAGCTGATTTCAATATTTTTCATCCTCTAATGTCATGAGATAGATGTGTGTAGGGATACGTGAAGGGATTTGCAGTAGGCTGAATCAGAACTGCGTAATTTTTGGTAGAGGAGTGAGGAAAGACTGGACAGAGTATGCAGTGGAGATACTTTCATATCAAGAGAGAGGAATAAATAAGATTCCTTAGAAATAATGGAATGTAGGGAGAGCAACTGAGGAAGAGTGTGGAGAAGAAGACTGGGTGCTGGAAAATCTAGTCTGGGCAGTGAGAGGAGGCAGTGCTGGAATCCCTCTTCTGTTGGGCCTGTGCCTCAGGGTTGTGCTGCAAGCTCTGGGAACTGAGAAATCATTACTCCGCTACTGAGATTGAGAACATCTCTCGGTGGCACAGTCTCAAAGAATCATGCTAGGAGTACTCAATGAAGAAACAAGGCTGGTATACATTGCTTCAGTTTTCAAGGAAGCTCTTCTCTGGGGTACTCTGTATGTTGAAGGCTTGGTGACAAATACCCAGGTAAGCACCACAGTTCCATGTTTGGTCACTGTGTTGTGTGGTGCAGGTGAAGGCCAGTTCTGCTGTGTGCACGAACAAGCTCTAATATCTACTCTCCTTTAGAGATAAAATCCCCAGAATAAATGTCCCATACGTAGAGTTTCCAACTTGTCCTTGGGTTCAGTGTCTTAAAATGCTCTAGCAGTGATGCAGACACTTATGTACTGAATTTAAGTCTGTGAATAACAGGCTTTCTTTTTTTAATCAACTTCACATAAATCGGAATGACTCAAAATCAGTGTTCTGTTTTAGGCTGTTTAATGTGTCTTGCCATTGTGAAGGGCATTAGTATTTTCAACATATTCAAAAACTTTCAAGAGCATCTTCTGCAGCACAGGCTGAAGGAACTGCTGTTGGCCAGAGATCGTACGGTTTCTAGAATGTTAAAAGAGTCTGTATGTAAATCAGGTCATATGCTAACCTAAGAAACAGGGTACATCTTTAGGCTATGAACTATTATCTTTCAGCCTTGACAAACTTTTTCACGCTGACTAAAGGAATGTAGGTCTTATAGTGTATCACTGGTGTGTCTTTTGCTTCCCTGGTGGTACTTCCACACCAACTTTCAGTCAAGGTGGCAATCAAAAGCTTTTTAAATATTAAAACCTTTCTTTCTGTCAACTTTTGTATTGCAACCCAGAGGATTTGTTCAGACAATGTAACTTTGCCATTTGAATTTTCACTCAAGCTACCACTGTATGCTGACAGCAACTGAAACTTCATGCTCCAAAACACATGCTCAAGAAGTGTGTCTATTCATCCTTAGCAGATGCCAACTGCTTCCCTTTTGTGTGTGTTTTGGGGAAGATTCTAGGAGTGAGGTGGGAGGTAATTATAATGAAATTATTTATGTCCTACCATTTCTTGATAATTCAACAACTGTATTTTTAAGTTCTGTCAGCTAATTGAGCCACAGAATAACAAAATACTGATTTTTGTCAGGGAAGGATGACAGTCAGTTTTCTAAAATAGAGTAGCCTTTAGCTTCTGAGAACTAGAAAAGTTAGAATTTTAATTTTTAATTAATTCTTAAATTTTTATTTTCTTTGTTAATGATAGAGCAATTTTGATTCCTCTTTGCATTCAGATGTTACTTAATCTGTTAGATTTCACTGCTTGAATTTCCATCTTCTTTTCCTTTATTTGAGGACTAGGAGTTTAATTTTTACATTCAATCATCATGTTCTCATTTAATACAAATGTCTCCAAAAGTTATGAGAATTCTAAGAACCAGAATCTGGGGTTGTTCTTATGCTGGCTTCTGATTTTTATGCAAATGTTGCAGGTAGCCAAGAGTCAGGATCATTATCTCACAGTTTCTCCAAGAAAAATAATGAATGCTTTGTTGGGTAATGTTTGCAGGCAGTGTTTATTGTGGGACAGTCTCCCAGGCTCCAACTGGGAAGATGTATTTGTTTTCTATGAGAAGTAATGAAACTACAGCTGGCTGTGCATTATCTGCTGGTTTGTTTTTTTTTTCATCCCTGTTCTATGTGTAATCACTGAGACAAAATTTTTAATTTTGAATTGAGCAGAAAGTTGATCCTTGTCGCTGCCTTCTGCCTGCTGCATCCACTATGTATCTTGGTAAGTTTAAACACTAGTTCAAGTGTCTGAAGTGCAAAAATGGGCAAAGGATTAAAATATCCTTAATCCTTCTCTCTTATGCTTTGCCTGATGGAAAGTGCAAAGCTGCCTAGTTTATATTGCCAGCTCCAGCTCTATCCTCCATCTCTGAATTTCACTACAGCCCCAGGGGAAGCTGCACCTCCCTGCCTCTCCCACAGCTGCTGGACTTTGATGAGGACATGCCTTCGCTCTTTCTACTGGCCTCCCCTGGCAACCAGCCCTTTGAAGATGACCTCTTGCTGTTTGCCTGTTGTCTCTTGTGTTGGATTATAGATGAGAGGTTGGCATGAGGGGAGGGGGATGGGATGGAGTGTTGTGCATTTTAAGCCTCATTTCTTTCTGCATTCTCATCTTTTTTTTCCCCTTTATGACTTTTACCTCTCTATATAAATAAAATGTTGTCTTGCATATGGTAAATTGTTTCTGGCAGAAATACAGAGTTTCTGCTTTGCATTTGTATATAGGACAAAGCAAGTTTGATTAGTTTTGTGGTGAGGACTTTGCATTCTTTAACAATTTTCTCACATTAGTTCCCTTCTCCCATCCTTCTTTTTAAGGACAATGTTGTTCTTAGTTATAGGGTAGCCTTTCTCTGTGTGCATGTTCTCTGTTCCTCTTCCCTCCCTCTGGCCCCAGTGAACGAATCCTTTTGGAGAGAGCACAAAATAATCACCTTCTTAATGAAGGCTATGATGTGAAATGGAAAGGGATGCACTAGAGCTCTGTGGCTGGGTCACATTTTGCACAGACACTGACTACTTTTAGAAATCCAAACACCCAGGCTTTGCTAGGTATGAGAATATCCTTCATGAGAGTTTTATAGGGCCAGTACCTGTAGGGTAAGAACTTCAGCATTACTGGAGATCAAACAAAACATAGGAATACATGTCCAGTTTTCACTACAGTGGAAGGTGGTAAACAAGTGAGGTGTTTTAGGACAGAACATTGTAACTAACAGAGTTTACACACTTTTTTATCAGCCGTTCTCAATTTTTCTCAGTGGTGAAATCACTTTAATCTTCAAAATCTGGCACGGATAGCAGAATGGTAGTTGATATTGCTTGTGAATATTGATGAAAAAAGTCAGAAGGAATACATATTTTGAGGGTATTTTATGGCAAACATGAAGAAAGTAATTTGGATGTACCTGTGTATCCAGCTGGAATGCCTCAGTGCAGCATGCCACCTAAAATTAGAACAGGATGTGGGAGGTGTCTGTGATCTCTGCATATAACTAGTCCGTATCTGTAACACTGCTTTTTAATGGGATCTTCTAGTAATATCTTCTCTTTCAAAAAGGGTGACTCAGAAATAATTTGTGTTAATTTTAACTCCTTTTTCTCTCCTTCCCTACCCTTCTGTTTGTCTAGCAAAGTTCCCCACAAATCTGAATGCAGGCAAACCAGCTCTGCTTGTTGGCAGTTTACTCCATAATACACTGAATACTTTCTCTTGCTAGAAGTCCTAGAGGACTCTGGAAAAGCAAGTCAGATCTTAAACTCCATGTAACATCAAGAACTTCCTGGAAAGCCAGGGTCTAGACCCGTTAATGTGTCAGAAAAATGAACTGTAGTGAGTTTGGAAGTCAGTCACAAACCGGTTTACACATATAAAGAATAGTCAATTCTGGTGTGGGGTCTTACAGTACTGTGAACTTTTGGGTCAGCAGGAGATCTCTCAATGTGCTTGCTAAACTTCTGTGCTAAAATACAATCTGCAAATGAGTAGCTTGATGACTTTTCAGAGCTAAATACAATACTGCCTTCTCTGGTGCATGCACATGTTTGTGTTGTCTTTTAATTCCTTCCTAACACTCATGGAATTTTTATTCCAGCCAGATTTTAAGTGTGCATCGTATGTGTTTTTGGCAAGAGAATGCAAATGGAAATTTCTCTTAGGGTGCTTTACATGAACAACTTCAATCAACTGGTTGTTTGGTTGTTTTGGGTGTTTTTTTCTCTTTAATTGTTACATTCATTCTTTCTGGGCCCCAGACATTCCCTGGAGTTGAACAAATAGACCCCATTATGTTGTGTGATGTTTGTAAGGGTGTCCTCATACTTCCTACTCCATTTTCTGCTAGAAAACTTAGTTGCAAAGTATGGGTAACTCCATATCAGGCCTCTAACGTAAATCAATGAAATTATATAACACTGACCTGATACTTTCAGTTATAAGTCCCTGCTTGAGTGTTATGGGAAGAAAGTAGGTTTTATTGAGAGGTAGAATAATTCTGGTTTTCCCCGTCATTTATGATTATGTCTAACATTTTGGCCATTAGTGCATTTTGGGGTTTTGTCTTGTTCTTTATAGGGCCAGAACTCTTTTGTTTTACCATACAGCTACTGGCCTTCTTCTGCCAAAAGTAACCTGTGAAGATACCATTTAATTCCCAGATTTTTTCTCTAGTCTCCCTTAGTGGCATTGTGCCTGAATCTTTTGCCAGCATCTTTCCACCAATTTAAAGCGGAGGGGAAAATGCCACAATTGTAAACATGACTTTATTCCCCTTTATTCCATCAGTACTGTAGTAAGACAATTCAATGTAATCAAAGCACTTAAATTTTTAAGAAATCTTCCTTCAAGTTGTCTGGGGTATGTACATCTTTGTATATGGAGCTCTGTTTTTAAGCTGCTTTGAAGAAAGAAGAGGCCAGCTTTCTATTTGAATGAACCAGGAGCTTCCCTTGCAAAGTGTTTGGAGTAATTAGTGTCCATCTGCTTTGTTGTAGTAGATCTCAACAGCATAGCTTGGGCAGTACACTAAATCACTGCCTGTGCAGTAAGTCTGGTGCAGGTGTGCTGAATTCAGTTTTGTACACATCTGTTACTGTGCGTGTGCTGTGGGTATCTGCAGCGTCTCTGAGCTGGGGCAGTCCTAGCAGGAGGATGCCTGGGAGCGTGCCTGGGAGGTATGTCTTTCAGCTGTCAGTTTTCTTCTTCTGAAGGATTTGAAGCTGGACCATAATGCAGATGAATTGCCTTTGCTGATGAACTAGATTAGTGCCAAGATCTGGTTCCCTAGTTAACAAAATCTACCCTAGCTGCTCTTCAGAATTTACTGCTCCTTTTCACAGGATCTGGTGGACTGTGTGTAGTACTGGCCTATCTGCATTGTATTTGACTGGCCTTTTCTGCATGGTGGATGTGTTCAACCGAGTATCTCTGGTTTTACATTTAATTACAGCATAGACTGAATTTCTCATCATCTGTTTTGGCATACTTTGTGGAGTAAGTGGACTGTGAGAGGATTGTAGGAATGCCTGATGCTCTTGCTACAGAGAAAGTTTAGTGGAAACCACTTGTGGGTTCAATGCTAACCATTGGCTTGGACTGCGTAGTCACAACAGATAGCCAAGAAAAGTGCACTGCTGAAATGCTCAGGTCCTGTGATGTTACATTTTGTGGCAGTTTGATTTTTGGCAGAATGTACTTCTTTAAAACAGAAAAAATATGCCTGAAAATGAAAAGAAAATGGAGTTTTCTGCTGGTGATGAGGAGCAAATGTTCCTCACTGCATGGCAAAGCTGCATGGTCTAGAGCAGCACAGGGTGATGGGGAAATGCTTCCAGCTTTCACCTTTTCTAAAAAGGCTGCTATTTTTCAGCTGCAGCTAGCATAAAAACCCTCATGTTTTATTAGGCTTCAGAAACAATAGCAATGCCTAGCGTATTTTTTTTAAAAAAAACCACTACTCTTTAGTTCTTGAAAGGTTTTTTTCTTTCCTCCCTCCATTTGTACAGTTTTGGATTGTTCATCTGTAATGGAACATTCTACTGATGGCTTATTCAAACAGCATAATACAGTCTTAGTAATGCTGGGTTGGAATATTGCAATCAAGAACCGTAAATCACTTTTTGGCAACAGATTGCTCTGCGAATGCAGAAGAGTAAATGGAGATAGAAAAGTTCTTCATTGCACTGTATTTGTAGGTAGTGGAAACAAATAGCCTTGGGATGATGCGGTTGTATTAGTATCTTCATTATGTTGAAGATCAAAATCACAGCAGTGGCAACAATGTGGCAAATGTTGATCAGCTGAGATTACATAGGTGACAAGAATGAGTATAAAGTAATTTTGTTTAATTTTTAAGTAGTTTCTCTTTTAATAGGTAAGAAGGTAAACATTCTGAGGAAATGCAAACAATAAGTGTTGTTAGCATTAACTTGACTGGTTTTCAGCCTTCTTGGTCTCATATTAGTTACTTTAATAATTTAAGCTTCTTGTGCACCTGCTCGCTGGCTGAGCATGAGAAACTGAAAAGTCCATGATTTAAAGTAAGCACCACTGAGCAACAACTGAAACATCAGTGTGTTATCAACATTATTTTCATACTAAATAAAAACAACGGTACTGTACCAGCTACTAAGAAAACCAGGACACTAGTTCATATCTTAGCCGTTTATCAGCAAGGATGTTGAAGGAGACCAATGTCAAATGCTTCACTGAAGTCAAAGTAGATGACATCCACAGCTCTTCTCTCATCCATGGCACAAGCTGCTTCATGGGAAGATACTGAGATTGGTCAAGCATGGTTTATACTTAATAAATTCCAACTGACATTTTCAGTTGCCATCTTGTTCTTCATGTACCTGTAAATAGCTTCCATAAGGATCTGTTCCATGATTTTCTCAGGTACTGAAGAGAGGCTGACTGCACTGGGGTTTCCCAGATCCATCCTCTTGTATTTTTGCAGGTAAGTGTATTATTTGTCCTTTTCCTGTCGTCAGGGGCCTTCCCCCCAGGTCCATGATGTGTGAAATGTAATAGAGCCTGGCTTTGCAATTAGGACAGCCAGCTCTCATAGGACACCTGGAGGCATCCTTTCAGATGTCTGTACATCTGGTTTGCATGGATGATCCCTAACTCAACCCTCCTTTACTGTCAGCTATTTGTTGCTTGGCCTTGTTACTGCTTTGTGCCAACCCCATCCAGTAACAGACATACATTGTTTGGAATTCTTCTTGCTATTAATCTACTTATTAGTCTTGACATCTGTTGCCAGTTTGAGCTCCAATTGAACTTAATGCTTTTCTAATTAAGTTCCTGCATTTCCAAGAAATATTTTCTATACTCATCTTTGGGAGTGTGCCCCCTTTTTCCATCTCTGTAGTTCATCCAGTTTCTGGTTAGTCTGGCATCAAAATACTGGATTGTCTCCGAATCAGACACTCTGCATCCTCTAGTGCTTTTTAGTGAATGAAGAAGTTGTTGTTTGTTCAAAATCTGTTTGGTGACTTATTTTTATTACATTTTGAAAAAACCATGTATGCTCAGTCCACTTTTTGCATTCAGTAAGGCTGGTTTGACAGGGGAGATACTGCAGAAATCGCAGCAGAAGTGTACTAATGTTTTGGTTTTTGCTTCCTGTAAAACACTTACCTTGTTTGGTTGCCTTATTTCACTTGCGCCTTGATATACTCCAGACTTTGGATCCTTCTTTAGAAGAAGCTTCCCTGGGGCATGGGAGGCAGAATATAAGATACAGAGCTTAGAAGTGGTGGCAGGACACCAAGGGGCTGGGTAACTAAAAGTATCTGAAGTCTGCACTGAGTTACTGGGCTCTGCTTCTGTACACCTCAGGGAAGCCAAAAAGGGAGCTCTCTTCCCTTCCATTACCAGAGGCTGCTTCCACATACATGTGGTTTAGGGGAAAGCTTTGAGAAAAAACTGCATTTCCCTGATGATAGACTTCACATTTAGGTTGACTTGTTTTTTGGTGGTTTTTTCTTAGTTTTATTACTGCCATTGTAGTTTGTCCATAATCTCTTTGGTTTAAAGTGAAACATGTCTGTGATCTATAAATACCTTGGATCCTCCCTGGACCTGACAGGTATTTTCATTTAGCCTTATCTTTTTGTGTCCTGTGATCTTCTGTGATTAATTCATTTGTATCGTGACAAGAAACCACAAGAACATGACAAGCACTTGCACTGCATGAGTCCTGTTGTAAACCACCATCAGCCCCAGTGGATAGTGTTTTGCTGTATCTGGGCAACTAATCAGTAGAAATAACACCAGTCTTTTAAGCTTAAATTCATTAGCTCATGTTGCACTTCTAATTGATATCCCTGTTTTGGAAAATTGAAGTATATTCTATTTGTCATGATCTCAAGAGATGGCTACAGTGTAAGCCTGTGGCATCCAAGAAGAATCTACCAACTACTTGTGGCTTGAAGCGGTGGAGTGCTTTTGTGAACAAAAAGTTTTCTGTCAGTGAAACCAATATCTTATTGGTTATGACTTTTTTCTCTCTCTTAAATAAATGTTTTTTAGAATTGTACTACTGGATTGACACTTACTAATATGGACCTTGAACATAATTTTTAATTTCAGAATACAGACAAAACCTGCCATGCAAGTTCTCATGCTCTCCTTTACGGTCTTTTATGGGACATGGGTAGGTCCCCAGAGCCCTTCTATGTTATTTTGTGGGCTTAAGTGGTCTAGAATTTATACTAACTTTGCCACTACAAAAGTATATTTCACTTTTCTGGCTGTTGGCATAGATTTGTGAGCCTTTTTAAAATCTCTATTTTGTTACTTTTGCCCTTTTTTCTGCCTGATGAATTTTCACTTCTATGAGCAACTCAATTCTGTAAGCTTAGAAGGATGGTAGCTGCCCAGAGGATGGGATGTGGGTGCTCAGGATGGTGTCGGTCCCTCACCCAGTCCCTGCCCCTGCAACAGTGTCATTTCTGGTCACTATTGGAAAACCATGAGATTTTGTTATACCTGAGTTATCCAAATCCGTCTGCCAAATACCTAGCTAAACAAAGAGGGAAATGTTTCAGTTTTGTATTTCAGAATGTGCTGGTATGTCAGAGGCAAGAGAAAACCTTAAAAGAATAGAGATGCTTACCAGGCTGGGATGTAACTTTAGTTTAGACAGGCAATATTGAGTCTGGTTCTTCCAGCATATACCGCAGAATTTTAGAGCACCAACCCCTTTGTGGGCATGAGGAAGTCACACTTCAGTGTTTTGGGAAATGATGCCTTGGTATCCTGACCTCTGTTTCTTGAACTAGGAAAACTATATGGCATGAAGCTGAATTGGGGGAAGTGTAGGCTGGGTATCAGGAAAAGGTTTTTTTCACTCAGAGGGTGGTTGAGCACTGGAACAGGCTCCCCAGGGAAGTAGTCACAGCACCAAGCCTGTCTTGAGTTCATGGTGCATTTGGACAATGCTCTCAGACCCATGGTGAGATTCTTGGATCTGTCCTGATAGGGCTAGGAGTGGGACTTGATGATCCCAATGGGTCCCTTTTGACTCAGCATATTCTATGATTCTATATATTTTGTTTCTCTCCACATTAATTCTCTGCCACAGGAAGTATGAAGGTTCTTACAGAGTGTTATCAACTGAAGTTGCAAATGGATGCAGAGTTAGTTAGGGCTCTCTGACATATATATAAATCTTTACCTGGCTTCACAGGAGGTACGTTTCTTAATTGCATGCTGAATTACCAATAGAAATCAACCACAGATTCTCTTGGTGCACACTGTGTGTCAGCAGGTGCAACTGCCATTCGTGATATGCTCACTGTAACAATGAGAATAAGCAAAAGGGGAATAGGTATTTAGGAGACTTAGTAAATCTGAGAGATCCTTTGTTTTTTAAAAAGATAAAATTTGTGCCAACCTCAAATAGGGGATCAGTATCCAAAATGAATGAAAAATAGCTATGCCTTGTATCTCTTCCCCTATTATTTGTCAGAAGATAGAACACCTCATTAGTTACATGGGATTAAGCACAGAGGGAGGCATTGGCAGTTCATTTTAGAGGAAGACTAAAACTTAAGAATGGGAAGAATAAATAGGTAATTTTAGTGAAAAGGTTCTTGTTTCATTTGCTACTGATCTCTTACTGCTGTGACCAGAGTGCTCATTCTAAACTGTGTGTGCCTTGCTATGTTCCCATAATGCCATATCACAGGAAGCCTTTCTTGGGGAGCAGAGGTAATGCCACTAAAGCTGCACAGCTGCCAGCAAAGATATGTATAACGTGGAAAATGTTTCAGTTAAGTTTTTCTCAAAGGGTGGAGAAAGAATGATGATTTGTGGCTTGTGGGATCTAAAGAATTGAGTTTATAATGAAGAATTTAATTAGATGGAAGGTTGGGAAGGTAATGTAGAGTCTTTAAGGCATGTTATTCAAGTTTGTAAACTGTACAGGTCTCGTTTGCTAGACTTAGCTTGTATTAGAACTGGTATCTTGTCAGGAAAGAGGAAGAGTTGGGATTTGGTAAGGTTGAGTCATTTTGTTTCTACTGGAACTGAAATTACAAAATCTGTTTACACTGTTGATATGCTCTGTCTCTCTGCAAACTACTGGAAGTACCTGAGACACAGAAATATCAGCCCTGGTTTTATCCAAGTGAGCACAGGGCCCCAAAGCAATACAGTGGGATCACCTTGATGTGAGTGAACACAACTGTCCTGCTTCCACACCCAAGCCAGTAAATTTTTAGTGGTATGATGTACCGTGTGAATTTAATGGATTGAAGGTTGAAGCTCACTTGTGATCTTAACATGTTGTGAATGTACCCTTTGTCTTTTTTTGTCCTTTTTTTTTTTTTTTTTTTTTTTGGTTTGGGGGGGTTTTTGTTGGTTTGGTGGGGATGGGGATGTTGTGGGAGGTTTTTGTTGCTGTTTTTGTTTGTTTGTTTTGTTTAGTCTCTTTGGGATCCTTAATTGAAGTGTGGATTGTGAAAAAGAAAATCAAACAAAACCACAACCTTATTAATGGACCACTGAAGTTGGCTTTCCTGTTAGCCACTGGAGTCTCAATATGGAGTGTGAATGAAATAATGTTTACTGGGATATGAAGCCATAGAGAAATTTATGCAGAGAAGAGATTCCTGAGTGGAAATTGTATGCTCAGAGTGATGCTCAGTGATGTCCCAGGGACATGGTTCTAACAATGCTGGTCAGAAACATTACTATAGGGCTTGGTGTGTTCATGAGGAAGGAAGTACTAGATAAGATAGAAATTGATGTTGATGTATAAAGAGATGTGTATTCCCTGTGAAATAAACACTAAGAAATTTTTGGAAGTGTTGGAAAAATGCAAAACAGTTATGCGAAAGCCCAAATGTGGGGGGGGGAGGGGGAGGGTATTTGTGCGTTTTGGTTTGTTTTTTTTTTAAGGTGGGGGAAGTGAATGTCTTCCAGTGTGATGCAACAAAATCCTGGGGAGTTTGTAGCCTGCAGATGTACTTAGTAAGTTTTCTACATTTGCCAGCACAGGGCCTGCAGCACCCTATTAGTTTTGCTTATTGCTTACACTGGGTTTTGCATTTGGGTTTGAGGTTTCTTATGTGAAAAATCATTTTGCCATTGTGTGGTGGCTTAATAAATTTCAGTCTGCTTTGGTCGCCGATGCACTGGTAGGAAATGTAAAGTAGGCATTCTGTGCCTGGGTTGTTAGACTACAAAATGGAATCCACTTGTCATGTTTGTCCTTGCACAGCAGTGGTGGTGGCCAGGATGGCCGTGCTGAAGGAGAATTCTGTGACAGCTGCTTGGTTTTGTTTGCTAGCCACACCACAGCTTTCCTCTAATAACTAGTTCATAGTACAATCTTGCTATGGTTTGTGAGTAAGAGTGTTCTAAGTGGGCTTAATTCATGGGTTTGGACAAGAATTTTAAACCTTCTTTCTCTAGGTGAATACAACTATGTAAATGGCATGAGTCCTGTATTGAGAAGATGAGTTCCTGCTTAATTTTTTCCCCTTTATTAGCAAACTTGCCAAGGATTCCTCTTTCTAGGTTCTTGCATCAGGATAGAGTTCCGAACCTGCCTAGCAAACACAGTTCTTTGGACTAGGTTCAAGAAGCAGGAGCTGTTGGTCCTTGGAAAAGGAGTTTCAGAATGCCATGGAGTGGTCAGTAAATGCTAAACAGAAATCATCTCTTGCCGTAAAAATGATATTTCTCACATCTTGCACTGTTCTTCATTTTACCTGTTCTGTTTTCATATTCCATGTTCAATTTGAAGTATTGTGCAACTTTTCAGAAATAGCTCATTTAGTTACGTATATTGATTTTGGTTTTACTGTGTTCCAAAATTCATTCCCTGGATTTCAAACTTAGTGCCTGATACCTGCTTCTTCATATATGTGCCTCAGATGACACTAGTCAATGTTGTCATCTCTATTTTGTCCAAGGCAGCTGTAAACACATAACGCTCTCTGAATTCTTCTTAATGTGTTGTCTCAGTTTAAAAGAAACCAAGATGTCTGTCAAGGAAAGTGAGGAACCCTTCTGGACTAGGAAGGGGATCGCTCCCCAAAAACCACCACAACTTTTGAAATTAAGAGACTTTACTCAGAGAATGTAGAGAAAAAGGGCAACAGTTCTTTGCTACAGATATATATGTATAACCAAAAAACAAAACAAACAAAAACCCCCCACCAAGCCCCAACCAACCCAAACACCCGCAGAACAAAGAGCACCCCCATGTAAGAGCCGGCGCGGTGCCCGCGGCGGGGCTGCAGTGCCCCGTGCTGGCGGCAGGGGGCGGTGCAGCGGCGGGGCTGCAGTGCCCCGTGCTGGCGGCAGGGGACGCTGCTGCGCCGCGGGCTCCCCCAGGTGGCCGCTCCCGTGGGCTCCGCAGGGGCCCTCGCAGTGTCCTTTGTCCAAAAGAGGGGGAGCAACAACCCGGCAGGTGGCATCGGCCCCTCCAGGAGTGTGCAGGGCTGATTGTTCCCGCAGAAGAATGGCACGGGGAGCCCCTTGCAATGCTTCCCCCAGCCCAGCGAGCCGCGGCTGGCACCCAGGCCGGCAGGGGAGGGGAGCGTGTCAAGAGCCAGGAAAAACCTCTCTCTCCCTCTGTCTCCCCCCAGCCCTCTCCCCAGCCATTGCGCTGGAATGCAGAGCTATTAGCCATCCCTTGGTTTAGGGTTAGACAATTAGCTGACTCTGGGAACAGGTAGTAGGGGGCTGCCTTCAACAAGCCATCTCCTCCTGGCCTCCAACTCCCAAACCACTGCCTTTGGTAAGGCACAGGAAAGAAAAATTCCGTGAAAGATTTTAAAACTATAATGTGTGCAGCTTTTCTGAGTCTTATTTCTTGGCTCCTCTGGTAAAGTGAGATGAGAGGGTTTTCTTCCGAAGATTTTTCTCTAGTTTTTGAACAACATATACCTGTGCTGGAGGGGAGAATGTACTGTGTATGCTGTCTGTTCTTACCTTCCTCAGATTGGAAGGTACAAGCTCTGCAAAGCTGCGCTAGAGGAGTGGCCATCCTTTATGATCTTGGGAGGTGCATGTTTTTATACAAGAGGATACAGAGTCCTGCAGTTCTGACATGGAGAACCATAGAGATGAGGAATGTGGTTAGTCGTTTGTCAGAAAGAGATGAGTGCCTGTTTAGATGTGTCATTGTTCTTTTTGAGTTTAAGCTAGGGTCAAAAACTTCAGCTTTGGCAGCTTCTGCTGGTTTATGGCCTGCTGAAGGCAGGAAACAAATGATGCGGAAGCTTCTGTTTAAGTAAAACTCTGCTGTCAGTGTGTAATATGAACCTGCAATGAGACTTGCAGGTACCTTATTGTGTCCCTGATTGCTCCATTCATAGAATCACATAATCAAAGTATGGTTTGGGTTGGAAGGGACCTTAAAGATCATCTAGTTCCCACTCCACCTGCCATGAGCAGGGATACCTTCTACTAGACCAGGTTGCTCCAAGCCCCATCCAACATGGCCTTGAACAGCTTGTCTGGGCAACCCATGCCAGGGCCTTATCGCCCTCACAGGGAAGAATTTATAATCTAAACCAAACCTCTTTCAGTTTAAGACTGTTAACCCATGGCCTGTCACTATAGCTCTTGATAAAATGCTCCTCCCCTTCTTTCCTATTAGGCCTCCTTTAGGCACTGGAAGGGGCTCTGACGTCTCCCTGGCGCCTTCTCTTCTCCAGGCTGAACCACCTCAGCTTTCTCAGCCTGTGTTCAGAGCAGAGGGACTCCAGCCCTCAGAGCATTTTTGTGGCCTCCTCTACACCTGCGCACACAGGTCCATGTCCTTCTTATGTTGTGAGCCCCAGAGCTGGATGCAGTGCTGTAGGTGAGGTCTCGGCAAAGTGGAGCAGAGGGGCAAAATCCCCTCCCTCAACCTGGTGGTCATGCTTCTTTTGATGCGGCCCAGGATGCAATTGGCTTTCTGGGTTGGGAGCGCATGTTGCTGGGTGACATCCAATTTTTAATCTGCCAGTATCCTCAAGTCCTCCTCTGCATGGCTGTTCTTACTCCGCTCATCACTCGGGCTTTGTAAAAGGAAGAGAAGAGGCTCTTTCAGCTCCAGGTTTATACTGATGTCCAGGGACATAACTGCAGAATGTGCTTGGTGACTATGATTTAAAGGGCCAATCACACTTGGAACCTGTTACGGAATAACAGTATTCTGGATGAAAGTGACAGTGGAAAGAATTTTCTGTTCCTCTTGGCCTCCTTCCAGGATTTTTTTCTGGACTAAAGTGGGTAGAGCCGTTATTTATTGTATGAGGGGAAAAAAAGACTTTTCATCTAATGAGACAGTGCATAGAAAGATCCTGAGCTGTTCATACGGTGGTTTGTAACACTATAATGCCTTATCTTGGCAGACATAAGTAAAGGGCAAAAGGGGGAAAGTTTTCTTTTAACCAGCAGGACTTTTTCTAGGTGATTGAGTTACAGAGTAAAGTATTCTTCCTCTGTTGCTTTACTGTTTGTCTTCTTTGTAACACTAAGCCACATAAAATTCATGCGGCCCTTTTTGAAGCTGTTTTAGACCCTCAGCAAGGTATACAGATTTCGTAACCTTGGATAAAAGCACCTAAGTCGTGGTTTCAGTTTTGCCCTTTCAGGCATATGCAAAGTGCCCCAGCACATTTCAGTGATTTTGAACTAGAAACTTCCTAAATATGGTTATGGTTTCAAAGCTCAATTAATACACACTATGTCAAGGGAATTACATCAAGGGAATCGTTCTCTATTTCTTTAGATACTTAGTATTGATTAAAGCTGTGCTTTTACTTAAAGGATCCCATGGACTCCTTTTGGGGTTGATTATGTTGGAATATATGCCCTGGCAATTCTGGAGAGAGCGCTCTCTGACTGACTCCATCCCCTGTTTTTATGTCTGTGCAGAATAGTTTATCCACCAGATGATGGGTTTACAGAGTGGTTCATCTCCCAGTGGTAGTACCTGCCTCAAGCACACCTCTGTTGGACTGCAGATGGCTTAGCAGTGTGTGATTGCAACTCATTAAGGAAAAAATAAAAAAGGAGGAAGGCTGAGTTAAGAGTTGGGTGGAGGATTCTACTCTTTCTGCCTAGTATATCATGGTTGGTTTGTTTGGGTTTTTTTTTCTCAAAATAGAGTGTATTGGTGATGAATCTTGACAAATAATGAGTGGGAGGAAAACCCCTGTATTGTGTTAGTTCACCATCATGTGTCCCATATTTCAGTTATCACTCAAGTTACTCAGAAAGATAGGGCTCCACAAGATAATACAAATATTATGTGCAAAATGAAAGTCAAAATAAAAGACATGGGAGAAAAGGACAGAATGACAAAATGACAAGTTGGTGATGCAGAAGTGATGGCAGGATTAGTGACCACTACATGGTGCTACTTTGCATGGATTAGTGAGGGGGGTGTGTGTATATATATATATGTAAATAATTGAGCAGTATAATCTCCTCCTATTATAATCAGCTACCAGAAAGCAAAGTTGTCATAGTGCTGATATTAGTTTGTGGTTTTCTTCAGCTAGTTTGACAAAGGTGGTATTTAAGGAAAGGCATGAAGCTGGATAAAGTACAGACTTTTTTTGCAAAGAACTGCATATAAGTTAAACCTTAGGCAACTCTTAGGCAAGGGTCTGTGAAAAGTCTGAGATTTTAGATGAGGGAAAAAGGACACAAGGAGAACACAGTAAACTGTAAGAAGTGAAATGACATCCTAGTTTGTACATAAAGATATTATCCTAATGAAGGACCACAAACTTGGAAAAAAAAGGTTAAAAAAATTGATGTTGCATTAATAATAAAATTAGAGTACCTACACAGTGTTGGAAGGAGGAGCAGGTTGAATATCTGAAATCAGTGCAAAAACATATTGTTGCCTAGTGTAAGGAACACAGATATCTAAAAGTTCCTCACTTCATGATAGCCCTCCACCCTGCATCATCTGGGTTCAGAAATAACTAGAGACTGCTTCACAATAGTTAGGAAGTTTCTTGTACTTTACTTTAAATTATATGGTAGGCTTGTTACAAACGATGACAAACTGTTAATATTGTGCAAATATAAAAAAAAAAAGGTGATAGTGCTTCTGAAACATGCGATCTGGATCTAAATGACATGTAAAGCTTTTATGAGTGACAATTTGTATTATTTCTGTCCGTTTTAAGGAAAGGTGGTTTTGCAATACAGAGTGGAACTTTGTATTTAATTATTTTATATCTGAGAAAAGGACTTATAATCACATTTAATTGTTAGTCTTAAATACTTTTTTCATAAGCAAGATGACAGTGGCATTACACACAATTTCGATGTTGTACTCAGCATGCTTCAGAAGTGTACTGAATTCTTTGTATATGCAACCTTCTGTTTCATTTTTTCTGGTGTACCTTAATAAATGAAAGTGTACTTGATATAAGTTAAAGTATTCAAAAGCAATCTGTATGTTTTTTGAATTCTAGTGATGGGCTAAAGGTTTCTTTCTGATTCTATTTCAGATGCATCCACTCGGACTGTGTAATAGCAATGATGAGGAAGACCTATATGAATATGGCTGGGTAGGAGTGGTGAAACTGGAACAGCCAGAGCTGGAGCCTAAGCCATGCCTCACTGTCTTAGGAAAGGTAAGGGGATAGTTTGGGGTTGCATGTAAGTGTTTCTTGGAAGGATTAGTTCCTTTCTGAGAAGAATCAGCAAGAAATAAACCAAGAGAAAATTCCCTTTCCTCCACAAAATACTCCTACTTTGCCTGTTTTCACACTAGATGCCTCAGGCAGAGATGATGTCATAACTCAGTTGATAGAGATGGTGATGGGGAGCTGAGGGCACACATTTCATTTTTGATCTCTGTAGGAACCTAACAAAAACTTAAGCAGAAATGGCTGTTTAGCAGAAGCAGTATTGTGATGCTAACTTGGTCAAAGCAGTCAAAATGAAAGCATCTTACTGGTTTTCCTTTAGTACAGTTTTCTCAGAAGACATACATTAATTTCCTCTTTTGGGGAAAAGAGGAGTCTTCAAACCTATAAAGATTTCTTTGCTTTCATTAAAGGATAGATATACATAATAATAAGTGAATCTTACTATCTTGGTCAAAGAAATAAAGATTTTCATCTTCACGGCATCTCCATATGGAATGCAGCCTCTGGAATCTAAAATAATTGGAAAACTTCCTCTTCGTTTTATGGGGTGAAGTCAGTAAGATATCATTACTGCTGCCAGATATGTTGAAAAGGAAAGCAGAAAGCTGCCCTGTTTTTGTTCTCAGCTTAGAATTTTTGAATATTGAGGTTATTATATGTTGAGATTTGAAGTCTAGAGTAGTTGGAAGTGTGTGAAAGAGCATAGGTCACAAGTTCTACCAGTAGCTAGTAGCTGAAAACACGTAAAGTAACTGGGGTTCAGCCTAAAATCCAGCTGGCTCAAATTTGATTGCATAGTGTTGATGACTTCAGGTGAGCAATGTATCAGGCAGAAAATAAAATCAAGGGTTGATATTTTTAAAAGTAAAACTCATCTCTGTAAATTTATGAACAAAACTTCAAAAAACCTCACCTTTCAAAGGAAATTGGAAACCATCAGCTGCGCTAAAATTTGCTGCAGGTTCTACTTGTGGTACACAGTGAGAAACATCTCTTTAAGAAGTGATTTCCATTTCTATTGAATTTCAGCATAGTACAACTTTTTTTTTTTTAAACTTGGAATACTGTTTTTATTTCACAGCAATTCCAGTTGTTGCTTCTTTGATCTTAGAAGGATAAAATCTGAGCATAAGATCTTGTGAGGATGGGAATTAGAGAAGATTAAGTACTGAAAGATGCGTAGTAAGCCATAAGTAAACTCAAGGAGTAAATTGAGTCTTGGGGAAAGCCATTTCAGGAAGGAATCTGTTCAGTCTCATCTGTCAGGCTCTTGAAAATGATGTGAGGAAACAGATGTGCAAAGTAGCTGAAGAAAGTGGAACCAGAGGTACCCTACACAAACTATGTTAAAAATATATAGCTGACCCACTGCTATGTACCCAAATCCCACCATGTCCTCTATATTCCCCAAATCCCCAAAGCCACACTGATCTTCCAGAGGCGTTCACCTCAGTGTCTGCTGATGCTGGCTTTCTGAAGCTTGGTGTGCTAAACAGCAGACCCTGTCTTTGCTTCAGGAGCTCTGTAGCATCTACTTTGATGCACAATGATGGTGATGTGACATAGAGTGTGTACAGAGAGTTTAGCCACAGTGTTTTATGTGTGTCAGTTTATGTACAGTAATTTCAACAGGTGGAAAAAGACTGGCCAAGGTTCTAGGTAATACTTGCTTCTCAGTGACTGTCCTACAGCTCCTTGATATGTATTTTCATGTCTCTTATTTATCCTTCTCTTCCTGAAATATTTGTTCTCTATTTCATGCTCACTGCTGTAGTTTCTCCCTGCTGTCTTTTGCCTTCAGCCTTTCTGCTCAGTCCTCCCTATGCTCAAGTTATGTCCTAATTTAGAAGGACTTCTCAGAATTCCTGAAATACTGTTGAGTGCAGATAGCAGCAGGAGCATCAGCCATTAGCTTCTTGCAGGTCTGTCAAGTCAGCTTGGTTATCTTACTAGTGGGAACAAGTTGTATTGCAATTGTCTGGGTCTCTGAAAAGTTCAGTTTCTGTGAAATTTGGAACAAATTGCTACATGAGAATTCAATATGGCCTCTAAACTATTTTGCTTGGGTAAATAGCAGAACTGCTGCATGTGTATATGTGTCTTCTTCTGGTTATTTTTAGGATTTGGCAGCTGATTTAAAACATAAAAGGGAAAGGAATGAAAAAGGGAGAGGGAGGGGAGAAGAGGGAAGGAGAGGAGGAAAAATAGAACAAAAAGGAAAAAGAAACAGCAAGGAATAGGGAAAGGAAAATGGGGGAGGGATAGCTTTGAACAGGGAAAGGAAATGGAATTTCATTTAGAAAAGGAGGAAGAAATAAGGAGTGCAAATGTACTGTTTGTTCCTCATTGTAGAGGTGATGTTGTAAGTTTGGAATATGGTGAAGCAAAATGTAGACTACTTAAAAGCTGTTTGTAGAGCTCAACTGCATGGCACACAAATCTGGTACAAACTTATAGGGTTTTATTCTTATTGCTGGTTTTAGTTGTTGAGGTCTTTTTTGATCTAGGGATGTTTTGTTTTGGGGTTTTGTTTTGTTTAGTAAAACTCCGATCAGTGTTTTCAAAAGTTTCACCTTACTTGTTTATCCATGGGTAGCTGTACAGAATTTAATGTTTTCATTTCCATATTGATTTTTTAATTGCTCATCTTTTGTAGTTCAGATTTAGTGTAATGGAAACGAATGTTTAGAAAAATATGTATCTCCTGTTAAAATGCCCATAAAAACTGGACCCTGGTTGAAGTGAGGGGTGTGTGTGGCATCTGTGATTTACTATTACCTTTGATCACAGTTCAGCCCTGTTTGAGGCAATGCTGCATGCAGGCAAAGCAAAGGCCTGGGTTTTACTGATCTCATGAGCTCCTGAATAGGGCTAGAAGGGGAATGACAGAGGGAGAAGAAAGCTTTTGGAAATGAAAAGGAAACCCCATGAACCCAACCAGCATTATTGGCTGGATTTGCCTACCAGGGAGCCGCTCAGTTTCTGCCAGGCTAATTCTGCTTCAGCTTCTCTCCCCCAACACCCTCGACCCCCTCCTCTTCCCCCCCTCTTTCCTTCTTTCATACTTTTTTTGTTTTTGAGGCATGGCTGTAGTAACTTGGTTCTCAGGCTGGGAACCCACTGAGCTGTTGCCATGGTCACTGGGAAGCTCTTCGTGCCATGTGCTTCAAAGGGAACCTTTCCCCTCCTGGAATTTCTCCCTTCTCTGTACACAGCACAATGAAACTCCTTCACTGCTGCAACTGTTCTGGAGGAAGAGAGAAGCAGGGCTGCCTCCAATACCTGTTGCATGCCTGCATCCTGGCAGGGCTGGAGGGCGCTGTGGGGTTAAAACCAGCTGATCTTTACGGTCCCTTCCAACCCAAACCATTCTGGGATTTTGTGTTCCACTGTACTGTGATGGCAGTATACCTGCATGTGTCCTGTACATTCCAATATGCAGATCCCCTGTTCTTCCCCCACTCCAGTAATTTTTAAAGCAAATTATATCTGTCAAGACCATGAAGTACAACCCAGCCAATACCATTGTTTTTTATTTCAGTACAAGATAGATAGAAAATGCTGAAGATTTGCTTAAAAATAGCACTTCTTCCCTTTCTGCAGGCTTGAAAGTCCACAAGGAAGGATTTTGTTCTTGTTTCTTTTCCAGGGACTGCTAAATTACTGTATTAATAGGATGTATGTATTTGAGGATGTGCATCTGAGTATAATTTAACAAAGAGAGAATATCCCTGGTACTACAGCTTCCTGTTTTCTTCAGATCAAAGAAATCTGTGATATGAGGAAGTTCCTAACAGTTCTTCCAGTATCCATTCACTTTTTTTCTGTCTTTCAAGAGTTTATTTTCAAAAATTTACACAAATACTCTCTAGAAGAATCTCTTGTTTTGCTGTGTCATCATTATGATTACACTAGTTAGGCTGCAGCCAAAATCATGATGACTTGAATGTGCATTAAACAGTCAAACTGTGATTCCTAATCTTTTGTCTAACAATTTAGTTTAAGTACAAAGATTCTTACAAGGTAATGATACAAGAAATCATGGGGCTATGTTGGTAGTTAGTTCCTGCGTAAAGAGAGATGTGTTCTAAGACTTGAGGAACAAGAGGTCCTGTGGAAAGTTCATTTGAATCTTATTTTCTTTCAGAGTTACCGAAAGTGATAAAAAAAAGGCAAATTAAACAAAATCAATTTACACCTTTATATTAATAGCCTAAATTACACATATAGTTATATGGTCAAATTAGAATTGTACTGACAATATAAGTATACCATTTGTTTCTGTGTAACATTAGTAGTTTTATATACAGTTTGGCTAATTTACTGTACAAAAGGATTCAGTTCAGTTGCAGAAATGCATATTGAATTTAGGCAAATGCTCTTCCATGCTAAACTTACTCAGAGATTAGGACTGAACTATGCCTTAGATTAAGATCTACAATTAATGAGAGACCTGCCTTAAATCATTAGTCAGTGTTTCTGAAAGTTTGCTTATTCAGATACTTTCAACTGATAGTGACAGCTGCACTAACGCAGCCTGTGATAGTAGGAAATAATGTCACCTTAGGAGGAACTTCTTACATCCTTTGAAGCAGTTGACATGCCACTTATTTATTCCACAATTTGGGGATCTTTTCTGCCTTCTGTTTCTTCTTTGCAAACAGCATCTAAAAAGCATTTGTAATTCATTTCAAGGAACAGTCTCAAAAATTAATGGCAAAATTTAATTGGTGTGGCTGAAAAGTAATAGTATGAGTGATTGTTAAGCCACTTGGTTTGTTTGTTTCACTCTGTGGCTACCTAAAGATTGGGCTGACAATGTAGTGTCCAGTAGAGGTGGGAAGAAGTAAGAGGAGGGAAGGTAAGGACTGCTTTTTCTGATGACAGTGGTGGCATAAATGTATGTCAGACTGTAGATTGAGAAAAGTAACGTAATATTGATTGTTTTGAACTCCCAAACATTCTAGGTTAAAGAAGGGAGTTGTTATGAAGTAGAAAAAAGTTTCTTGAATGAGACTAGACTCCTTTGGCTGGGGACTAGTTGATTTATATTGCACGTGCCAAACTTGCCAGAACTCTGATCAAAACACAAACTGCGTTTTTTATCAACCTCATTGTTTTGTAATGAAAAAAGAGTATGAGTTTTAATGGGGAAAAATAGCATCCTGGCTAGTGTTAGACTCAGACCTGCTGAATCAGTCATGTTTATTAAGGGTCTCCCATTAACTTTGCATTAAAATTTTTTATTTCCAAGATCATTGTCTTATCACTACCTAAAATTAGGGTTAACTGTGAAAAAACATAGTATATATAATTGTAATCTCTGCCATCTGTGTGCTTGTCTTTACTGGATTTGTTCTAAAAATATATTGAGAAACAGAAAATGACCATTTTCCTGGAGCACCAAAGAATATTATAAGTGCTGTAATATAATAATGATTGTTTCTTATTATTCCCCATTTTATCATCACTTGTAATGTCCAGGACACCTGAAATATTAACATCCATTTTAAGCAATGGTAAAACATCCTTAAAAATGATACTTTAACTGATACTGTTAATTGTGCAAATACTTTTGGTGTAATTTATCTTTTGACATTCATTCAGTACTTTCCTAGTGCTAGCAGTGTGATCAGTCCTCTACACCATCTAAACACAATGATTTCTAGAGTTCTAACAAAATTGCATAGGTGAGGTCAGAAGAGGAGATAATACATGGTTTTTCAGGAAGAAGGTGGCTTTTCATTAATAGCAGACAGAAATAGTCAAGAAGGGACAAGCATATATTTTTGAACAAAAAAAAAAGTCAAATAAAATGCTTTTGCCAAAAGGTCAGTTTGTATCTGCTTCCCATCTCCTTGTCTCTTCTTCCATCCCTCACAGACCATACTTTGATAATAAGCCTATTTTAACAGAAGAAGAGAGGTATTTGAATGGAAAAGAAAAAAAGGAAGAAAGGTTGCATATGATTGTTAGTGGTCATGGCATGAAACAGCAGTGTCATCATTATAGCTGAAGTCTCGAGTTTATAAGTACCTTTCTCATGTATTCCCTCTTTAAATCCTCTCATTCCATGACTATTCTCCACCTTAATTTTTGCAGTCCCTTTGAGAAGAGAAAGGAGAGGTTCTCTTACAAGCAAGCAATTGAAATCTGGAGAGAGGAAAAGTTTGTGTTGTGTGTGGATTATATGGTGAAAGATTAAAAAAAAAAAAAAAAAGGAAAGTAACTGGATCAAAGCCAAAAAGGGAAAAGCTCAAAGGAATGGACAGGCAAGGGCTGAATCAGGTTATGCAGTTCAGCATAAGTAGGTCTATCAGATTTGCATTCGGGGTAGTGATGAGCCCTTTCCATTGGCAACTAGTGCAAGCAATCTGCTCCTGTATTATTGTATTAATTTGCTTTCCATGCTCACTGCACCGTTACAAAAAGCATCAGCTAGTTATGAAGGAAGACTCTCCTATGTTTCTCCCTCTGGGCACTCCTTAGATTTGCCATTGTTGGATTGATTTCTTTAAATAAATGTCCATTTTTAGAGTTGAGTCCTTTACAGTCCCTGCCACCATGTTCACTCCTTTCTAACCAACTGTGGAACACAGCTGCTTCTCCCTTAAGCTAAAAAAGGCAGCTGTTGTTGCACAACATGTGTTACTTGAGTTCAGCTCAGTCAGATCTCCCAGTGAAATCAGTTAAAGTCAAGGCTGAGTAAAGACTAACGGAGCAATTCTTTAAGGCATACTCCTGCTGCTGATAACAATAATAAAAGGTTTTGTGACCTTTAAGTTTTTGGACCATCTTTATTCTGTGTGCCTTGTGAGCCTCTCAAACATTGAGAGATATTTTTATTTTACATGAAGAATCTACCTGTTTCTCTAGCAGGAGACATGCACAATGGCAAATGTTGCAAAAATTACAGAAATGGAATTTGAAACAGGAAAGTAAATTGGCAAGTAAGTGGAGCTATGGTGGAGTATAGAAATGAGCACAAAAGAAGTCTGGCAAGCAGAATCAGATAAATGAACCAGAAAGTGAAGAAAATCAGGAGCAGATATGGAGGCAGCGAATGGAATTATTTAGGACTTCACAGATGAGTGACATGCCTAATTTTGGTGCACTAGGGGACAGGAGGCTTTGAAAGAAATTGGAGAACTTTGGAATGTAACCAGAGCTGCATCTGAGGGACTCCAATACTCAGAATAAAAGATGGGCAGATACAATCAACAGTGGTAGAAAACTGGATCATAAGAAATTTCAGACATAAAGGAGGAATGTAAGATTGAAAGGGAGGAAAGAGAAAAACTTAACACAAATGGTGCTTCACATCCTACTGCTTTGGGATAATTTGCCAGAACATGTTTTTTTCCTCTAAACATTTTATCTTTATGATGACCAGGTGATATTATCTAGAGGAGCGTCTTTGGATATCACAATTTAATGTTTGTACTACATTCAAGGCATCAACTCCAAATGAATCAAGTGATGGTATTGTGAACTCATTTTGAGTTTGGAACAAGCCTTTTTCTCAGTGTAGGGAGTTCTGACCAAGGTATTTGTGATTCCTGCAGGTTAGTTCTTGAACATTATAGTTGGACATACTTGTGGCATGAATTAGGTAATACAGATTAATTATGTATTAACATTCGCATAGCAGTTGCCTTAGAATTGCTCAGTAGGGATATGAAACTCTCACAGAAACTGTTAAAAGTATCAAAAGCATGTATGCATTCTGGTGCATTAATGTCTCGGTTGCTGGCCTATTAGTGTTTTGTTCAGTTGGTAAGCCAAGAGAATACACCACAGACATTTAATTTTTCAAAATGCTCAAAGAACAGGGTTAGCTTTGGATAGCAAAAAAGATGGGCCTTAGCCCTGAGGATCCAAATAATGAGCTTTTAAGTGGGCAGGGGGGAGGAGGCATCTGCAAAGAGCACAGAATCCATAGACTGAGTGCCTGAGCAGTGTTGAAACTCCCAGAGGGTCCCATCAGCTGACTGTAAGGGACTAATGATCCAGTCGGACTGTTTATGGGCTGTGGTTAACCTCTTGCAAGTTAGGATTTCCTGTCGCCAGCAATGAGCTGTGACCGCCAGCACCACAGTGTTAATGATGAGGTAGGGGCTGATGAATGGCTGGAATCCAGACAGCAGCCTTCACTGGCAAAGAATCAAGTGGCTAGAGGGGGAAAAACATTGAAGTCTACAAGAGAAATAATGCAAACTCCAGAACCTATAATTCCCATGTTTAAAAAAAGAAAGGGATAAAGAAACTGGGGACAAATTCAAAACAAGTGAAGCTTTTATCTCTGCATTCTGAATAGAAGATTGTTCTACAGCAAAACTGGCTGTAGAAGCCAGGCCAGTTAAAACAATATGCAGGCCGCTTGCCTCCAAGTAACCAGAAATTGTTGGCTCAGAGTAGCCTGCTCTGAGGAGCCAACCTGCTGGGAGACGTTATCCAAGCAACAGCTTGAATGTAATTCCTCCTGCTGTGGAATGGTGCTTTGGCAAATGAAGACCCTAATTAGAGATGGAAGGATTTCTATTTTGTTTTTCTTTAATCCTTACCCTGAGGCCTCTGCAAGACAGTCATGTCTCTGCTTGCATGGAGAGGTGTCCAGTTTCCCTTTGTAACAAAAATCCTCTACCTTTTTTACCATTTTCATTCTTGTTTTCCTCTTCTCTCTCTCTCTCTCTCTTTGTTTTTTTTTTTTTTTTTTTTTTTTTTTTTTAGCAGAGTCAACAAACTGATAAGGGTCCACCACAGTTTGGGACCTTGAAACTAAAGTAATCCAAAACCAAGGATCACTGTTTGGAAGAAGGGCCATATCATCCTATATGAGCCAGCCATGGAAAGTTTCTAGCTAAACTGGAATATTGGCCCACTGTGTGCATATTTTTACTACTGAATTTATTGCCCAAGGTGATTCTTGTAGTGGAGGGGGGGAGGAACAATGTCACTGAATCAGCAGTATTCTGCTGAATACTAAGGGAATTTTACATGCCTTTGTTCATTCAGAAAGATAGAAGGCCCTGACTGGGGGTTACATGTATTTCTGTAGTCTCAGATGCAGATGTTTATCCATGACAAACATGACAGAACCTCCAGAGCAATGTGCTACAGCACTTTAACACGTGTGGAAGTGAAAATACATTTGCTGCTTGACAACTCACCTTGGTATATATGATGTCTGTCTGTACATACTACCATGGATTGCATGCATGCACTTGATAACCCTGCAGAGAGCACTGCATTTTCTGTCACTGTTGAGATTTGAATCTATTATTTCATCATCTCAGATGATGATTGTGTTATCTCTAAAATGTTCTTGTTTGCAGTAGATACCAACCTATTGATGAAGGCCAGCTATCTGAGGATGAGACTAAGCAAGACAGATGATAGTAAGCAGAAGTCACTGTGAATTCCTATCAGTTTCTTACATTTGAAAATAGGTATATACCCCAAGTTGGCCTGAGTCACTCCTGATTTTTCATGCTTAGCTATGCTTGCTTTCATTTCTTCTTAGCATTTTTTAGTGGGCCGTGGTCATATTCATATTGTGTCTTATTGAGGATAGCAGAATGATATTAATGAGCACAAAGCTCTTCAGCCTTTTGAATAATTTTTGGTTAATTTAGATGTGTCAGTATATCTTGGATAGACTACTGTAAATGCCTCAGACTTATTCTGTAATCTTTACATAATGTCACACAAGCGGAATCTATGTAAAATTTCTCCTATTTCCTAAAAAACAAACGACGCTATGAGTTGGGAACCATGGCCCAAAACTGTTGTTTTGTTGAACTTTCTGCAATATGGTGAGGCTTGTTTCTCAGGAGGATTAAGCTTCCCCATTAAATTGACTGAGGTTAGGTGGAATTTTTACTTAAAATTTTTGGAACTTTTGCTATCTCTCACTCTAAATGCAAGACATAATTCTTACAATTCTTTGTTTTCTCTTTTAATGTAGATAAGTACCAATTTATAATTTTAAGGTAGTATTTTATTAGACTACATCCGTTATGTATCTGAGATAGGAGGAACTTTGGTACATTCTATTTACACAGCTTGGGTACTATAGGGGGAATGGCTTTTTATAGTGGTCTACATTAATAGTTCCTTTAATTTACAACTCCTCCAATGCTTTCCCATATCTCCATTTTTTTATTAACTTCTCTCAGCATGACAACATGCTTGTATGTATGTTTATGTAATTGTTTTAGGTCTAGTTTGTTTCTACTTCATCTATTTTCAGTAGACCTTCAATGCAAAGTTAAGAATTATTTGGGTTATCTGTAGTGGTGGTTTACAGCATATGATAGAATACGTGTTTAGTACATAATTTCCAAAATATACTCATCTTGTGACCATTTTATTTTGGAGGTAACTGTATATAGAAATTCTGTTGCCTGGAAAAAGCTTGAAGGGTTTTAAGACATAGCAGCATTTCTGTTAAACACCATCAGAATTCTGTCACCCACCTCTTGCTGAGTGTGCTAGGTTCTCTGTGAATATGTAATCTAGGTCAAGACCTCAGTCCCCTCCTTTGATCTCTTCCAGTGCTCACCCTTCTCTTTGTGACTGCTGGCCCACAGAATGGTCTGTGATAGCAGAGGGCAGGGCTTTGGGAATGGAGCCCCGTGACTCTCAAAGTATCTAAAGGGATTTGTAACTGGCAGGCTTCGCTGTGGATTAAATAAATGTCTTACTGGTTTTACTTGGTCTAGACTTAGAAGTGATCACAGTGTTTCTCCCTAGCCCCAGAAAAGGGAGATAGTTTTGTTTTCTTCCTCATTTTACTTACCTGAGAGCCTCTCAGTACTGAGTGGTATAAATCACATTGGTATACATATATATTGTTGATGTGACTGTGTATTGCACAAAGTGATTCTTTTCTTAAAACTGCAAGTACAGAGTTTTTTATGTTTGGTTGGTGTGTTTTGTTTTGGTTGGGGTTTTTTTTACAGAGAGGTACTTTGGGTTTAAATTGTGACTATGTTTTTACATTTAAAAATACTGCTTCATACATTCTATACTTCTTAATTGATAAGCAACTGTTGTAATGCCACATAATACAGTATCTCTAGGGCATGGGTATAAAACATATCCCAAAGTGCCAGAGGAGTTTAATGTTCCAGTCAGGAAGGGGTTTTATGCTGGTGTGATACTTGAGGATTTCACTGTCTTGTTGTGATATTCTGCCTTTGTTTTCAGACAGAAATCCAAAAGTTCCTTTTTCATTATCTCAGAATAAGTTTTGAAATGGAATCCTGCTTATGCTTGGCTTAATTTAGTTTCTGGAATTACCAGGGAGTTGTCCATTAACAGGGCTGAAGCATCAGTTGATTAATTTGTAACTTCTGCTGTTTGCAAAGTCAATGATGCCCTTTTCTCCTTCCTCCTTCTCTTGGCTTCCTAGTCCAGGGGTGGTTCAACGGGCAAGATATTTTTGCTGATTGACTGAGCCTGATAGCAGTGTAGAGGGAAGAAAGAGAGAGGGTGCCTCTCTTGTATTGTTTAGATGTTACTGTCAGTATTGTGTGTAGCTCTGAGAGAAAGAGAGGTTTTTGCAGTTTCACAGTTGTCATGAAAAGGTGTATTTGACACAGTGCTGTGGGATTTATGCAAGGTTCTCGATGATTAGCAGAGTGCAGCAGACTGTTTACCTGGAGTGTCTTTGCCTGTGGCTGATATGCCAAGCTTTTGCAAGTATAATTGTGGGTTTGCTCTAGAAATGGGTTCTGTCCATCTAATGAGATAACGTATTTTCTTTTTCCCCAACAGTAGCTACTTCTAAAAAACTGAATATATTATGGATAGTCAAATGTCAATAGGAAACACTCAGTCTTGCTTACTTTAGGAGATATTTTTCTAGATTTGACTAGTAGTACCCATTGCAATTGATGTTTTAGTAGCCAATATAATGATATTCTTAGACATACTGACAGATTTTGTTTTTTTGACCTGTTCCTCCCTAATGGGATGTGCCAGTTATCGGGAGGAACATGTAAAGTATTTCAGGAAAGAGTCCTTTCCTTTTTGCAGTAGTAAATACAGTGCCATAAAGCTGGTTGTGCTGTGATGTGGAATCAAGATGGAAAGAAGTTTCTGAAATCCATATGTGTCAGGGTCCTGATAAGAGATTTCACTTGACTTGAAGAGAGAACCTTTATCACAAGCAGAAGTCCCGATCATATTAAAAAAAAAAACAAACCAGGTTTGGATTTTATTGCCTAGCTTCATGTGTTGCCATTTATCCCATACTGAAAATCTGCTGGAGGATAGGAAGTCTGTACAGAGGGATCTGGGCAGGCTGATTTGATGGGCTGAGGCCAATTGTACAAGTTCAACAAGGTGAAGAGCTGGGTCCTGCACTTGGGTGGAGAGTGGTCCAGTGGGAAGGGTGTCGAATGACAGTGGCTGGACATGAGCTGGTGCATGCCCAGGTGGCCAAGGAGGCCAATGGTACCTGGCCTGTACTAGCCATAGTGCCCATCCCTTATGCTGGGCACTTGCTGAGGCACTTCCAGTCTTGAGGTCAGTTTTGGGCACCTCATGACTAGATAGACATTGAGGGGCTGGATCCTCAATGGACCCTTCTTGATCTCAAAGGTCTTGTCCAACCTAAACAATCGATTCCATAAAAAAAGATGGAATGACGGGTGACTTGTGTCTATCCTACAAAGACCTACTTATATCTGTTCTGTATTTTGTGTTTGACTATATTTGTATTTAAGAACAAAAGTATTTTTGAATTGCCAATACAGGGCTTGCTGAAGATTGTTTAAATTTCCAGTCCTTCAAGGACCAAAGCACAGTATTCTCTACATCAGTTGAGCCCAGTACCTACATGATGAGCCATTAGCTGCTGATCTATGCAGAATGTGTATAACATCTCTGCAGCTCCAGTGGGGATGTAGGAGCACTTTTCAGGAAAAGTAAAGGTTAGGATGATGGTGCTTGCATTTAGTGGCAGCCATGCAGAGCAAACAGGTCAGAGTCCATTGCTTTGTAGTAGGGTAAGCTATAGGCTGTGACTGCAAAGACAGACTGGGAGGTTGTCGCTATGAACAAAAAGTGATCACTCAAATTACAAAAAGTGCATTTACCAATTTTTGTTGTTTTCTGTTAATCTTTACAAAAAAAGGGAAAATACTGATAGGTAGCAATAGTCATTTCTTTTCAGCCACAGAAGACAATCACAAAAAAGGATATGCCTGGTATCTTTCCTGCTGTCAATTGCATGGGGATTCAATTGTAGAGATGCCTGTTTCCTTGCCATGGGTATTGTAAAGGTAAAACAGGTACCAGTATAACGATTTTCTTCCCCGTCATCCGATCTGTATTTGTTTTTCATCTAGGTTTGGTCACTTTGCTTAGAAAGATTATTTGGGGTCTTTAAATGCTGGATAGCCCAAAATGAAAAAGCCAAGTGCCTCTTACAGACTGGCATTACTTTACGTGGGACTTGACAATGCTGTGTTCTTTTGAGCTGTTCCGATTACTGAGTAGTGGATCGGGTATTTTCAAGGCCGTTTTAGCTGTAATTATTCTGCAGTACGGGGGGTGAAGAAGGACGGGCGCAGTGGCGGCCGGGGTTTCCAAGGCGGCCCAGCGGGTCTGAAGGCTGCAGCCCGCCGAGCCCCGCCTGCGGCTCGCAGGGCCCTTTCTGGGGGATCGGCCTGTGAGACCCGGCCGGGGAAAACACGCGGCCTTTCCCCTCGTCCCCGCAGCCCGCGCCCCGCCGGGGGGGGGGCGCTGTGCGCGGGCTCGCGGGAGCGCGCGCGGAGCCTGGCGCGTGGCGGCCGGGGGCGCGCAGGGCCCTGAGCGGCTCGGCGGGAGCGCGCACGGCCCGGGGGCGAGCGGCCCGAGCGGAACGAGCTGTGCATTTCGCGGCAGGGCCGAGGCGGCTCACCCTGTGTGCCCCAGCACGGGTTTCAAGCTCAGGCGGTGCTTGCCCTCTCGTCACATCGGGCGGTGGAAGCTTGCTGCACTGTATACTGCTCATTCAGTGTGTTCATAAATTTAAGGAGTTTTTTTATCAGCACCAATCTGTAAAATCCTCCTCAAAAATAATCTTCAGAAGTCAAGGGGCCTCGCCTGTTGTGACTGATCATCCTGAAAAAACGATGTACGTGTTCTGAACAGTTGTCTAAGCAGTGCATGTGTGTAGGGGGGCCTTCCAGGGAAACCTGGCTGAGCCCCCAGCCCAGGGCCTGCAGCAGGGAGTGAATGGGTGGTAGATCCCTTTTACCTCTTCCTTCCCAGCGGCTCCTTGTGATTAACCGGGCGTGCTGACTTCAAAGGGGATAAATACCTGTGGGCTGAGGAAAAGCTCCTATTTGGGACTTGGTTTCCCTTGTGTGCTAATGGACTTTGTTCGTTTAAAAGGAAAGCAAAATACGAGAATAGAGCAAAGAAAGAGACCTGTAGCTGTTCAAACTACCATCTCTGTACTGGCCAACATTCTTCCTGGAAAATGCTGGGTGATGTTTCATAATTTATCACTTTCATATGTTTCTTTTATATCTCAGTGTTAGGTTCAGGTTCTGCTAGTCTCCACGAAGGGCTAATGCCTTCTTGTTTAGTACTATGATGGTGATAGCTGTCATCACTTGGAGAAATAGTTTTCTTGCATTCTGCATCCATAAAGGCATAAAGAGCTTGGGAAGTTAATGGGAACGTCTGCTCTGTAGAGCCATTAAGCAGCATTTAAACAGAACTTAGGCACAGTGACAGAAACTGGTTAAAGAACCCAGTCTTAGCCTTAGTGGTTAAAATATTGTTTTCTCTCTCCCAGAGGGTTTTAATATATTCCAATACCTCCTCTGTGCTGTTGGTAACTGCAGGTTTGGACTGTGTATTTGATGAAATGTCATGCCCTTCTATATGCCTGGTCTTAATCAGCATGAGAAGTGTATGCAACAGTTCTGACCTCTGATGGTCAGAAAAAGCAATATTCTCTGAGGCAGTCTTTGCAGGGACTGTGATATGCTAGTTTATCATAACTGTGAGAACGACACTGTAAAAATAGAAAGAACTTGATCAACCTTTATTTGCTACGCCAGTGAACTTGTCTCCACCCAAGTCACAGGGAAGATTGTTTTTAATGGCACTTCCAAGTAATATGGAGAGAAAACCCCATAATTTAATTAAAAGCTCATATTTAAAGTCTTTAGAGGGACTACATCATATTTGAATTCCTTTAAAAAGTTGTTGAAAAAGGAGTTTGAGAAGGAAGGAGCAGAGAGATTGTGGCTTTAGTGAAGTTTAGCTACAGTCTATGCTGGTTCAGGAACTCCTATGTTTGTAATTTTTCTGTCATTTGTTTTAACTACACAGAAACACAAAATGTTGTTTGCTATCTGGAGATGAGGAGAGAGTAATTTTTGAGGTAAGAAGTCATCTTTTGGGGTGGGACTGAGGATGCTGTCTTTCTTATTGCAGGCAAAACGAGCAGTACAGCGAGGAGCCACAGCGGTCATCTTTGATGTTTCTGAAAACCCAGATGCCATTGATCAGGTATGAAGAAGGGAGCCTAGTTATTTTGCAGCCTCTCATGGGTTCTTTTAGGGTTGCTCAGGCAAGACTTGAGAGCATATGAGTCTCAGAGCACACCTCCCCAAAGACATGCAGCTACTGACCCTGGGTAACATGATGCGATGGTTTTCCTGCTCATGTTCTGTTGGGCAGAAAACAACATAGGTGTTGTGACTCTGGTAGAAACGGAAAAAAGTTTGGGGAGTTAGATTTTTCTTCTGACTTTTGCTAGAATCGAGAATCCAGGTCTAGGATTAAGGTTTTGAAAGAGGATGGAGGCAAATTTTTTGTGGCCTGCTATCTAACCAAGGAGGTTTTCTTTGCCCAGCTCTGTGTACAAAACACAGGATGTTTGGCCCTATCCAGCCTGTGATCATATTGTTGAATAGCTGCTATTTTTGAGATTGCAAAATTACTTTCAAACCTTGTGCTAAACAAGTTTCTTTCAAAACTTATAATCATTTCTTTCTCATTCACAGCTGATGATTTCTGCCTATGTATTTTGTGGATAATCAGGGGTTTTCTTCTTTTTCTGAGTCTTGGTATAACTTCCATCTTTTCATTTGAAGTGGGTGAGGTAAAAGCTCTGTGAAATGTGTCAAGATCCAGCCAATTCTGAGTTCCTTGAATGAAGAAATGTAAGCACAAATATAGTCTGATTTTGGTTTAGTTCTGTTTTGTCTTGTAACAAAAGGTTTTTAAGTGCAGCCTGAATTTCATGGGGGAAAAGAGACCATCAGTGTTTACCTTTAGAAAGCTGGCTTTAATTCTGAAATGAGCATCTGTTGGACAAAGGAATGCAGAAGACCCTGTTCAAGGAGTGCTTTGAGAACTGTGCTCTGCATGTGGCTCAAGGCTGCAGCCTTTATCTTGAAAACATTCTCAGGGGTACATTTTTTCCCCTTCTTGACACAGAAAAATGTCTTCACAAAGGTGTGGTCTGTCTTTTTAATTTTTTTTTTCTCTCTGAAGTACAGCTTCTGGTTGCTTTCAGCTACACTGCTCTGAACTTGAGTTCTGAATCTCTTGCTCTTTCCCTCTACCAACAAAGGCTGTTATTCCTTGATTCTAAATAATAAACTGGGTGCAACTGTCACCAATAGCTGGGACTAGTAATCTAGTGGATGTTTGAATGTTTTGAGTATCAAAAAAATGGAAGGAGGTTAGTGGCTTAGAGCAGTAGCTGACAAAGTAGGCTCTGTTAGATGACAGAGCAGTAGCCTGTGCAAACACTCACAAACAGGAGAGGAGTGTCTAGACTTAGCTTTCGTATTCTAAGAGTTACTTGAATGGCTCTATTCTCATACTGCTCTGGATACATTTTTTTCATGAATTTTGATTCTCATCCAAAGTCTTCAGAACTCTTGACATCAGGGGTGCCTATTAATTTGTCTTTAAAATAAGTACCATTTTGGCACTCACAATGGAACTGTGTAAAACAGCGGCAGATGAATGACAATGGAGGAAAAACTGACATGAGTTAATCTGGAGTATCTTTGGTTCAAATAGAAGTATTCTAAGACACTGAGGGGGACTGTTTAGGAAGCTTTCCCAGGTATGCTTGTTAGCAAGCACTAGAACAAATAAGGGAGAATGCTTTGAAAGGAAGAAGTGTAGTAGTATGAAAGGCAATCCTTTCTGCCAGTCAATGAACAGAATTAGGAGGCAGTTCTGACCAGAAGAATTGTTCTCAGATAATCTGGTTGCAGAATTGCTATCAAATGAAAGGGCTTTGCCTACAGATTTTGTGGAGTTTATTGTCATTGATCTGAGTGTCTTCTGCTGTAGATTAAGAATTAAATTATTATTTTTCGAAACGCTCTGTGACGTTGATTTGTTTCTTAGTTTTAATTTTGCGTATTTAAAGTGGAGTAATAGCACCCAGAGCATCATGTTTATCAAGAGTCTGGCACTGTTCAAAAATGACTGAGGAATCAGGTGAATTGTTTCTTAGACAAGAAATCTTGAGAGACTGTTTATGTCTAGGAATATAAGGACAGGAATTGGATTTGGCCTTAGGCCAGTAAGTCTTGTAGACACATAGGATTCCTGGACTAAAAAGTCTCAGATAAATCTGTGACCATAATCTGCTCAGTTTAAGTAGAGTCATCATCCTGTAATCAGGATAATAGACCAGCCATTTGATAATTTCTACATGGTTTAGCCAGAAGTAAGAGGTAGATAACAACAATGCAGATATGTTATCTCTGCCATAAACTGGTCTTTTTCTATTTGCTCACATTCCTGTCATCTCATTCCTTCTCCCTGTACCATTTCCATCTGCTTATCAGTGCATTGCTTGTTTTGTATCAATCAAGCTCTCTACGAGGATTTTTCTTGTGAATCAGAATAAGCTATATGAATTTATCATGTTGGTGCCGTTTTGCAACAGAACTAATGCTCTTGTCTAGTTATTACCCTCTCTAGTGTATAATTTAGCAGATTGTTGTTCTGGATTTGTTGCCCAGATAAGTTATGCATTCTCCACACTTGAAGATTTTTAGCATCTGACCAGATAAAGCCCTGAGCAGCCTGGTTTGATATTATAGTTGACCCTGCCTTGACCAGGAGGTGGGGCTCATGAATGTGCCTTCCCACACACATTATGTTCTGATTCTATGATATAGCCTTTCTGACAAAACTTAGCTGGATCTGGAAGGAAGTATCAGGTTGAATTAAGTGTTCTACTCATATGCTTTAGTCTTTGAGGTCGTCCATCCAGCAATCACTAGGTTTAGTGGTTGTTAGAACCTCAGTAACTTTGAACGAGTTTGTTGAACTAAACAGCAGAAAGTAATGACTTAAATAAATGGACTAGGTACAAAGAGCCTGAAAGACAGCACACTGTTACTGAGATTATTCAAAAAGCTGAAGAAATTTTTATGTGAATAGTGTAACTACGAAGTTGAAATAAAAAGATTGTTAAAATGTAGCAAGGACAATTTTCTTGGAATGTGCAGATTTTCTTCACTGTGAAGTTTAACTTATTACAGGAACGATATGTGCAGTGGTACATAATGCAGTTAAGTTAAAGCTGCTGTTCAGAAATAATATTTGCTTGTCCTTTATCTTAGTTTTGGTCAGTTAAAAAAAAAAAAAAGGGCAACAAAAACCCGCAATGTAAGTCAAAAGTTTAATTCAGGTTTAAGTCTGTGGAATGCTTAACCGAAGGTCTATGCTAGAACAACTGGTGCTTGAATCAATGCCACATCCATATTCCTTTATTTTTCTCTCCATTGTCCAGAAGAAAGCTGGTTTTCCTGAAACATGCCTTTTTGAGCAGATTTTTTTGTTGTTGTTCTAGCTGAACCAGGGCTCAGAGGACCCTCTGAAGAGACCAGTGGTGTATGTGAAAGGTGCTGATGCTGTCAAGCTAATGAACATAGTTAACAAGCAGAAAGTGGCACGGGCCAGGATTCAGCATCGCCCCCCACGGGTGAGACTTTCAGAACCTCTCTCTAGGTATTACAGTGCTGTTGTTACTGCAGGCAGTGCTTGCTCACTGCACTGAAGGGGAAGGTGTTTTGATGTTCCCCATGTGCATTAATATATGCGAAATTCTGTTGACTTAAATAAACTAAGCAACTGCACTGTGGACAAGATGCAACACGATGTAAGTATAGAAATCCACAGTGTGGCTTCTGCTGTGTTTCATAAGAATTCTTTTGAGTATATAAGTGGCTAAAAAATCAACATAATAGAAGTTTGCTTTTTCTTCCTTAAGTAACTTAATTATTACATGCTTCTGGTGACTCAGTTTTGTAAGGTGGTCTGCCCTGTGTTAACTAATAATTCTGTATGATATTTTAAACATGGTGTCTTAAACATGGATTAATTATTTGATATATTTGTAATAGTTTTTCCAGAGTTTTTTTTCCTAACACTCTCTACATCTAGTTTACAGAAGAAGAACAAAGTTAGAGGTAATCCATGTTCCAGTTACCACTTTGGTTTTTTATGGAATCCTTATGTTTAGAAAGTGGGACATTTCCTGAAAATTCAAATGTTAATTTTCAGTCCCTTAACGTGCACAAGTGACTCAGTAAATCATAAAAACTTGTGTTGGTGTGATTCACTCAGTGAGAAAACCTGGGTTTTGCAGTTCAGAGACTGTAAATCTGTTGTCTCATGATTGGCATTCTTTCTATTCCATTCATTTGCAATGGCACATGAAACCCAGGTTTTATCTCATAGAATCCCAGTTAATGAACAGAACAGTGTGTTCTTTGGCTTTTGCCATTGTGACTGTGTACATTTGACAACGAGCACTAAGAAATTGAAGGAGGAGAGAGAAACAATAAAGTGCAGTGTATTCTAAAGGAAGGAAAAATTATTATTTTTTTTTTTTTTTTAATTTTTAAGCAACCCACCGAATACTTTGATATGGGAATTTTCCTGGCCTTCTTTGTGGTTGTGTCTCTTGTTTGCCTCATTCTCCTTGTCAAGATCAAACTGAAACAGCGACGCAGTCAGGTAGGAGCACTAATGGGACATTCACTGGATACTGAAAGTTAACTTCTCTTACTTTGTCCTAGAACTTGCTTGCAACTTTTGGAAATGCCAGACACTAACTTAAAATAGCCATCTTAGTGGAAGGGGTTTTATTCATGCATGTAGGCCTTTAGAAGAACTTGGAAATGTCTTTAAAGGAGATTACTTTGATCCATGATGTTCATTCAGTTAAATCATGAAATGAAAGTAGTACAGAAGCAGTCCATTTTGCCATTGGGAGGGAAGAACATTTCTGGTTATTCAAAGGTTCTCAGTAACGCTAGTGTACTTGTAAAGAAGTTCCAACCCTTGCTGCTATATTGTGGAGAGGATATCAGGACTGAAAATAAATTGCAACTCTTTTCAATAGGATAACATCTATTGATTCTTAATGGGAGAGGTTTTCAGTGATGTGCTTGGAGTTTGTCCTGTCCAATATGAAAGGGAAAGCAAATAGAAGCTAATGGACTTTGAAGTCTGTAGTTGTAAACTGTCTAGTATATACATACATAAAAGGAATGCAAAGCATTCTAGATTCTTAGGACTCTTCTTTGGACATGTTGAATAGGAATCCAGAGATGTTATGGACCAACACCACTGTTAAAAAACAGTGTTAAAAAGGGGAATGATAAATTCTGCAGTAAGACGAAAGCAACACACTGCCTTCCTAAGCTTGTACTATTGATTAAAACTGGGGGGAGGAGGAAATGATACAGCTAATTTAGTAACATTTGCTTTTAATCCCTTTTTCAAATATTGCTCCTGGTAGTATGGTGGTAACAGCATACTGGGGCATTGCAGTCAATATTGATAGTTCAAAAAAAATTCCTGGCCAAGTTTTATATGTTGGCTTGAATGGTTGCTGCCTATCAATTGAGCAGTTCCAGTGTATCCCATTTGTCAGCACCTTCACCCTATTTTAATTCTAAGAGGCTTATACTTTTTCACTACTGCATGTGGCATACATTCTTTTCATGACGCTTCTGATCTAAAATTTAATTAGCCTTCCCTCTATTTAATTTATGAAATTATACGTTAGTTGGGCCTGACATGATTTGTAAGATTATGTCACCACATTATGGTGGTGTTTCTCTGCTACTACACTTTAGTCCCAAGCACATCAGCATTGCCTTTTTTTTTTTTTTTTCTCTTTCTTCTGATGTAGAATTCCATGAACAGGCTTGCAGTGCAAGCACTGGAGAAAATGGAGACCAGGAAGTTTAAGTCCAAAAGTAAGGGACACCGGGAAAATAACTGTGGAGCACTGGACACACTCAGTAGCAGCTCCACCTCTGACTGTGCCATCTGCTTGGAGAAGTACATTGATGGGGAGGTAAAGGATAAATGGTTTCTTCAGCATGGGCTGAGAATGTAGCACTGTGGTATTGTCTGGCTGTTGGGTACATTGTGTACTGAAGTGGTGCCACTTGCTGGTCTGATCGCATTGAGCAGCCAACTCAGCCTCAGCTGCATTCTGCAGCTTCAAATTACCCGTGCTACAAAGTGAGAGGCGAGGGACCTCATTCTGCAAGGCGCTATCTCCATCAAGTTGCATTTCTGAAGTGTAAAGAAGTCAGGGTTGCCTCAGCAGATAGTTCTCTGAGTATTTTTGACCGATTGTGTGCTAAAGTGATGATGCATGCAAGCTCTGGATGTAAGGGATACATTTAGTGTTTTGCTTTTCAAGATTTGATGGCACCTTGTCTTTAAAATGTTAAGTACACAGCACTGCTGGGAAACCAAAGGAGGAGATGTCAAAAGGTTCAGGGACAGTTTTTTGACTCCTCAGTTGCCATCACTATATTGATGTCAGTGCTTGCTATCTATGACAGTTCTACCCAGAGGAAGCAGTGAAAGGGTGAAAGAGAAAATAATATATAATCTTAATGTAAATAGAATAGAGGCAGTCAATGTTCACAGCTACGAACTTCCATTAAAAAGATTATTTGAGCACATTGTATTTTGAGATTATTCATAAAAGACTCATCATTTTTAGGGCAATAGAAAGTACCAGATGCAGTATTTGAGTGCTACAAGCTGCAAACAGAAAGGTAACGAAGTTAGTTGATGGGAAATTATTCAGAATAGCAAGAATGAAGGTAGAAAAGGACATCAGAAGGACTGTGCAAAACAAACTGGAGAGGAAATTCATGCATGATCTTCAGGATGCAGTGATATACTTAGGAAAGAGCTTCACGTGTCAGTGGTAGGTTATGAGCTGAACATTACTGTTCAGGAACAAGATCTTAAAGCTACTTTAGGTAGCTTTGTGAAAGCAGATCAGTGCTTTGTGGCAGTCAAAAAGGCAAATCAGATAGTAAAAATGAGATGGAAAAGTCTAGAGAACAGAACGGAAAACATCATTATACCATGATGTAAGTTTAGTCATGCTCTCACTTTGAGTACTGTGTATTTCTGATCTCGTTTTACAAAAGTTATGGAGGGGAAATGAAGGTGCTTCAGAAAAGGGCAGCCACAAAATTATCAAATATTTTGAACGGTTTCTGTATAAAGAAATCACTGAGTGTGCTATGACTCTTTAGTACTAGATTGCTTGGGGACAGAGGGAATACAGAGTAATGAATGGAAAGCATGAATAGGACTCACACATTCATTTTTTTCCAATACAAGACAGAGTGCAGTTAAACAAAACTGCAAGGACCCAATCTGAATCAAAATGTGGTGTTACTTCATCAGCAGCTAGTAGCCCTGTGGAACTTCTTGCGAAAGCATGTTAGAAGTTCAAAACCTGAGCTCATGTGGAGATGAGCAGTACTTGAAAGATCTCTTGCAGGTTTCTGAACCCAGTAGATATCCATCAGGCTCAGGAAATCTTGTAAACGGATAATAGCTGAAGGATAAGAGTGCTGGGTAAGGGAAAAAGTGTCATATACACTGTGTTCGTTTTGCTTTTCCCTGAGTATTTTCTGTTGCTAATAGTTGTAGGCAAGGTACATAGTTACTCCTGATTTTTTTTTTTTTATTAAAATGTTCATTTAATATATTAAGGAAAACATAAATGACAGGCTCCTTCGAAGTGTTGGGTCATAAGGACACATGGCAATGTACTATATCTGCATGGAGTTCTAATGTGCCTGCAGACTATTCTTTTAGAGACAGCTGATCACTAGATGTTGTGCTCTTGGCTCTGTTGTTGGCATTTTTTCTCTCTTTACCACCGAGACTAGGAATTGATTTGTTTGGTAGCTAGGTTGAAAAATGTAGGAACAAGCTGTGAAAAATGCACTTGTTAGGAAGAATTACATTTTCATGGTCCTTCATTTGTTCCGGTAGGAACTGCGTGTCATTCCTTGCGCTCACCGATTTCACAAGAAATGTGTGGATCCTTGGCTACTGCAGCATCACACCTGCCCTCACTGCCGCCATAACATTATAGGTAAGTGCTGCAGTGTGGATGCTCTTGCGTCATTCATTTCAGACATAACAGCTTATGAGATAAAACAAAAATTGCGCCTGCTTGTGAATTTCCACAGAACTCTCAGTCACTGGTGTAATGCAGCCCTCGAAACACAGTTAGTCCTAAACCCTTTGGGAGGGGCTGTGTGCCCCGCAGAGCAGCCTCAGTCTGGCCTTCCTTGGGCTGCGGGCGATGCCCAGTGGAGGGCAGCGTTGCACATCCCCTGAGCGCAGGAACACGTGAAGGAAACCAGTATGTTTTCGCTTCGGAATTATAAAGAAAACAATGTATGGAGGTTTATTTTTCCATGGTGTTGTAACTTGGAATGTGGTTTCCCTTACTTGCCCTCTCCCTCTTTCATTTTCTCTGTCTTAAGAAAGTTTTCTGTTAATACACATTTATGTAAAATAATCTGTAAAGTGAAAACTTGAGCAATGACTTCCAGCCTCTTCCAGTTCAGGAATACTGTGTAGACATAAGGTTTCATATATATGAGAACAGTATCTGAGATAAGTTCACTTTTTCTTTTTAAGCAAATACATTTGAGTGTTTCTAAGGCTTCCACGCAGATGCTTGACTTACTTTTGTTTGTTTTTTCCCTTCTGTATAAGAAACTGGTACATAATGTAGCAACATTCAGAACAAAATATCCCTCTTTCTTCCATAAAGTGTATTCCTTTTTATTTCCTGCTAGTTCTACTTCTTCATTCTTATTTCTCTCATTCAGAACAGAAGAAGGGAAATACAGGTCCGGTCTGTCTGGAATCCGTCAACCCAGCACGCAGCCGGCAGCAGAGGGTGATTCTGCCTGTCCATTACCCCGGTCGAGTGCACAGAGCAAACCAGGTAACAGCATATCCCACTCGGACAAGCATGGACCCTCATGGAAACCCTATCACAGTACTTACAGTGGAGCGACATGGTGAACAGAGCCTCTACCAAGCCCCATCCCCAACCTATATTCAAAGCTATCAGCCTATTCATTTGGACCATGCTTTAAACACACATCACTGTAGCCTGGAACACAGGGCTTACTCTCCAGCTCACAACTTCCGAAGACCCAAGTTTGGTGGACGCAACTTTTCCAAAGCAGCATGCTTTTCCCGATACGAGACCATGTATCAGCACTACTACTTCCAAGGCCTTAGTTACCCTGAGCAAGATGGACAGCTTCCAGCTGGCATTTCCTCAAAGGGTCCTTCCCGTGCCTTTCAGCCTGGTAGCAGCGTGCTTTTCCCTCCTGTTGTACATGTAATGCCCTCATCTCGCCTGGAGAATGGCAGTACCTCCAGCTTTAGCTGCTATCATGGTCATCGTTCAGTGTGCAGTGGATATTTGGCTGACTGCCCTGCGAGTGACAGCAGCAGCAGCAGTTCTGGTCAGTGCCACTGCTCCTCTAGTGATTCCATGGTTGACTGCACTGAGGTCAGCAACCAAGGGGTTTATGGGAGCTGCTCCACTTTCCGCAGCTCTTTGAGCAGTGACTATGACCCATATGTTTACCGCAGTAAGAGCCCTTGCCGAGTGGGTGAGGTCAGTGGTACAAACAGGGGTGCAATTGTTCTCTTGGAGGGTCCCCACCAGGATGAGCTTCCAGCTCAAGGTCACAGTGTGGTGGGTGCTGACTGCCGGCTTGTGCCAGCTTCTTCCTCAGGGGACCAACTGTCTAATTGCAGCATGGATATGAACTATAGCAGTAATTCCTCACTAGAGCACAGGGATCCAAATGGCACTACCTCAGAGGGAGGACCTGAGGCTGCTCTTGGTGCTGCCTTGGATGTTAAAAGGAACTGGAAGAATCCAGAGACAGCAAGGTCAATTTCAGAGCAGGCATGCGCATGCTGCTTTGAATTCCAGCACTCTGCCCTGGAGCCTGGTAATGGGACAGCTGACTGTCGTGCACTCTTCCTTAGCTCTCCGCTGTGGGGGACATGTGGCCAAGGAATTGAACCACAGTCAGGCAACATCCCAGGCTTGTACAGTATTAACTCAGACCACTTACATAGGACGGATGGGGTAAAATATGAGGGGTTGCCCTGCTGCTTCTATGAAGAGAAGCAGGTAGCCTGTAGTAGCAACAGTGGCAGTGGAGGTGGTGGCTGCTATACAGAAGACTATGCGGTGAATGTGCAGTACACACTTCCTGATGACACCTTGCCAAACTGCTGCAAGGGTGTATGTGATCTGGGTCAACGCATTCCCATAATTCCTGAAGACAGAGACTGTGAGCTGATTCTACCTACAGAACACCAAGGGACCCACACAGGAAGCTGTAGTTCCTGGGATGGAACACCCGAGCTAGATACTTACCTGCACTGTCAAGGTACTGGAGAGGTACAGGTCGAGAGGGAGGTGTGCTATGAGGCAACATCATTCCTGCGGCAGAACTACTCTCAGGAGGAGGAAGCCGGAATGCTCTTTCCCAGTCACACTCTGAACTCCCAGAAGCTTAGGACAACCACAAAGGCCACAGGTAACGTGTGCTTTTTTTGATTACTTGCTGCCTTTCTGCCTTAGTGTATGAAATGCTACCAGTTACTTAGGCACCTGCACCCATAAAGGTTATTCCATCCTTTGCATAAGAGCAGGTTATTGACTAACCCTTTGCCTCAAAGTGTTATTTTCTTGTTATCTGTGCTCATTTGGTCATAGCTAGAGGAACAGTTTACTATCTAACCCTACAAAAGCTTTCACACTCATCCTTTGTCAGGAGGAGAAAAAGTGACTGCTAGTACCAGGATCCCATTAGAGTTCCCACAGCCAGGAACACTGTGCCAGCGAGAGCAGCTATAGTGAGTTGCCTAAGTAGGCAAGGCCACAGTGCTGAGAGAGGACAGACAAGTTGAAGGTTTTAAAAAAAAAAAGAAAAAAGTGAAGATCTTGGATTTGCTGTAGAAGAATATGTGAGAAACTGCTGTGGACATACAGAAGGGGAAAAAATAATCACTCATGGAAAGAAGGGGATACTCCTTACCTGCTTTGCCAGGGCTGTTTTTGAGGGTGTTCATAGCATCACAGGGTACCCTAGGCTGGAAGGAACCTCAGGCCATCATCCAGTCCGACCTGCGCAAAGCAGAGTCAGCTCTGAAATCAGATTAAGTTAGTTTGTCAGGTTAGACCTAGTTTATCCAGTCAGGCTTTGACAACCTTCAGGGGCACAGAGTGCACCCCCTTTCTGGGTTCTTGTTCCTGTGCTTGACTGCCAACATGGTGAAAAGATTTTTCTTCTATCCAGTCTGAGCATCTCATGCTTCAGCTTAGCTCCTTACCTCTTTTCCAAAATGCATATCTCTGAAGACTGCGCTTTCATTGTTGTGGCAAGCCTCCATGAAGGTATTGAAGAGCTGCTATGAGTGCCCCTTAATCCTCCTTTTTTGCAGGCCGAACAGCCCAAATCCCTCAACCTCTTCACACAAGGAGAGGGTTCCAACCCTCTGAGCATCTTGGCTCTCTGCTGAACTCACTCCAGTCAGTCAGTGTCTTGCTCTGGGGGCTTCAAAACTGTATGTAGTATTCTAGATGCAATGTTCTTTAGTTTTCTTTATCCTTCAGGTGCTGGATCTCATCCCTTGGAGAGAAGCCAAATCAGTGACTAGACCTGTCCAGATGATCCCAGATGGAGAAGCGGAGCTTATCAGAGACTCCAAATTCTCATGGACTTAATTTTTTTTAAGCTTTGACAAACACACAAAAGTGGTAATGTGGAGAAATCCCTCCCCTACTTCCTCTGTGTTCACATCAGCTTGATTGTCTCCTTTGTCCCTTCTGCCTGAAGCCTTCAGGCCTTGTTTTGTGTGCAAAGTCCATGTGGGACATGGTGTGGAGCATTTCTGAGCTCTAGTGCCATTTCTATATTAATGACAAAGTGTTATTTATATTTTCTTTTTAGAAGTGACCTCTTGCTGAGAGGTAACACAGTGTGTTAAATAAGCCAGGCTACGTGTAGATGCTGTTATCTCCTACTTAAAGGAGTCCAGCCTTTGATAAGCTCAGGGCTACACCTGCCTTAGAAACCAGATAGCACTTTGAAATAGAGTAGTCCAGAGGGATACAGCTGCTGAATGGATGCTCAGATACTGACTAATCCCAGTAGCAAATCCTAGCAGCCACCGAGTTATGTGAGAGATTTTGAGGGAGGTGAAGCATTGGACTGCCTCCTTTCTCCTCTCCCCTCCTTCCCCTCCCCCGTCATGCTGCTCTGATGGTTTGGCTAAGAAAGGTCTCCTGCCGTTATGATTAGTTTCAACAGAGTGGGGGTAGGGAACTGGTAGCTCAAAATGTTCTCATTCTCACTTCTGTCTTTAAACCAAGGACCTCATTGTGTCTTCTGACTGGTGAAGAATTACTGGAGATCTCTGCCTTAAGCAGATGTTAGAACAAAGGGCTTAGAAAGGGTATTACCTTTGTAGGTAATGAACCTTTCCTTCCATAGGAAGTTTTTCAGGCACTTGTAGCCCCTGCTGTGGTTGTGAGGAATGTTGACAAGTGCAGTGAAAACAGAGCTTGCAGTGTGCTTGCAGCCTTGCTGGCTTGTTTTGGAAACAGGTCAGGAGGTTTCCTGTTTCCATAGGCTGCAAGCATGCCTAAGGGAAGCAGTGCTTGTCACCGTTTGTGCATCTGGGAAAGTGAGGGACTTGGTTTAATCATTGTTTTCTTCTTTGCTGTGGTTGATGTAGCTTCCATAGACTGAACTGTTCTAAAGGTTTGCTGAGCCCAGCTAGATGTGCTTCATCTTTTGTCTTCTGTACAGAATGCTCTCTGTACCCCATTAGCCTGGGCACATACTTTTGTTCTTGTTCTTATTCTAGTGAGGATGTTTGTTATCATGAGATAATATGCGTCATCACTTCTGATAGCAATTGTTTCCTGTGGAAACAGCAGCTTCTGAGTAAGAGGCTACCATAGCATGGGTTAAATTGCCTGTCATGCTGCATGTGCCTGAGGACACAGTGTCATCCTGTGGTGTATTCACAGCAGGAAATCTTCTAAAGGGAAACTAAATATTTAATGCCCACAGTGCCAGTCTTCTGAAAAGGTTTGTCCTAAGTTCAGTACACTTTGGAGATACTTAAAAGACATGAAATAGAGATGTAACACTTTATGTGACATATTCTGCCAAAGCAATGTTCTGGACAGCACTGGGCTAGTTGTGAGACCCAGCAAAGTTAACTTGTATTCTCTATAGTCCCAAATGAAATATTTAAAAAGAAGCAAACATCTAAGAAATAAGAAATACATTTGCCTGTTTACTTTCGCTTTCTGTACCCAATAAGTTAGGGAAAAGTTATATTTAAAGGAATTCATGTTACATCTTATTAATCAACAAGCATCAAAATCCAGCAGTTCAGAGGATTAATACAAGGCAAGATCTGGATATAAGATTAAAAGAAAAATTTCAATAAACACATTTTCTGTGTATAAGGCTTATTAAAAACTTATTCTCTGAATGACTGAAGTAAGTGGTATGTGTTGGGAGAATAAACTCTAAAGGTTTGTGAGTTTTTTGGGTTTTTTAAAATTTTTAAGTCTTACTCTCTCCTTCCTCCACTAAAAAAGAAATGCATTGTAGAAGCTATGGTATATAACTTGGTTATTCTCCTTGGTGTTTTGTGAGGCACTTGTAGAAGGCCACCTAAGATACATGGTACTCTGTAACTACATGGCATGATGCGGTAAAAAGTGGTTCTAAAAGAGATTTCAATATTCTGGCTCATGGTGTTCCTGGATGTATTGGTCTCATTCACATGCTGTGGAAATCTCTGTCAGTACAACGGTCTCTGCAGGCCACACCACAGACACCCCACACCTGGTTCCTATGTTGGGGTTTACATTCAATATGTAGTTACTTCCCTGGTACCTGTATGTCCATGCAGATTTAGAGGCTTGCTGGCCGTGATAGATGGTTTTTATAACAGAATGCCTTTCTATTACTTACATGAACAGTTGTCATTGTGTTTGGCTCATAAGGCACTATTTAAAATGTTTTTAATTAAAATTATAGCACTTAAAATTGTTTTGTATAAAATTTGCTGTAAAGATTTGTAATATGGTCAAAGGGCTCTTTCTCCTTCATTACCATTTTTAAAAATGTTTTAAAAGCTAGAAAGCATCTTGTATATATTCTGTATGTGTATAGCAGCACATTTCATTTATGGAAATATGTTCTCAGAATATTTATTTACTAATATATTTATCTTAAGCCATGTCTTATGTTGAGAGTGTGTGACATTATTGTAATAATCATTGAAAATCACTAACACAAGGCCCTGTAAATACATGATAATTGCACACAAAGATTTTACAGTACCTGCCGACCAAAAATGACTCAAGTTGTAGTTACCTGCAGTTTTGTAAGTGTACAAATGTCTATATTAAAAAGAAAAAAAAAAGGCAAACACCACACAAAAATACAGTTTTATTGCATATACATGTGGGAATTGTTCTTGTTTTGGGGGGAAGGACATAGATAGCTGTTCTCCTCATAGTCCTAGATACACTGAGATGAACTCTAATAAAAAAAATCTTTTTCTTTTTAAATAATAGATATGTGGATATGTATATATATATACACACACATAGAGATCCTCAGTGTTGGTATTTTTTTTAATGTGTTTTTTTTTGTTTGTTTTTGCTTTTGTGTTTTGTTTTTTTCTTCTTCTTATGGAGGTAACTCATAATGTTCTCTGCACCATTCAATTCTCATCAAGTGCCACAGTTGAATTTACCAGGTATTGTGCACAGTGCAAGTCCAGTACTTGGCAGTTTTAGCTGTCTTCCTGATACTGTCCCCAGGTAGTCTCAGTTAGTATCAGTGTTTCCATGAGGGCTGCCTGGTGCTTCGGTGTCCCTGGTCACACCTGGCTGAAGTTGCTCTTGGAGTGGGGGGAAGCTTGATTCATTGCAGGGAAACACAGATTACATAGGAAGAAAGGCACAGAAAGCCCAGGATATGCTGTGGAAGAGATGGGTGGAGGGAAATGGGAAAGCGGAAAGGGGAAATGGGGAGGGAAATGCAGTGAAGCTGAATGCAGTGTGGCAGTCCATAACTATCAGGACAGCGTTTGGGCCTTTAATATAGCATGCAGGTTTTACTGGGGAGCAGCGGGTAGGTGTCATACAAGCCCCTGAACCCTCCAGGCACTTGAGAAGTACCACATCTGCTAAAAAATCCTCATTTATGTTTGGAACCTGCCTGTTCCTTGTGGCAGGGCAACTTAATTCTGGTATAATTTGAGGTTAAAATAATTTATTTTCTTGAAATAAAATTTTTTTGAGGCCTGAACCAGCATGATAGTGGTGGATGCAACTGGATAAATCATAGCTTGAATAGTCAAGCTAGATCCAAATCCTTGCCTTAGATCATGAAAACACTGGTCTCACTGAAGTGATAATCACTGCTGTGCTACTTGTTTTGTCAGCAGAGAGCACAATTTGACCAAAGATGTTTATGCAGACACTGAAAGAGGGGGACCTGGGGTTATGTAGCTCTATGTGTGTATGCATGTATGTGATATATGTTTGTATGTTATTGTGTAAATAATTTGCCTTCATGCATTATTTATTTCCTGTCCAGAAATACACACACACACACACACACACACACAAAATCTTTTCTAGACTCCTTCTCCAGTTTTTTCCTTCTCCTAGAGATTCTCACCTGGTAATCCCCTAGACTTTCCCCTCCTCTTATCCACATTCAAATGCACTGTAATTCAGTCACCTCAGGATTCAGTCAAGAAATGAGCCTTACTTCTCTCCAACCCCCTTTGTATGTGAAAACTGCATGTTTGGGATGACAGACTGTTGAACTGGAGTGTCATTTTGCATGGGACCCTTTGTAGCATGAGGATCATCCTCATCTCAGGTACAGTGGGAAAGGCTGTCTGTAATGCCAAGGCAGATGCAACAATGGAAGACCAACAGGCAGGTGGAAGTTAAGCAGCACCAGCAAGTACTTCTCGGTTAAAGTACCGGCCCTTTTTTTTGCTTGGTAAATGGAATCTTGGCAATTGCCAGTGATTATAGATACATGTTTTATCTGCAAATTAGTTCATTAAACAATTGTTTTTACAAACAGCATAAAATTTGCCATCTGTGTTTGGCTGTTGTGCCTGTGTTGACAGGTCACATCTGAGTCTCCTTCCTCTTCCCTTCCTCTGCCCTCCAGTTTGCTGACTAGTGTTTTGCTTTCTTGCTTCTTGTTCTGAAGAGAGCTGTGAGGTGATTGTGCTTTTAAGAACAGGGCATACCTTTACCTTTGCTGTCCCACAAAATACTCAGTAAGCTCGTACTCTGTATCTGTGAGAAAGTGGGCTGCTGGCTGAACTTGTATATGGTGCTTAGTTATGTGTGTGGTATTCTGTCTTTTCTTTGCTGTGGCCTTTTTTAAATGACTAAATGTAAGTGTTTTCTATAAAAAATGAAAATTTTAATATTTGGCAGGGGAAGGTTCTTTTTAACTGTTGAGGTTCAATGTTTAAGGAACAAACTTCTGGCAAAAAGAGAGTTCTGTGGTCACCACAAACATCCATAGAATCTCGATACGGTAAAAGAAGACAAGCAGGAACAGACTATTCTTAATGTATTGTACATTATAGTAACACTTGGTGTTTCTGTAACTCTATCTGCAATATCAAATGCATCTGTCAAATCCTATGACAGCTGTTAGGTACAGTTTGTTGTTACTTGGGTAGTGTGAAGAGAAAAATGCCCTTAAGAGGATGGCTGTGTTCATACCCTGTAGAGCCAGCCTGGCCTAATTCTTTGGTCAGGGAGACAACAGAATACCTGAAACTAGATATTTTATCTTGCAATGGAAGCCCTATGCTCCTGTGACTTAATTGCTTCATAGAAAAGTGTCTCTTTCAGAATTAGGAACAGATTTCTCTCAGGGGAATGAAACTGTTGCTTAGGAAACAACAACAGAAAAAGAGGCAACCATTCCCAGAATAAACCAAAGTGCAAGAGGAGTCTCATAACAAGAATGGCAAGAAAGGAGAGCAGAGTTATCTCCCCTGTCTAAGGGGAGGCCAGTCCCCTGTGACATTTGTTTCTAAGAGAAAATGAGAGTTCGAGTCTTCCCATGAAAAGCTGGAGACAGTTTTGGTACCTGATACTAGTATTTTGGTGCTTACATAAAAGGTCACTGAAGATTTCTCAAACTGTAGCATTATACGTTGCTGAAGTTTGTAAAGAAACCACAAAGAATTGTTATAGATCTTCATAACAGTTTGAAAACATGTAAACTGAAAACTTTCAGTTTGCTGTTACCTCAGAAATTGCTTGTCACAGCAATATTATACTTTTTATATGTGATCATTCTTAGCATTTTCAGCTCAAATATTCTCTTCTAACCTCTACAGCAGACGATCTTGTTGTAATCTGCTGTTGAACTGCAGCAGTTTCTGCCTCCTTTATTCCGTACTTGTATACACTTTAGCCATCCTAACCAAGCTCCTTCTGCATAAATTTATTTATTTTTTCATCATTATTATTTACAGCCATTTGTTGAATGCAGGGTGACCAGTTACAAACAGTACATATTTCAGTGGTGAGTCATCTAAAGTTTGATTTATTCTGGTTTCTTGACAGCCTTATGTGGTTCATGCCTTTTCATTTGCAGTAAGTTGTCTTGAGACTGAAATTCAGAATGTCAGGTTTCATCCCAAAGCACAGGTCCTCAGTAAATTCAAGAAAGTATGAGTTGCATGAAATGTATGTGTATTGGGGATGTGTTGATGGAAAAAATATGTGGTCTGAAGAGAATTATATTTTTCACTCTCAAGGTAGCAGAATTCATAAATGAGTAGCAGAGTTCATAAATGTCTAGAACAATATTCGGGTGAAACTATCACTGAACTGTATTTCATTGAAAGATTGTGAAATACTGATGCAAGGTATTAAGAACTAGTTGGACAAGTATTTCTCAGTTGTTTTTGTAGTTCACCCTTCCTTTAGGCAAGGTGGTGCACTAGAAAAATCTCTTAGTAGTCCTTCCCGCTGCCTGAGAAGGCTCATTAAGCAGAAGATGAAAGTGGAATAGCTAGTCATGCTCATTCAGTGGCAGCCACGTGTCTGCTGATGGGTTTGGTCTGCAGTCATACAGGCTGCAGATTCAGTACAGTTTCCAGGACTATCCTTAAAAATCTCCCATTTATACTGCTGCCAGGGGGGCTTGGAATACAAAGACTATAATTCTGCAATCCCACTGGGTTGTCTGCATGAGCTATGTGATAAACTTCCTCAGCATTGTACTGGCTGTGGAAAATCTGGCAGAAACAGGTTCTAGAAAAGATGTTAATGCTTTGAAAAAGCAGATTACATGTTTGATGGAAAAAATGATCCAGAGAGTATACACATATGAATTTGCAGAATCTGATGAACAGCCTAATATAATTACAAGCTAGAAATGAGATTCAAAGGAGGAAAGTGCTTCTTAAAGCAGTTATATCATCAGCATGTATTCTGCCATGGAACAGAGTCTGAGTTACCCTATTCTCAATGTCATTCTATTATAGATAAAAAAGAAGTATCTTTTAATTTTTTCCTATGGTTACAGTGTATAGAAAATTTATTTTTCCCAGAGCGTAAACTAACATCTTTTTTTCCTATAAAATGTTAGCAAGATGCAAGCATAATGCACTGTATTAAATAATGCATTTCCTATACATATATAAATATATATATTACTATGATAACAAATCACACATTTAAACATAACACAGTCTCTATTTCCCCACAACATAACCATATTAAGACAGAAATACATATAAAATCATTTCGTCAACAAACTAAACTAGTTTTAAACATAGATTTTGAATTAGGGAAGGCACTTTTCCAGCTGGCCCCTTTTCACCTGAGGTGCACACGCAGTGTAGGCAACTGGCACGCAGTGTCAAGGCAGTAGGCTCACAACTTGCTGCAGTGGTGGTGCCAGCAGAAGTACTTCCTGCCCCAGCTTCTGGGGCAGACAACTGTCTTTTTCCTATGGCTTGTTGCCCGCTTTGCTGTGTTAACTCATCTCTCTCTACAACCACCCAACAAAGAAGATCAGAGAACTCCGTCTCTCTAAAAAGTAACTCAGAGAAGAAAAAGCGATGGCAATTTTTGACCTATCTGTTTATTGCACCACCACACAGCTGGTCATACCAACACAAGAGTGAGAAGGGGGCCAGAGCTGGAGCAGGAATGCATATATATGAGGAGGCAGATCCTCGCTGACTTTGTTGTCAGAACAGTTGCTTTTGATGTTGTAGCCAATGTTGCATTTGCAGCCTGTCCAGCCTGTTGAGGGAACTGGATAGGCAGGACGTCAGAAGGCCATTCAGATAGAATTCCAAACAAATTCTTCTGCAGTTATTTTCAATTTGCTGAAGGAAATGGTGTAAACACTAACATCCTGAGGTGTCCATGCTCCCCAGCTGTCAGCACTGAGCTGCTTGTGTAGTAGGGGCATGCTGAATCGTGGGATTACAACAGTTGTGCATGTCATGCTTTTTGTTTCTTTCTCCCCCCAGACCTTTACAGCAAAGATCAAAAAGTGCTATGTTAGTGTATTACCATATATCTTGGCAATATCCCACCATACCCTGAATTGTTTCTACTACGAGTGCGAGTGACCATGCCACATTTTGAAAAAATCCATAGCAGAGATCCACCTGCTCTTTATGGTCTCAGGCCTATACAGTAACAAGTGCTATTTAAGGCCCCCTGTCCATGCATTTCCATCAATTGCTCTGTTTGCTAGCATTAGAGGTATCTAGAATCAGACAGTCGGAAAGATCTGGGGGGGACCTAACAATTTCCTCTCAGCTTTTTATCAGTATGTTACCCATGCACTCTTACCTTATGCATAGTCACGTTTACTGTTGCCATGATGAGTTAATCTGCTGTAACTGCTGGTTTTAATGGGTATTTTGTACCGAAATTTGATAACCACTCCCTAAGAAAGGCCCATGAAATGCAATTTTATTATTTAAAAAATAGTTGAGAAGCTAGGGGATTGATGCAAAAATCTCTAAATTCTCTAGATTTTCCTTTAGTAGCATCAGTCTTAGTGGTTGTTGTTTGTAATGCTTGTCTCTAATTTTATAGTGAAAATCTTTATTAAGTAAGAGAAGCTTAACAGCTCTGCATTTTTTCCTTTTGCAATTAGGTAAAATCACTCATGGGGCATTCCTGATGTTTTTTCAGTTTATCACCAGTAGCTAACTGCTTTATGAATGTTGCTTTTAGTCTGTATGTTTAACTGCTCAAGAACATTTGATAAAGCAAGCGAACAAAGCTTCATCACTTTGTGATAAACACTACGTGCTCATAACAACCCTTAAGGGTCTAGCAACACACTGTGATTTTCTCCTCCTGGTTTTTTTTTCTTAGTGCACCATGTTAAGCTTCACTTAGGAATCAACCTACTTTGTTTTGCAATGAATCTATGAGTTGGATTCTCTCTATGCAGCATGATGCAAACCCTGACTGTTAAAAAGGCAATTTTAGAATTTTTGTTGGTCTGAAACAAATGTTTTTCAGTCCAACATGATGTCAGGTAAAAGCAAATCAGCGTATTTTGTACAACTCGTCCTGTCTTGATTTTAGGTAATACTGTAATTATAGTTTCCTGTATTCTTTCCAGCAGCTCATACAAAGAAGTACTAGATGTTCCCATGATATTCCATTTTTGATGTAAACAATTTCATAACTGCTGGCTTAGTAAAGTCTTGTTTCTTTTAAGCATGTATTGTGGCATTGTCAGTTGTTGCTGACACTCATCTGTGGTACATAAATAGAGCTGGATTGAATTCAGTTCAGGTAAAAGACTAGATCTACAGTGGCAAGTATAGCACAATATTGCATTGTTTAATTCTTAGATACTCTATTTTTTCAAGAAAATCTGTAGGCCACATGAAGGGGAGGGAGTTGTATGTTAAAAAACATAAGCGCAGATACTATAATGAATTTGAACTCAGTGACAATTTTCTTACTTTTCTTAGTTGGCTTTTGTAGATGCTCTTAATAGATGTTCTCCGACTGCATATACAGTATGTCTGGAATATGCAGACCATCGATATATGTTTAAACTTGACCAGAATTACTATAGTTTAATGGTTCTCAGTGAATTTCCTCTAACATAGTTTGAGGAGCTGCTCACTCAGTAAACTTTGCCAGTCAATGTATCTGACTTATGCATTGACAGTTTTTGCTAACTGTCTTTCTGCTCTGAACTTGCTGAGGCTGAAGGACTCACTGTTGATTCACCTGGTGGTGGGATGCAAAGTATTGTGGGTGGACAGTCTACCAAAAAGATAAAATAGTTAATGCTGTCTGTTGCAATCAAAGAGAAAATATTTCACAGATCAGATCTCCTCTATTGTTTTAGTTCTTCGACAATTAAGGGCAATTATCTTAAAAATTCAGTTTTAATTTTTCAGACAAGGAGACACTTTTTGTTCTTACAGGCAGCTGTAACGTGTTCAGCTGCACAGCCTTTCATGAATGATTTGGCAATAGCAGGCTACAACCTTTTAAGTAGTTTAGACTGCTGAGATTAGTATCTGTCACTTCAGAGTAAAAATTTGTTAGTTAGCCTCACTGTTTAAAAATTCAGTGGACTTACAGTATCTTTTGGCAATCCTTTTAAAAAGCCCTAAGCTTACATGCAGAATGGATGCTGGACTTCAGGCTGGAGTACAGTAGTTTTTTAAAGGTTCACTTTGACTATGAACGAAATTGTCATAAACATCAGTGAATGATGGGTCAGACATAGTCATTTAAAAGGCTTCATTGCTTGTGCAAGCCTTAACCTGGTGAGCATTACTCCATCAAAACGTGTATTTGCAGCTGGAACTTTATCGATAGAGTGCCTCCTGAATTTGATATGATTTTTATTTGTGCATCTCTGCTTGTAGAAACAGAAAATGTAGAAACAGCAGAGCACTGGGCAATCAGTTTTTCCGTGTCTTTGAATCCCATTTTACTGTATAGTACCATTTAGATGTGTTTACATTAAGGCAAATAAGCTCTGGTTGCTGTGGTAGCTGAACAGGTTATCTGTACCTACTTCTGTCATCAGCATTGAGAATAAAAGGACTAAAGTAGCCCAATAAAATACAGTAGTACAGGAAAGCAGGACACACTGAGTGCTCACCCTGCAGACACTCAGTTACCTCCGGCAGGAGTACAGGACATTTTGAATTTTGCAAGTTTTTTTTATATATTTTAAGTGCAATGGCTTAAAGGCAGTAATTAACAGCACTACAGATTTGATGAGCACCAGATACTTAAAAACTATTGCCGCAATTAAATCTGTTGTCACTAATATACCCAAGAGAACAGCAGACAGGCAGTCACATAAAGGTCTTTGGAAGTGGACTTTTCAGAAAACAAGTCTGAGACTGGGAGAAAAAAAAAAAGAAAGATTAATCTCAAGTCACCTGGATTTTAAGAAGATCAATTCTTGTAAAATAAAAGACACCTCAGTTTCCCACTAGTGGGTTGCAATCATCTTGGTGATTTCGAAGCTTTTTCTTGAAGATGGATATTGATGTGGATGGCTGGTAAAATATACTCCAGATCTCACCAGCAGTAGTAACATCACTGCAATCTTCTATTTCAGTGGCAGATGGAATCTGATGGGATCTAGGAAACAAGGGTTGATTCGTTCTTGTATTAAGGTGCTTGGGAAGCTGTAGAAGTCTGTCTGCAGTACTGCTGCACTGGGAGTGCTCGCAGCTTCTACTACATCTGTGACACCTTTTCTTTCTATCTGCTGCCAAATACAGAGGTTTTTGGAGTATTTTGTGGTTTTCATGACCAAAGGAAAAGTTAGGTATTCTCTTGCCAGAGTAGTTGCTACCCTAACGACAGCAGTGACATTAAGCTAAGAAGTCTGTAGAGACTCTGTTACTAGTTGCTATTAATACAATTTCCTTTTATATTTAAGCATGTTTTTAGTATGTAAACACAACATTCAGAATTTTGATTTGCTGATAACTCATCCATCATTTCAGTGAATGAGTGTCCATCTAGAGGACACAAAACTTACTTGGTATAAGCATAGAGAAATAAAGCAATAAATTATATTTATATTAATAGGCAAAATCTGGTAAATTGTCACATTATAATACAGATTTTCATTTTTGTGATTATTTTTTGAACCATTTTCATTCTTTCACAAAAAGAAATTAAGTATGTTCTAGCCTATATCTACCTTTTTTTCCCAGCTCCCTAATCTGGGATGAGGTTTTAATTTTTTTCTTGCAAAGCATTATCATAATTTGACCTCACAAAATTTAGACATCTGATTACATTTTCCGCTTTCCTTCTTCTGCCTTAAAATAGAAGTCTTGTAAAAAAAAAAAGACCAGAAGAGAGATTCTAGCAGCAAACTGTCCTAACAGACTGGGAAGTTAACAAATGTGCTCATTTAGTATCTTTTATGAGGATACAAATATGTAGTAAATACCTTGGTTTTGAACACAACCAGTTGGACTATGAGAAGGCCAAGAAGCATGCCAGGTTTGGTAGAGAGCTGAGATCTTAGTTCTCTGGGGACAGCTTTGCTCTACACTCACCTCATGGTAACGTGAAGAATTATCTTTGCTACTATGGCTGTAACACTTAGGATGAGCAGTGCTGTGAGACTATATATTGTCCACTCTGTAAAAGAGAAGAAGAAAGGGAGAGGGGGAGGGAGGAGTTCTTAGTGCATTCATCTACTTACAGCTTTTAAAGTAAGAAGATTGCAAAAAAAGAAACGCAGTCTTCAAAACTAATTTGAAGTTGCCTTAAACCTGCAACACTGGCAGAAACTGTAGAACTTTCAGTCAGAAGTTACTTTTTCCCTTGCAGGGCTGCTCCCTATAAAATTGAAAGTTGGCAAAAGTCAGAGCATGTACTGGTAAAATTATCTAGGAAAGGAATTAAAACTCACTCAGAAGAAAATTCAAAAGAAGACTAGAATATATTCTACCAGTAGCAATGCTTATGATTGCAAGGAGGTGGGTCTAGTTTTTATCAGTAATTATGAAGTTACATAAGTAATCACAAAGTATGGAATGAAGGGATTGCCTTCTAGAGTCCCGAGACAGGCAGTATTTGTGGTCTGCTCTTGGCCGTTGCACTTTATTCAATTTAGTTCTGGTTGTAGGAGCAAGTCAAGCAGGACCCATTGTAACATTTGAACTATTTAAGAGATATCCAAGGGAGCCGATTTCTAAACTACTAGATCACCTTTTCATTTGGACTTACGTGATCTTGCAATCGGAGTCTACAGCATGTTGAGATGGGAAAAGGGATGGCACTAGAAGGTAACTGACATATTTAGCATGATGAAAAGACTTGCAAAGACCCTGAATTATCCGAACAACTTAATAAAGGCCTTTGCCATCGCCATCAGAAGTCACAAAGCTCAAAGGAACAAAAAAAGAAAGCGTAAGTTACTTCCCACCCACTGCCCCTTCCTCAAAGTATTGACTGTTTATGATGATTTTAACAGTATTTTCATAACTGCATTACGGTTCAGATTTGGGATGCAGACAGTTTCAGGGCTGTGAAGCTATGAGAATGTCCATAGTACGAGCAAGGCCCAGCTTTAACAGTATGTAAAAGCAAATGCTCAGGGTAGTTTGAAAATAGGAGAGCCTAGCAGTAATATTCCCCAAGAGTGCCTTTCCAGTCTTCAATTATTTACAACTCAGTAATTCCCTGAATTGAGGTCTTGAAGGCGAGTTCTAGACATGACAGTTCTCAGTGGCATCTCCCCTGCACCCATTAACTTGTGTAGCCCTCTTTGTATTATTGATGAAGCTTCCGTTAATTGGGGTAACTGGGATACATCCAGCATTCAAGCTTTTCTAAACTCTACAAAAGCTTGCTTTTTTTGTTCAGCAACTTGTGCCACTCTCTAGTATGCACTGGTCACTGAAGCTCATTCAAATAAGGAGGCTGCTCTGACTCGCATCTTATTTTGATGTGTTTTCATTCTCAAGAAAGAACTCACTGTCTTCACGCTATTTCTGATTTATGCTGAGAAGTAAGTTTTGAAATGTAAGGAGAGAATCACAGTTAGTGCTGATTAGACTAAATGAAAATTCATCTATTAGTAAGATGCATGGTGAATCAGATAACGTGGAGGAGGAGCAAAGGAAATGGTAACTCCAGATTGTGCCTTGGCAAAATATTTTTCCTGTTTCCACATTTTGTAATATTACCAGGCATGGAGCTAGTAGGATGACTTGGGCTGGTTGTGATGACATAAAGTATCTTTGACGACCGAGCTGCATTGATACTGAGATTTGCTTGTTCATTCATCCTCTCTGAAAGGGTGTGATTCATTGGAGTCTTGTTTTGATGCACATTGTCCTTCACAGCTGAAAACACAAGAGTACGATTACAGTAACAACTTCTTAATAGGTGTAATTGGACTTCATTTTGTGCTTGTGGACAGATGTGCTGCTCTCTGGTTCACATAAGAGAACTCAAATAACTAAATAATGTCAGATTCCAATAAAAGCCTGTACTTCACCAGGTTGGAATTCTCTGAATTTTTCTGGAAGCTAATTTTTTGTCATAACAGTAGGTACAACTCAAGGACCTGATGACTTTCTATCAGAGTGGAATAGGCTGTTGGAAGGAGACAAGCCAAGCCAAGATGCAAATGGAGTACTGATTTTTTGTTTTCTTTCGGCTTTGTTATTTTCCAATCTGTTTTGATAGGCAGATATAGGACTGAATGGCGGGGGGGGAGTGTCAATATGCTGGAGGATAGGAGGGCTCTGCAGAGGGACCCGGACAGGCTGGATAGATGGGCTGATTCCAATGGTATGATGTTTAACAAGACCAAGTGCCAGGTCCTGCACTTTGGCCACAACAACCCCCTGCAGCGGCACAGGCTGGGGACAGCATGGCTGGAGAGGGGCCAGGCAGAAAGGGACTTGGGGGTACTGATTGACAGGAAACTGCACATGAACCAGCGTGTGCCCAGGTGGCCAAGGCCATTGACAGCCTGAGCTATATCAGGAGTAGTGTGGCCAGCAGGACTGGGGGAAGTGATTCTGAACCTGGACTCGGCACTGCTGAGGAACTGGACACCTCGAGTGCTGTGTCCAGTTCTGGGCCCCTCAATTTAGGAAGGATGTTGAGGTGCTGGAGCATGTCCAGAGAAGGGCAACGAGGCTGGTGAAGGGTCTGGAGCACAAGTGCTGTGAGAAGAGGGAGCTTGGGTCGTTCAGGCTGGAGAGGAGGAGGCTCAGAGGAAACCTTATCACTCTCTACAACTCCCTGAAAGGAGGTTGTAGTGAACTGGGGGTCCATCTTTTCTCCCAGGCAGTAAGCAGTAGGACAAGAGGGCACAGTCTTAAGCTGTGCCAGGGGAAGTTTAGGTTAGAGATTAGGAAGAAATTCTTTACAGAAAGAGTAATCAGACATTGGAATGGGCTGCCCAGGGAGCTGGTGGATTCACCATCCCTGGAGGTATTTAAGAAAAGACTGGATGTGGAACTGAGTGCCATGGTCTGGTAGGCAAGGTGGTGTGTTAGGTCAGAGGTTTGACTTGATGATCTCAGAGGTCTTTTCCAACCTAGATTCTGTGATTCTGTGAATTTTTGAAAATCTGAGTTTTGCTATTTATGACATAGCTGACTGGATTGTTCCAAATTGAGAGGTTTTGGCAAAGCTTTTACCCACTGTGCAGTGACAACATGATAGATAAAACACTTTCTAGGTGAGAGTTAAAATATTTGTTCTTTTGTTGCCACTTCAGAAATCTCCTGTGTGAATTAAATGCTTCATTGAAAGGTAGAAACAGGAAAGATAGCCTCCTACCTCTGTATCTGATAGCAAATCCCTGGGCTTGATTGATGTCATCTGAGAAAAAGTACAAAATGACAAAATCCAAAGAGATGTTAAAGGTGTGGGGAGGCCGGTTCTTGCCATTAAAACGAGCTAGAACGTGATAGGTGTAGCCATCCAGCAATTCCACCATATCTGTAGCATCTTTGATTTCAAAAAGGGCAAAGCTGAAGTGGATTTGAGATGCTCCTGGAACTTGTATGGTCCAGTAACAGACTTTGCCTGTGCCGTATGTGTCAGGAAAATCGGGGGAATAGATGACAGCTGTAGCAGAAGTGTAATTCCCTCCACAGGCACCAATAAGGGCTGTGAAAACAAGAGAAGAGGGAGAAAATGTGAAGAAAAAAAGAAAAAAGAGGTTATACATTAATTTTGCAAAACTTTAACACCCTGTAGACTCTAATACTTATATATGACTTGAAGGTACAGACTTGCTATGCCAGCAGGATGCACTGTCTCCGAGACTGGTATTCTTTACCTTCCACAGCACTGGGAGCGCAGTCACTATGTTGCATTTGCTTGGAATACACTCATTATGTCTCATTACTCTGAGACCTATGCATCAATCTTGAATCCTGCAACTATCCTTTGTCCTTGTTTGTAACCATGTACCCTTTCCCGCATACGTGCAGGAACAGGATAAAAGATAAATCACTGGTTCAGGAGCTTCTACTCCATCCCTATGAGGCAGGGAGGCAAGTGGATTAGTAGTGACGTAACTCTCACTGTTGAACTACTGAAACTCCTTCACAGCTGTATCAAATTGAAAAAAATATTCGCAGAACAAGTGAGGTTGGAAGGGACCCTGAAGACTGTCTAGTCAAATCCTCCTGCTCAAAGCAGGAGACAGTGTCTAGTGAGTCTCCAAGGACGAAGATTCTACAGCCTCTCTGGGCAACCTGTTCCAGTGTCACCCTCACCATAAAAAAAGGTTTTCCTTTTGTTTAAATGGATTTTCCTGTGTTTCAGTTTGTGCCTGTTGACTCTTGTCTATTCACTAGGTAGCACTGAAGAGAGGCTGGCTTCATCTTTACACCTTCCCATCAGTTAGTTACGCAAACTGAAAAGGTTCCTCCCTGGGCCTTCTTTTATCACAGCTAAACAATCCAAGTTCTCTCAGCCTGTCCTTGTATGAATGATGCTGCAATCTCTTAATCACCTCTGTTGCCATATATATGTGCTTTTCAAGCCTCCTGTCTTTTAATCTTGTCCAACTAATATTTGACCTTACCTTCACTAAGTGAATTGAAAAAGAACCTGTTAGGAAGTCTGAAGAAAAGATTTGTTGCTACCTATTAAATTAGAAAGAAATGCATGCCAAATAAATTTTTATATTCCTTGACAACTATCCAGATTCCCAGTGCAAAATTAATTACTAATGAATCCAGAAAGCAATTCAAATGCCAGCCAACTGACGATGCATATCCATATATACACATAATTTTAAAAAGTATTATATGTAGGTATATATGCATATATATGTATTTATACATATATCCCCTAAATACAAAATATTATGTATAATATATAGTAATGTATTTTATGTCAAAACTGTTCAGATCAGAGTTATCATTCCCCCATATTATAGGCTGAAGGACTGAGGAATCAAAGTAGAATTGTTGTCTTTGAAAGCTTAATTAAAGCCCTCTATTAGAGGCCTGGGAGAATGGAAGTAAAGGAAATGTTTTGAAGTGTTTCAGTTTTCACAGACCTCTGAGAAAAAGCTTTAATAAACACAAATTAAAAGGAAACTAAGGGAACAAGAACAAGAAGTAGCATATGTTTGCCAGAAGAACAAATGAAATTATTACTTTTTCTGGAGCAGGGCCTGATCATAGCCTGAACAAACCTTATACTTCAGTGCGCACTATGAAAGACCTTATAGAAGAACGGAAGGAATAAGAATGGAAAGAATGTGAAAGACCCCACAGAGGTCCTAAGGGACATAGGAGAATTTGTGTTTGGCACTTAATCCATGCTAACATAGCTGGTGATTTAATCAAATTGTTTTTACCCACTGTACAGTGGCAACAAGATAGATAAAATGCCTGCTAGGTGAGAGTTAAAATGTTTGTTCTTTTGTTGCCACTTCAGAAATCTCCTGTGTGAATTAAATGCTTCATTGAAAGGTAGAAACAGGGAAGTTATCTAATTCATAGGATTGTTCAAATAGATAGAGCAGATAGAATTGATAGAATTGAAATTTATCACCAAGATACAAGATTTGAAAATGGCTTACAGGTGGTGTTGCATTTGACTGTGCTGTTTTTAATTACTGAATCACAAGATGTTATTCAAACCAGCAATATTAACTAAGAATGCCAATGTCTAGTGCTCCACAGATGCCTAGCAAAGTACAGCATTGCCCCATGTGGATTGGAAATGCTTTTCCTCTCTCATTTCCTTCTAGAGCTGGCAGAGTTCAGTCTTGTGGGTCTAAATGTTACTGCATTAGGCTGTGATAGTAACACATAAGCATAAGGTTAAATGGGGCGGGGCTGGGGGGGATGTACAAGGATTGCAGTGAAGGTTCTGGGGATATGACATTATCTGATACAGAGACATGAGGTGAGCAGGTGCTGCTCATCAGGAAAAGAAAATAGGTGGCTGCTACCTGGATGACCTCTCTTACCTGGCCATAGCTGTTTACCAGAAAAGACATTGCAGCTCCTCAGGGTAACATTTTGCTGAGCACTCAGTCACTGTAGAAAAGGAAAGCTTAAAAGGAAGCCTTTACCCATCAAAGATTTGGTAGACCAAGAGCAGAAGGAAACAGGATGCTGCAAAGTGAAGCTACATGTTGTCTCAGAACTGGAAGTAACTTGCAACTCTGGAGCATCTTTTCATATCTTGGAGAGAATTTGGAAGTGAGCACAGTGACTAATCTCTGTCCTGCTGAAATGTCTGTCTGTCTCACTAACTGGGAACCAGAGTTGTAAGGTATGGAGATGGGAAGTTTGTTTGTGTGATCAGAAGGTAGAATATGATGCCACTTTTAGTTCCAGAAAGTTTGTAACTCAAAAGGTAGCTTCTACATCAAAGGCATTTGAGATGAAGAAGCAACGATATGCTGGTGCATACTGTGAACTTTACCAGTACTCCCAGCTGTACTGGGAGCTTGTGCTGCAGCCAGACAACCAGTGACACCTACCATCTATCTCTGAAGTTACACAACTGGCACTGGTACATATACTGAAAAGAAGAGCAGAGAGGAGGATTTTTATGTATAAGACATCATGAAATCAGCGGTGATCATAACAGCAACCTAACTTGATTGTACATTTGCAGTATACTTCTCTGTCACAGTTCCACTACACTGCTTTGCATTAACTGCATCATAGCAAATTTCATCATGTTAAATTAAAAAAAAGTTGGTGTATATTCAAATTTTATTTGAGGGGCCTCATTCACATATTTACTTTCTAGTAAGCCTAATTCTTAAGGTGTTTTTCTGTGACATGCTGTTTCTGATAGCTGAGTTAGTACCACTTGTGAGGAAGTAAGAGACAATCTCTGGAGCATGAGCAGGCATCATTTCTTGGAAGAGCTATTTCACATTGTAAATGGTTGAGAATCTTATGCAGAAATGGAAAGCAGCTTTATTTTATTCTGAATTTAAGTGCTTTATTGTTTTGTGTGCAACAGTTCTCATTGTACTTAAAGCTTTTTCCCTAATTTGCTGAACCTTGGAGGCCTCTCCTTTGGGAAAAACTGAACCTACTTCAATACTTACTGTCAAAAAGAATGACTCTGCCATCCCCACCACAAGGCTGAGTATGGTCTCCAAAGCAAACACTGTTGCATTCCGTGCTGGCTGCCTCCCCGTATCTCCAGTAGTCAGGATTATTTCCACAGAAACAAGCATAACCTGATTCCATGCCTGCAAACTTTGACAACAAAGATGCATAAGGAAGGGAGGAATAATATTTGAAGGAGTGACAGCAGGAGGTTTTATGAACAAGGAAACTGGCAGCAAAGTATGTATGTTTTGGAAAGTATGATTTAGTCAGAGGAAAGACCACAGACTATTTTTGTTTGAGCTGTCAGGGTGCTACTTAAGGCTAGTGAGAAAGATGGAATGGAGGGCAGTTAGGGCACCCTGTCACTCATAATTGCAGTAAGCAAGCAAGCAAGCGTATTTTCTGCTGGCATCCTGGCATTTGCCCAGATTGCTCTGGATGCAGAGAGAGGGATAGATCTCCTGGAGTGGAAGTGAGACCTTAGACCTCCTGAAGGTTAAAAAAAATGGGGCACAGGAGAAATATGAGAGAGAACTCTAGGCATACTTCTGCCTTTGTCTTAGAAAACATTTTGTAAATGTATGTCAAACGAATCACCTTAAATTGTTGACTTCGGCAGGAACTGATGCATGTTTGGATAGTAAGTTTATTGGAGGTCTCACTGGTGCCAGTCAAAGGTGGTGGCTCTCCATGGTCCTTGTAACACCCTAGATTCCCTGGCACTGGCAAGAGTAACAGACAACAGTCATTCTAAAGGTGTGCCTCTAAACATCCAAAACACAGACCACTTGATGCACTACCTGATTATTAAGCAATTTGGCAGTAAGGGAAATGCTACTCTGTGCTAGATCCTTGTCATATTTTCCAAACATGCACGGGAATAAATGATGGGGCAAAAGAGTATCATATCTTCTTAGCAATATACCTGTAATACTGTCTGGTTGGTTTCAGTAAGCTGTTGTAAAACGGACAAGATAAATACCTGGTTCATTTCTCCTGACAGAGACAATTAAAAAAAAGAAAGGCATTAAGTAGTTTCAGAGAGTTTGTGGGTTTTTTTCGCTATACACATGCATGCATATTGTAGCAGTGTAATTAAACCATTTCTGTCTGATCTTCAAAACAATAACATTCTGGAAGTTTTCAAAACAGGATATTTGAGGAAGGGAACCTAAACTGCTTTAAGATGGAGTTTGGCAAATTTTATGGGAGGAGCTATACTTACACAGGGGAATTTCCTCACAGTTAAAACTTGAGTTCTGGTAAGAATTTGAAGTATCGTACAAAGAGATTAAAAATGAGCAATATTACTTTTTAAAAAACTATCTATTTACAGTAATACAATGTTTCAAAGCTCCTTGGTCACTATGGAGCTCAGTTTTCCCCCTTCAGGTGCATAATTTTTCCTGGTTTTGTTCTGGTTTGGTTTTGCACTTTTCATCAAAGCACTGGAATTCAGCCATGACCACCCCATGAAGAGGATGTGGAGTACAATATAACACTGAGCTAATGGCATATAATTATCCCCTGCCTACTTGTCATATCTTCTCACATACTTGAAATTAAATCTGTTCCCAGTTCTGTGGTAAGATGTTTTATCCCTCTGCCAGACTGACAAGGATTCTTTTTTGTCCACCTAACTACCACAGCTCTGTATGACACGTGATGCAGTCAGAGAGCTGTATTAGAGTTTTATTTATTCAGTCATTTTTTATTTCAGTGCCCAGTAAACTTATGAATAATTAAATAATATTGCTTCAAATATTGGTCATAATTTTCTAAGAATGATACAATTTCAATTATAAATACTTGCATGGAGTTATGGCTTTGATATGCCCTGCAGCAACATGCATGTAAGTACTGAGACGTCAAGTTCCAGCCTGATTCAACATACCTTTGGAAATCCCCATTCGCAGCCCCACCCCAGCTGAGTGCAGCTGCACAGATAACTCGCAGAGCACTCATTGGTTTTGGTACTGTGCATGATTCCACTGCCCTGGAAAAGCTTCCTGGTTAACCGACCTAGCTCATTTTCCTAAAAGACCTGGGCTTTTGTAATTTTTAAAATTTTTTTTAAAGTAGTTTTATTGGTGAGACCCTTTAACCTTATCTCCAGAGGATTAGTACTTCACTATGTTCCATGCTAAGAAATCTGAGTAATTTGAAGACCTCTTAGATTTTGTAACTAAATCAAGCATACATCATAAAACTAATTAGTCTCTTCAGTGTCCCGGCAGTACTTTAATTTTCTTTGCCCTTAATATTTAGCCTACTAAAGAAACATGGCAAAAAATGAGGTAGTCAGTGTTCTGTGATTACTGTTCATGCTGACCAGTGATGTTTTACTATTACATTGTCTTCACCCATTTGTATCTATTTGTTCTCTTGTGCTTAAAAGGTCACCTCTTTTGTGCAAGCATATTGTTTTTCTTTTAAGCAGTATCTGACATAATGAGGTCCTGGCAAACACCACAGCTTCTGTGTTTTACATACCAAGGCACATGTATTAAAACGTGGATTTAATAATATTGTGCTCAAAACCATATTCCCACTATGCTCATCTAGTCATCTTTCAAGAGCCTCTTAGCTTTTTGCACTGGTAGTACACACCAGGACACTGTTGCAAATTGTTTGAGCTCTCTGTTCTGTTAAAAGGTAGATGGGTCAATCTTCTTGGCTCTGCCATTTAACACATCCCCGATGTTTCAGTCAAATTTATTACATTACATACGTGCACACTACAGAGACAATTCTGGTAAGGAAATCTGTTTATGGGAAGAGAGTCATGTGGGTCATAAACATGGAGATTTAATTAAGTGGGATAGCAAGCCTTTCTTTCTTTTCCATTTTGAGAGAGTAAGTTGTTATTTCCTTTGAGTTTAAACCTAACCTCATTAACAAGGAGACCAAGAAAGTCGGGAGTAGCTGCAACATTGCAAACAAACCTAAACATTCCTAAACAACACTCCTAAACAAAATTAAAGCCTTGAGTTCAGAATTCTCCGTGTGAGATGCACATGTTCTCTCAGGACTCAGAGCTGCCATTTTGACTTCTGTTTTGTTTATGTCCATTCCAGTCTGCTTAGCAGACAAGACATTAAGAAGAAGAGAGGAAGAAAAGGAAAGACTAAGCTTCTACTGGGGTAACTACTGTTGTCTTCTGTGATTATGCTCATCCATCTTCATCTAACGTTGCTAAATTCTGTACAGCGTGTTTGCACATGCAGAACGCCAGAACGCATTTCTGACTGAAACAGTTAGTGTTACATATAAATATTAGTGAATGAGACACATGATACAATCATGTGAAATCATCATCATAATGCAAAATTTTTAACTGCAGCTTTTTAATTATTGTTACAGTGAATCATTGCATGCAAATCTCTCTAGGCAATCAAGACGCTTCATGTTGTTGGCATTGTCATGGTATTATGTGGGTATAGTTAACGGGTAACTTATGCCCCAGATACTTGTCTTTTCTAGTAGTAAATATGATTATGGAAAAGAAGCTTATACACAACTTTTTTTTTGCTCTTCTAAAAATTTTGAAATAGGATTTCTTTACACAATTGCTTTCCTGCTCCATCACAAAACTCCTGTTTGTATTGTGTACTTCACAAGACAATTTTGATGGTCCTATGATTTAGCACTGTGCTTACTGAAAACGGAAAATCTGGTGAAGAATAAAAGATTTTTTTACTTGCACAGTAAACCATGAGGTTTGCATTAAGATTTGGATGGGCTTGCAATGTACAGTTTGCTCTAAATTGCTGCAATTCCTTTTAGTAGTATTGAGTTTCAGTGCAATTCTTGAAGCAGCTGCTACTGGTCGAAAGGACATTTTGTAAATATAAGTCTGGATTATCTGTACAAGTAAGTGTCCAAGTTTAAATCCTCTCCTCCCCACCACAGAGAAAATGAGTGAGGCTGGGTTTAAAAGGATCCTTTGTGTAGAACAAATGTAGTGGGGAGAATTTGCCTTTCAGCCTTTTTCCTGGTGCCATATCCAGATAATTTGTTAACATCTGTGGTCTTTAAAGAAAATGCAAATTCTTTCATTTTAGACCAAGATAAATTTCTTAATTAGAAGGGTCATATTTCCTAAATCAGACCTTGTATATTATAAAAATAAGAGTAAAATGTTCTCTGAACAATGAGTATTGGAGTGTTGAATGATTTGTGTTATTGAAATTAGACCCCTTAATTTGTATTTAAGTCTAGGTAAAAGCCTGTGACTTAAAGTCTCACTTATGTATTTGTTTGTCTAGCTTGAGGATGTGACTCACTCGTGTTCATAAAAAACCCCCAAAAACAATGGAAAAGAAAAAAGTAAAAAAAAAAAAAATCACTTTAGATCCATTTTTCTTTGTTTGGTTTTCTTTTCTTAACTTCAACTAAGAAGCATACTTCTTCCAATCCAGAGTATGCCTGTGTAAGGCCACCTGCTCTGATCCTTAAGAGTGTGCACCTAAGTTATCCCTCAGAATCAGAGTACTTGCACAGAAGAAGTTAGGAGAACAAGCGAAGGCACTAATTATTAGACCTAATAAAATCTATTGCTATGGTTACTTGTTAACATGTAAAACTGGATCTCTTTTTAATATTTAGGCATAATTTGAGAATGTGATTCTTAGGAGCTTATTCTGGAGCATTCAGGAAAGAAAATTTTGGAACATATTGACACAAATGATGACATTTTGGGCAAGGTAAAAGATATAACGTATTAAAAATATTAAATACTGGAAGGAAGCTTCAAGTGAGTAGCTTTTGAATTATCTGATTGAAAAAAAAAATCAAACAAAGTTCAGGTTGTGGTTTCCCAGCAATGTTAAGTATATGCACCTGCCAGAGACAGAATTCTAGCCCAGAGTTCCCATATACCAAATAGCCACCCTTTCCCCATGTCCTCTCATACTGTCTTTGGTTTCCTCCAAGCAGTTCTGCGTATGATGCACTATCACATTAATACAATTCATTTTACAAGCTATTTGCAAGCAGTGGACACATATATATACCTTGTAAAATTTTCCCCATTCATATATTTCTTTGGATTCCAAGAACTACCATTATTTGGTAAGTTTTGTGTGATTCTCCATCACACAATATTATTTGTAAAATAATCCAGTGATTCTGAGATAAGATGAAAAGGATAGCAATGGAGGAACAATTCAGTAAACTTATCATTAACTCTAAAAAAACCATTTAAAATGTAGCTTAGTCTGTAAATGAAAATAAGATGATTTGCCTGATCCTACCCACTGTTGTATAACTGCCAATCTCTGTTCAGCACAGATAAAGGCCTAACAAACTGCATGATACTCTTACTTCGGCAGGATGGAATCTCACAGTACTTCCAATATATTCCATCCTCGTGTTCTGCAATGTAGCACCATGGGCTGACATCTCCATCAGGATTTCTGAAAGAGAAAAATCCAGTGAGTGAGTGAGTGATCTATTTTTTTTCAAAAGCCACATAAAAGCCAATTTTCTTAAGCTTCAATGGCATCACCATTTTTGCTCTAATACCTCCCGGTGGACTTAGATACCAAGAAAAATGCAAAAGTGGTCAGGAAGTTCAGATAACTTTGGTTATTACAGTACACATCAAGCATAAGATGTTCATAATGTCTAAAATGTAACATCTTTTTACTATAAATTTAAAAGGTGCAGAGTTATTTCTGGTATGTACCTATAGAGAGAAAGCTTTTCAGTCCCACATCCTGTGTTGCACATTTCATAGACTCCCAAACTTGATTTTTTGCTTTGGTACAAAATAGTTCAGACTCCAACTTTCTGTATGTATGACAATAAAAATATTTAGTGGATAAGGTCTTCCTTAGGGAAAGACTGAGTTATTCTCTTTCCCTTCAGTAAAAGTGAGTAAATTTGTTCCAGTGATCTCTTTATATCCATGGATAATTCCTTATGTGTTCATGATAATGACGATTATCGTTACCATTATAATTATTTGCTGTTGTGTAGCATCACTTACAAATGCATAGCTAATTAGTCATTATATTATTTAAAGCTTTTTCTATGTACACTTTGAAAAGCTATTCATATTAAAAAGATCTATTTAAGAGAATAAATGGTTATTTTGGACAGTCAGGTTGAAGTATGACCTTTTCTTTTAAATAGGACCAGTTAAAATATTTTTATAATGACATCTGGCATGAATTCTATTAATTACACCCCCCTACTGAAGTGGCTGTTCAGCAGCATGTTGTCATTTATGCATATTAACAACTCTTTTGTGAGAGATCCAATTTTAGAAATGCTGGGGATATTTTTCAGTCAAGTAACAGATTGCTGAGGACAACTGGTGAGTTGAGTTCAATTTGGATGACTAAAATGTTGCTAGTTAGGCTTTCAAACAGATTAGTAAAAGTAGTGGACAAGGAAAGCCTAAGACTACTATGCTAGGAATTTAGGTGTAATGGCAGAGCTTCCAGTAGGTAAAGAAAGTAGAAGACTAAAACCAAGAAAAAGCTTCTACTCAAATTAACACATTTGCCCTTGTTTTCACAGTTACAGGAATTTTTGCATTTACATCTTCATGACAGAAACCATATGTCTGGAATTGAATCATGGCACTCTACATATAAATGCCATAAAATGTGAGGAAATTGTAGAGAAACATGATGACTGTATTTAGAAATCTTTGTCTTGAACCTCAGAAGTACATACAGTTAGAAAACAAGTGTCTGTCTTTCAAAATCTCCAGAAACTTCAGTCTTCATAGTTTTATTATGGTTGAAATGGGGTTCAGTGGAATGTTACGAGGCATTTCCATCTTAACAGGGTCTGTAGATACAGTCTGTCTAGAATATTGCCACACAGCAACAATCTCAATTACCTTCTTCATTCTGCTATTTGTATCACAGATAACTCAGTGGCCACTAGACTTTTCCTAGCTCCATATTAGTATGCTTGCTGAGACACACAGCTCTGTACGTGTCATGACAGTTGTTATGCATTTGGTGCTCTGGGCTGAGGCAGCCTGTGACGTTGGTGGGAAATGGTTTTCATGGGAAGATAGTCTTTCCAGTGCTCACGTGCCAATCTGGAACTAGACAGTTTGATGTCTATTTGCTTTCCAGACCCTTTTCTTAAGAGAATGCCCAACTTCTACAGAATTTTTCTTTTAGGTAGTGTATTTTGCTTTGCTCCTGTAAAGTGCTGAACTGATTAAAAAAAGAGTCAGTTCTGAACTTGGCAATAATGCCAATGAGAAACAGCCTCCTGAGTCACTGAAGACTCTGGAAATGTCACTGATTTGTTTCATCAATGTGCTTTTCTGTCTGCTACATGTCACAAGACCTCTTTTCTGTGATTTCTTACGTACTCTCCATTAACTGTCTGGCCCCGGCTCTGCCATATTTTCTTGAATGCCAGTTTCTGATTAAACAAGGAAAAGTTCTTGGATCAAGAACCAGGACCCTATATTCATGACATGACAATTCTGCTGAACTCCTGCATGTTAATTTTGTCCCATTTATGGAGCTTTATATTACTTAGAGTGAAATGATTTCAACATGAACGTAGGAAGTGTATAGTCTGTACCCTAGAATGCCTACAACCTGCTAAGTAAAAGCATCTTTCAGGAGAACAGATACATGGTTTGAACCGTCTCACAAAGGAGACATTAGAGGTTAATGCCCCAGATGCTCCCTAGATGAGTTAATTTTTATCACTGTTTAAGGACTGTGTCTATCAGGTTATTCTCTACCTATATCCAGCAAGTATAGATTCACATAGAAACTCAGCTGATCAGTCCTGCAAAGGCAGAAGTGCATGTAAATGTTACAGGCTGAAAAGAGCCTGCAGAGCCTAAATGTATCAGAACTTCAGTTCTGATTTGGCTCCTAAATTCTGAAGTTCTCATTTAACCTTCATTCTCAGTTCTATCCACAGTTATGGAGGATTTCTCTAGAAGGCAAGGAAAGAGAAGTGGATCTTCCATGGTTTAAGCTGGTAACCCCTGACAGTTAAGCTTCTGAATTCAAATAACAACTCAAACTCACTGAATAGCTTATGCTCACTTAGAAGATTTAGTGACTACATAACTTTCATAAGCACAAAACTTGGAAACAGACTGTATAGCAGAACCAGGCTTGTGTGTAAGGATAAAAACCATAATATCCCAGAGACTCCTCCAGACATTCACTGCACTGCTGTACTTCTGATTTGGATCAATTTTTTACTTATCTTCACCTTTTCATTATCTACAGTCTTTCTCTGTCATGCCAAATTATAGATTGGGCACATGATAAGGACTGCACTGAAAAAGTATGCAAGCTGGGTTGAAAAAAATAAATGTACTAGTGGTGCTTGTAGATCCAGAGTACTGATTACAGGATAAACCAAAACCTGTTAGATATCCATGGTTATGACATTCTTCACTGCATGACAGGAAGTTTCCTAATTTTGTGTCAACCACTCAAAGTAACATTGGGTACACAGGCAAAGGTAGGAGAAATGTGATACTTCTTACCTGCAGTAGTTATGCTCTCCAAGCCCCCCCTCCCCATTGGGATATTTCACAGTATTATAAGGATGCTCAAAGGTCTCATTCCAAAAAAGACAAGGTTTCCCTGCATGCTGGGAAGTCTGGTTCTGAGTGCCACGATAGTCAGCCCCGTTTGCTGTGTAACATTCTGGGAAGAAAGAGAAACAGTAAAAGAGGAAGAATGTATGTAGGTTTAGTGTTTGGTTGTTCTTCCCTCCCCCTCCACCTCATCTCAAATAGAACATGTTTCTTTTTACCAATATGTTTCCTGCATTGTTTAGGCAACTAAACATGTTGTCTGAGATTTTAGCTTTCTCTCAGAATCAATCAACTATTGAAGAGACTATGATGTCATTGCTTTAATAAACAATGTGGTTTACCCAATGAACATGCATTTTCTGAATAAACATACTACATTTTCTACTGTTTTCCCCGCATTTTACTCATTTGGATGACTCTATAACTTGTTAATTTTCCAAAAATGAAATGACATGATATTATCAATTCGCCACTTATTAGCCTATTACCCAAAATCTCATGTCACTTCAGCTAAAGTTGTAAATATCTGCACTTTATAAAGTGAAAGACTTTGTAGGCATGGACCTTACAAACATTTACATTCTGATTTAGAAAAAATCTTGAGCATTATTTTCCTCTGGCCTGATTAACCTTAGAAAGGGGCCCCCTTTGGAAGAGCATAATCATGATACTGTGATTTGCCACTAAAGCATTTATATTTTCAGAGTGAAAATTATGGATCAGTATTCTTCTGCCTCACTCATATTTTCTCTCATTTATGTTTGTTTTCCTAGCTTTCTAATACTCAGCAAGTTAGAAATCAAAGCAGAGAATGATTTCTCTAGTCACTAAATACACTACCCTCTTCTCAGCTGAACTACAAATCTCACGCTGCCTGGCTTTGTTGTGTCTTGTTAATCACAGAATCACAGACTAGTTTGGGTTGAAAGGGACCATAAAGGTCATCTAGTTCCAATCCCCCTGCCGTGGACATGGACACCTTTCACTAGACATCTTTTGATCAGAGAAATGCTCATGTGCATGATCAGTTTTACCTTTGCCAAAACTGCAACACATTTTTTATTACATTATGCTCTGTGAGAGTGATGAGCACACGAACAAGTTGCCAGAGAGGTTGTAGAATCTCTGTCCTTGGAGATACTCAAAAGCTACTTGGACATGGTCCTGGGCAACCTGCTTTAGGTGACTGTGCTTGAGCAGAGCAGCTGGATGAGATGACCTCCAGAGGTCACTTCCAACCTCAACCATTTTGTGATTCTGTGATCATCTTCCAGAATTAGTCATTATAATTACTGTACAATAAAAAAAATCCATCCTGTTTGTAATTAATCCTTGCTAACATTTATCATCCTTTTATTTGTTTAACAATAGGATTAAAATATAACAGTCCATGACAGAATTAAAACTGCTATGTTACACCTCTGTAAACATTTCTTTGTACTGAATAGCATTACTGGGGAAAGTCACAAATGCTTCCTACTGACTGCAGGCTGTGAAACCTCCTGTTTGATTTGATAGTATCCTCTGTAGAAAACGCATTACAGCTGCAGAGATGTTCTACTGCCCCGAGGGAACGGGAGAATGCTCTGAAGTATGTGCTGATCTCAGATGTCCCTCATGAGGCAGAACTTACAAAACAAGGCTAGAAAGACCTGTGTGGCTGCAGTTGGAAGAGGGAAAAATCCAGCCCACAGCTTAATAGTGATATTAACAGTTCACCAGTTTTTTTTTATTTAGAAATACTGTGGGAGACAGAAAAATGGATTATTAAAGCCATGCCTTTGAAATTAGTTTAGTCTGGGCCCTCAAATATCAGCATGGTGCAATTATAATAATTATTTCACAGTTTTATTGCACAGCAGATGAAAGACGATATTTTGTGCCTTCACTGTGCATTTTCATGCCTAGGCAAGTTAGGATTTCTATTAAATGAAATTTTGTTGCTGAAGGCACGTAGAAGGGATGTTTGCCATTATTGTGTACTGCTATCACCTGTGGACAGAAAGCTATATAATTTAACGAAAACAAGCTTCAGGTCAATACTCCTCCTTACTGTAATTTACCTGACTGCCTTAGCCATGCAAGTGGGCTGCATACATTTACTTGAAAATGCAAATCTGAATTCCCAGTATTCAGGCCACCACAGGTATTTGTGCAAACATGAAAAAACCCCACTGTAGAGTCACCAGTGTTGAAACTTTCTTCAATACCTCTCTTGCTTTGCAGTTAATATAAAAGCTTTAGTATCTTATAGCTGAAAAATATAAGCTGATGAATTTAGCAGAAAAGAGAGAAAAACATAAACAAACTAGATAAACAAAATACAGTATAAAGAAGCAGTTGTGAGAAGCGATAAACACATCCAGAAAAGATGTCTACATCAGCTTTGTACTATTACTTTGTTTTTTTGCTTCTCACTTCTAAATGAGAAGCAATACCTATTCAGAAATCTATTCTGAAATCTCCATCTATTCAGAAATGCGAGGAATGCTACAATACCTGAATGTGATCTGGCACACAAACCAAAGTCAGCAGCAGCCCATTTTAGGGCCCATTTTAGGATCTGCTAAGACTGGCCCATGCTTTAACTTGCACTAGCAACCGACTTACATTTTCATGTCAGCTTTTTTTAATCGATTGTCTTCAAACTTCATTGCACTTTAAGAACAAAAGGAAGGCTCAGATCTCTTCGTTCCTCTTAGCTGCAGCCTTTTGTTCCCCAAAAAAACAGGTAGCTGTATCAATGCCGCCTGTGTTCTTTTGCAATATCAAGAGATTTGGGGAAATTGTGCTAGCTGAGTTGTAATAAAGTTCTCCTGGCTCAGCTAGCATCTACATGTGGAAAGGGGAGGCAGTGACATACCATGCAAAATCATTGATTGTGCCCAAAACACTGAAATGAAAACTCTCAGTTATGGAATTTAGTGGCTGTTAACAAATTAAATACATAACCTTTTGTGTTACAGGGAATTTGCTAGGAAATTTTGATTTTGTTAAGGATTAATAATAATTTTTGCCATAGCACTGGAGTGCAATATTTTCAAATAAATATTGGCATTTAAAAATCAGATCAGTTGTCCTTTCTATGCTCCCTCCTGGCTTCTTGTGCACCTGCTCACTGGCTGAGCATGGGAAACTAAAAAGTCCTTGTTTCAGAGTAAGCACTACTTGGCAACAACTAAAACATCAGTGTGTTATCAACATTATTTTCATAGTCAACACAAAATGCAACACTGTATCAGCTACTAAGAAGAAAATTAACTCTATACCAGTTGAAACCAGCTGAACCAATCCTACCTTCTTTTACCTTGAACAGGCAGCTTTGAGATCTGCTGAGATACATTTTGTACAGTTTCCTATAAAATTCCTAGTAGCATAGTTGCAGATCTCAGCATATTCAATATCTTGGCAGTAAGCAACTGAATTCTTCTATTTGTCACATGCAGCAATTTCATCTTATTTTGATGCATGACAGCCAATACACTACCTTAGTGATCTCACCATGAAATTAATATTCCCGGGTTGAAGGTGTTGAAGGTGTAAAGTAAATGTTTTGTCTCCAGACAGACCACTGTCCTCTCTATTTCAAATCCATGGGCAGCATTTTAAAAAGTCCTATAAGAATGCGAGGTTAGAACCTTCACCCTACTTTTCATCTTACACCACTGGTGCAATAATTCTGTGAAAAGATGAGCTTAAGAAAGGTCAGCCAGATTTGTCTGCACAAAACTAATTCAGAAGAGGTCATCTAAATTAAACAGTAAGAAAAGACTGGACTGAGCACTACTGATAAAACTCTTGGGCTTACTCAAATTACCTGATTTCTCTTTGGTAGATTATGTAGAAGGGAGGGGGAAAGAGTAAACCAACCAGCAACAACCATCTCTCTACTATTGTGGCCTTATGTTGAATGATACTTCCATGATACCTTAGGCTATGAAGCCTTTCTCTTGGAATCTAACATCATCACTGTGACTCAAGTTCTCTGAATTTCAGGAAGCGTTATTCCTTAAAGTTTTGCAAGACTATGGTAAACTATGACAGAACTTGCACTGTATCCAAGTCCTCTCCCAGTGGCAAGGGAAGAACAGATGTTTTGTGGACACTAAAGCTGACAGTTTCCTAGAAGGCATCAGGGTGCCAATATGCTTGATAGATTGGCCACACGGTTTCTGTTCATACACCCAAGGCTCAAACTATCCTGTCAGCCATAAACCTATGTTAAAACACTAGTGTTTCAGACAAGACACAGAGAAAGCTGTGACCACTCAAAGCACCGGACCTCCTCATATTTCCAAGATCTTACTCAGCTGGGTTTCAGATATAGTCTGAAGTAGAGACTTATGCCAAATCTGTGATTAGAATCAGTGTCCGTGATGATTTCCTTCTACTAACTGCCTAACGACCCTGCTGTTTCTACTGTTTCGTGGAATGTCTGTAAACAGAATTAATCAGAGATATATGGGGGAACCTTTACAGTGGTTCTAGTTGGGAAAAACTGGAAGGTTCAAACAGGTGCTGTTTGAATGCCTAGGGTAATGCTTTATGAGCCTTGGTGAGAAAACATGGACAGCACTTTGTTGTCAGGGCTGTTTTGTTTTTAACATACCAGGTGCCATGGTTGACAGAAAAGTTTTTTGAAATGAATGCTGGGACTAGGTAAGTATTTATTGAGAGGCAACTGCTAGAAAGAAAAAGCGGAAATCAGGACTAGGGACGTTGTCCACTATGAGTGAATGCTCACTGTGGGATACAGGTTCACAATTAGTTTTATTAGAGCCAGATCAACATTTGGAAGATCAAACAGCAGCTGTCGTAGAAATTTTTTCCATCTGTTGGTTTCTTCTTCATTGTAGGGCCCTTACAGTGATCATTTGCCTTTGTTACTTTGTGACTGCATGGCTGCCTGCACTCCACATGGGCACCACTTTAGGATCATTTGGAAAATTAAGGTAGTGCAGACTTTTCTACCCAGTGAGACACTGATGATAAATCACTGGCATTTCAGAGTAGGCACTGGCTTCCAATGATTTTCTAAGGTGGGCTTCCAAATACTGGCTTTAATCTCTGAAGTCCTTAGTGGCAAAAGGCCCAGTTACCTGGGAAACTCTCATTTTTTGCCACATTCCCCAAGACAGAAATAATACAAACATTTTATCTGTGCAAATGAGATGAAAAGCAAAGCAAACAGCTGTCTACTTCTCAAACACTCTTTCTTTTGCGGCTCACAAGTGGGAAATCGTACATATCTTCTGAGCATTCTTCAAAGTCCTTATTCTCAAAGACATATATTTAGTGACATTGCAAATTGCAGACTGAAGAGATGGAGGTTCCAGGATGGTTTAAATGACTTCTTAGAGTACTTTTCAAGTCTGAGGCCTGAATGAAAAAAAAAAGTTACCTTGTTTGGTTTGTTTGCTTTACATTCTGGAAGCTGTGTGGAGGGCTGACTAGTGGACAGAGAGATTGACAACAATTATCGACCAGAAACTAGCCTATCTAAGTCAGAAATTATCCTACCAGCTATTGCCCAATAAAAAGCAAGATCTTCTTTTAAAATTCTAGAGAGTAATGAAAGATAAATGAAAGTGGCTGCTATTTAAATCCTGGGTTTCATTACAGTAGTGTGATAGCCAGAACATTAAATGTTCGGTAAGGCTGGAGCAAAAAGTTCATTGAATCTACGTGCTATAAACTGCCTGCCTGCTCGGTTCTCTCTCGTTTTTCTTACAGCCTTTTAGAAGAATCAGAAAAATGCTTAAGCACAATAAAAGGATATGAAACCAAATGTACCATGTCTAATAATGACTCGGGCTCAGTTGCTTGATGTGCTTGCATAGTATTCTAAGAGTGGTTTTAAGTCAGTTCCATTCAATCTAAACTGTTCTTCTAGTTCTTGCTAGAGATTGCTATTTAAGCACTCCTCCTTAAATGAAAGCACTGTATCTAGGTGCAGATGGCAACAGTTACAGGCACTAACCAGATGCTGCAGTCTCTAATTTGACTGAAAGGGTATAATTAGAAAGCAGAAACACTTCAATGAGAAAGTAAGGCACAGAGGAAAGGACAGAAACCACTTAACTGATGCCAAGATACCCCAGCAGTAACAGAGGCAGGGGCCCACGGATGGCAGGGGCAGAGCACCACATTACCTTCTTCAGATGAGAACATTTTTGTTTCCCTGGAGATGCAAACAGGGATTCTATTATCATAGGTTGCCACAGTTCTTCATGTGGGAACACTGATTAAAACCAGAAGAAGCTTCAGGAGATGAAAGGCACAAATATGGCTTCTGTGGCCATTATTAAAAATATTTTTAGCATTGCAATGGTTTTCTTTGAAGATGCAGTTTTATCGATTGAACCAAAAGTTCATTTGCATATTGTCATATGATTGGTCAGGGGAAAAAAAATCTCATTCCATATTATGTTATGATGCAAACTAAATGCTTTTTGGAAGTATAAGGCAGGTTTAGACCTACCCAAGTGAAAAAAATAGTGTAGTATCTTTACATTTCACTACTTTTCTGTTCCAATTCATACTAATATAACACAAGCCCTTACTGAAACTATTAGGCTTGTGTGCCTATACTGCAACGCTAAAAAAAACCCCAAAACACAACAGTTGGTACAAGCTTTGTTTAAAATTGCCATTTTCAAAGTTGCTAGGAAACAATTTGGAAAACTCCCCATTTGGTAAATCAGTTTAATTCTGATGTAATGCTATGAGGGCACTTGGTTAGATGATAATTTTTCCTTTACAATGTAGGGGCACTCCATAAGCATTTTAAAAATCGTATCTCGCTCGTTCTACGTATCCACACAAACAGACATATAATTGTTGAAAGTCCTCAAATGCAATAATTTTTGCTGGTCAGAATGAGAGACTTATTTAGTGTTGGTTCAAACCAGAGAGTAGCCACAGTGAATATTTGATTATACTTGAATTATGCCACCTGACATTTGACCAAAGCTTGACTTAAGCATCTGTCTGTCTTGTAAGAATGTACATTCCTGGAATTGTACAGACATGCGAAGTTCCATACTTGTGTTCCCTGGCAGTGTGTGAGCTGTTATATATCTGAATTTGCTATCCTTGTGAAACTTGGATTACTAATCTTCAATCTAATCACTTTTTCATCACTTTTCCTTTTTTTTTTCTCTTTTTTTTTTTTTTTTTTTTTTTTTTTTTAACAAATAAAGTTAAATGCTATCTGAATGGTCAGACCCTTTCTGGAATATGGTGGAAGCAGGCAAGTTAGACTATGAGCATGAGAGGTGGTTACCATTATTTCTAAATGCTTAAAAGTATGCATTTTGTACCTTTTTTTCCTTTTTATTTGTACAATGCAGACATGCTATATTAGCTGGAGCTTTGCAGCTGCTGGCTAGTCCTCAGCTGCAAGATGCAAATATACTTGTTTGTCTTTTGATTCTTTATCATTGGAAGTAAGAATGCATGATGTGGCCCCATAAGAATTTCTGTTCCTTAATACACCCATTTGTTTTCTTTCTTTGTGAAGATTTAAAACTGTTGTTCTGTTGTCAAGTGTGGCAATTTTATCAGGATGGGCCATAGCCACTGTTTGGATGGAGTGGTCAGCTGTACAACCATTATGGTGTGATATGACAAAGAATGAAAATTTTGCAGCTGGCAGCATGTAATCCCTGCCTCCCTCCCACTTCTTTGGCTCCCTCCTGCTTAAATCCATTCACATAACTCTGGATTTTGAGTTATGCTCTATGCATGTACAAGCATGATATGCTGAAGTGTCCAACTATTTCATCTTCTATCTGCCTACTTAGAAAGAAGAAAGAAAAAAATAATTACTTTTTCAAGTAATGACGCTTACTTATGGCAGATAAACTAGAACTGCTTTTCTGAACCAGCAAGACATGGGCAGAATAAGGTGACAAGAGATACAAGGTTTGTAAGAGAAGGCTGAAATAACAGCTCAGAGGTAAAGACTCATTTGGGAAGAAAACCAAGGACATGGTAACCCAGTATTGCTAAATGGAAAGAAACCACCAAATTCAGAGAGTCCTTTAATGTTAGGCAATCTATTCACCCACCTCTCATTTCTGATTCACTCGAGAAATGGCTGAAGTTTGAATGAACAAATGTCAGTGTCTAAATGCATACATGTCAGTGTTTGAATTAATAGAAACTAAGCACACAGCAAAGCAAAAACATTCTGTGAAAAGCAGCACAGTACTATGTGCAAAAACTCTAATTTCTGACAGTTGGAGTCATTTTACATAAAACAATTCCAGAAGTTTCTTTCCTCTTAGCAAATGATGGTGACACAGTCTGTATTTTGACTGCACTTCATAATAAACTTATTTAGACATGCATTTAAAAAAAAAAAGAATGGGCATTAAAAACATACCGTATGACAAACTGTGGGATTAAGGGTCAAGAAGAAGATCCTGATGTATAGTTTGTGCAGATTAGGAACTCTGCAGATTTTGTACATGCCATACATATTACAGGTTATTGTTGAAATGCAGACTTACACTGTTTCCAGGTTCTTTAGCAGAAGACACAGAGGTGGCAGTGCTTCCTAAATGCATTGTCTTTTGCTACACCTTCATTCAGAGGCATTATATATTCTTTCCTCCTTCTCCTGCCCCAGCTGCTTGTGCTCAGACATCTGTGTCCCCTTCAGTGGCCAGTCACACTGGGATATATCCTTCACTTGCTGTCGTGCAGTTTGATGTGAGGGATATGGTCACACACGGAGTGTTCTGTCCACAGTTTTGCGCAGAAACGTTACAAACAAATATTCTTCAACTTAAGCAAAGGAATGGGTATGTACTAGGTGCATTAAACATATCCCAATGGGACTGGGAGCAGACCGTTAGACATGGTCTAGATATGTCCCAGTCTAGGTGGCTCTCTAAATGCTTATCTAAAAACACTCACTTCAGGTAACTTCTGACAAGAAGTAAAGTTTACCAGAAGGTAAAGTCAGAAGAGTTCTCTTCCTCGTAGAAGGCTTTTTATTCCCCCCAAAAGTCTATGTAAGTATTTTCCAAATCTAATAAAGTGCATCTACAAAAACTTGATGAACAAGTATGTGTTCGTGGTAAAAAAGAAGTAGAGCAAATTCTACATTATAAGAAGGATCAGCAATTAGAATACATAAAATGTATCCAGAAGGACCACACATCTGATGGCTATGACGCTGTGGTCACCTGGAACTGCCACTTCAGATCTTGAAAAGAATGGCCATTGTACGAGAGAATTGTCGTACTTGACGTCACTAGTAACAACTGAAATGAGGACAAAAGAGCGTAGAGAAATTTTAAGTGAAAAATCACAGTAACAGGTAGTGACCTTTCTGGCTTTCCCGGACTCCTTGGCTGAAGGAGAACCTGACTGGCCACAGCAGTCCACGCTCGGCAGGGAGCTGAGGCAGCACGCTGCCCCCAGGCGGGATGGCCACCCTCCAGGCTCTGGCTCTGCAGCCCCGACCATGCCCTGCTGCCACTGGTTTGTTCATTTCCCAGTGACACAGAGTCACACTCTCCTTTCCCTGCAAATGCCTCTATTCCACATATCTACCTATCAAACCACTTTTACAGAGAGATGGGCTGCGCTTCTTTCTCTCACCTCATGCTTTCAGACAGTTTCCGAGTTCCGTGCTCAGCCAGCGCAGAGAGCGCCTCAAATACCCGCAAGCTCCCACAACAACCCCGAGCAGCCTCGAGCCCGGCCCGAGCCGGCGAGCAGGACGGGACGTCGTAGCGCCCCCGCGGAGGCACCGGGGGGCGGCGGGACCCTCCGCTCCCGCGGGGGGCTGCGGGGCCGGGGCGCGGGGGCCGCGCCTCTCCGCGCCGGAGGAGAGCGGGGCGCCGCCCCGAAGGCGCCCCGCTCCCGGCTCCCCGCGAAGCGCCACTCACCGGAGAGAAGGGCCTCTCGGCAGCAGCTCAGCGCCAGCCCGGACAGGGCCAGCACGGCGGCGAGGGCGGGGGGCTCCATGGGCAGCGCGCCCCGAGCAGCAGGACCCGGCGCTCCGGCGGGGGCGGCCGGCCCGGAGGAGCGCAAAGTGCGGGAAGCCGAGGCCCTACCGCATGTGTCCTGTAAGTGCGCCCCGGCGAGGTGCCGAGTGGCAGATGAGGGATCCTATTACCAGCCATGTGACAGGAAAGGATAGAGACCGACATCCCAACCTGCTGCAACGCGGGACCGCAGAACTGCCGCTTCCACTTTTGGCACCGCCAGGCTCGGGCTCCGCGGACCTTCCCTCTCAGGCGGGGCGGCCCCGCCGTCATTGTCAGCGATAGAGGAGCCCGGCGACCCGCCGACACACTCACACACACCACCACCCACACACACACACACTCACACACACTTGCACACACACTCACACACACTCACTCACACACACTCACACTCGCACACACACACACACACTCACTCACACACACTCACACTCTCACACTCACGCACACACACACACACACACTCACACACTCGCACTCGCACACACACACACACACACACACACACACTCACACACACTCACACTCACACACACACACTCTCACACACACACACTCTCTCCCCCACTCCAGCCGTGACCTCCGTCTCGCTCCCGTCGCTCCGCTCTGCCCCCTTGCCCGCAGTGTCTCCCGGCGGGGGCCCCGCAGAGGGTGCCCGGGCAGAGTGCGGCGGTGCAGCCTGGCTCTCGGCTCTTGAACACGCGGGGCCGCGGACGGACACGACACAGGAAGGGAACGCTGCAAACTCCGTCCTGGTGCCGTGGGGCTCCGCCGGCACGAGCGGCTCCGCGGGCGGCTCCGCGGCAGCGCCGCACGCCGCTGTGTCAGGGCGTCGTTCTAACCCTGAGCAGGCACCTTCCGCCCCCCGGGAACGCCTGGCGGCGGAGCCGTGCCGGGAGCGCCGGGAGGAAGCGGCGCGGGCGCTGCCTCTGCCCCACGGCCCCACGGCAGACCCCCCGAGGGAGCGGACAGGCTGCACAGCGGGGCACTCGGGCGCCCACGCGTGCACAGGAACACGAGACACTCGCGGCCGGCCGCGGACACACAGGGACACAAGAACGCGCGCACACATCCAAACATTTGGGCACGGGAAGCCAAGGAGACGCCCACGCCTACAGGGCTCCATCCGTCCCGAGCGACGAACACTAAGAGAAGCGAAGAGACCCCGGCACCGAAGGAAAAGGAACGGTGCTGCTTTCTCACAATGATGAATGCACATGCAGAAAGATAGGGTTTGGGCTTGGGGAGGTTTTTTTTCATCTACATGCAGACACCAAAGGACAAAATGTCAAGGTGGTAATGTCAAGCTATTGTCTAAACTTTACAAAAATCTCACTACCTGACCTATGAGACATTTTAGCAATGGCAGTACAGCTTTGCTAAAAAGCAACCTACACAAAAAACCCCACACTAACGGCAAGGCTGCTTTCTCAGGAAGGAGGGCGAACGTTCTTATACCTGTAGCACCTTTACACCATTGCTGTGTAATGAAGTGACACCTGCAACTATCTATAAAGGGAGAGAACAATTTTCTACTCTGAAAAGGGAAACAACAGATTACAGTTTGTAGGCCATGACTGTTGTATCAATACATAGTATGAATCCATCTCACTTTGGGCATGCAGAAACCTCCCATCATATAAAGCTGTAAGGTTGATTTTGAGGGCAAAAACATGCTTACATTCCTATTGGCCTTTTCTGGTTATAAAAAGCAGAAGGATTCTGTATGCTAGCATGCCTTTACACAAAAATTTTAATATAAATATTAGCTAAAATTTTAATATTTAATAATTTTGAGCTGAATTCCTAGTGAATGTAACATTTTTAAGCTGATAAAATATTGAAAACCAAGAGCAGTGTTCTGTTAGCTTGGTGATATGCCTTTTTTTTTTTTTTTTTCTCTTTTTCATGGTAAATGCAGAAATAGTTAGTTCCTTCTCACACACAGTCTTCCCTCAAAGGACTGGGATCCCGTTGTTCTCCCATTCACTCAGTTTTGATTCCATTTTATCTGGCATTCTGCTCCTTACGGACACTGGAACAGAGAAGACTTACAAATTTGTAACAGTGTATTTCTAACAAAGTTCACAAAATCAACCATATCTCCAAAAGGCCATTTCAGTTTTCCAGCATTCCTAAGCAAAAGCACTTGTATTCATGACGCTGCCCTCTTTCTCCGCCAAGCAATTGGACACACAGTTGATACCTGTGGACACATCAGTTGCACTTTTTTTTGTAACTGTAGCATGCTGGCATTCTCATTTTGTAATTTTGTGGTCTCTGTATACAAACAACAACAATGGCAACAGCAATGGCAGCTAATAAGTAATGAATAATTTTATATTTCATACACAGTCTGAGGCATTTATTTCAATTTATCTTGTTCCCATTATAATGTAAACCCTGTACTTAATTAATTTAGTTTTCCTGTACATTTGGTACAGGATAGTTTTGGTACAGGTATAGGTTGCCCTTGCAACCTTACCACCATGATTTTCCAGGAGTTTATGAATTTAAGACCCTAAAAAAAACAGACCAAAGAACCTCCAAAACTTAGCAATTGTTACACTTTCGAAAAGAGCTGAACAATATAGAAATGACTTCACAAACCCTTTCGGATGTAGGTAAAAGCAAATTTTATTTTTCCTAAAAAGATTCTGTACAAGGCAGTAATTCAGAAATCACTTTTTAATGAAGATAATGAAACACATTATAATACAGCTAGACATAAACAGTATGCATGTTGTGGTTGTTCAAGGATAGCATTGCAAATTTTGCAAAACACTTCCAGTGCAGCTAACAGATTTTTTGTTTTGAAAGTGGACTCTAATTTGACAGTTGAATAAAGATGGATTTTTAAAAAGTCATTCTACATTAATGTGGAAGGAAATGTATAATTTTCTGAGTAATTCCCTTCTCTCCTTTCTAATTGTATAGTTTTAAAATTAGGTGAGAACTGAAACAAAAATGTCACTTTGAGTCTGTGTTCAGAGACTTGCCAAAATATAAACATGCAATGTTTAAATACTCTCTCTCTCTCTCTCTCTCTCTCCTAAAAGAAACCCCAAAATCTGCAAATTCAACCTGACCTGCCAGTAGTCCATCTGACTGTGCATCCACTTTCACATCAGTCTAAGCCTCCCATTGCCTCAGAGAAGGCAAATGTTTCTCTGATAATTGCTAGCATAGTAGGCTCTTATTCTTTTCTTTTTACGAGCTCTCAAGATGAAAAGTGCAAAGAAAATATGAACTCTTTCAATTTTCTCAGAACTCTGGTTCTGCTGGTGAAGATGTGACTGGTAGAAGAAACTACTGCATGTAACTTTGAGACTAATGCTTTCAGAAGAACTATCTTTTGCCCATGATAGACAGTAGGCTCAGCCTTCCATGATGTAACCTCAGGAAGTTGATTAGCATTTCCCGGACTATTCAATACTCATTATATTGAAAGCAGAAATCAAATGATATTGTACTATATAATACCACTGTTTGTGTCTCTGTTGCTGTGAACGATTCAGTCCTCTGCTATGCTTTTTCTGTATTTCATTAAAAACTCCGCTGGGATTTCATTGTTTCTTGCTCAGACATAACTGGAACCTCTGAAATAAGTTTCTGGTTGCTTTTGTGTCTTTGGAAGAAAAAAAAAAAAAGTTAAAAAAATAAAACCAAACCAAAGGCTAAAGATGACTAATAAAGTAGTTACCATAATGTCATTGCTTAGTACAAGGTGAGAAGAATATTGGGGGTTTTAGAATAGTAATGTTGCACCGATTTTAAAAGTACCAGTTCTGTGTAATTCCAATGCATACTACCCCAAAAAACAATATCCCTCCTTGTTGTACTGAAGATTCAAAATATTTAAATTACACAAGTAATAACTGAAGGAGATGTAGCACTCCTCCTATTTGAGCAACACTTGATGAAATCCACAAATACTGAAGGTTTGCTATTATTCCTGTGCACTAATCAATTTCCATTTTCCAGTACAATCGTCTAAATTACAGGAGCAAAAGGAGAAACTGGGCAAATGTCAGTTGTTAAGACAACACTGATAATGAAAGGTCTAGAAAAAAGGTTGTTTTTCAAGTACAAAAAAGACAGGAAAAAAGTTGAGTGAGCAGTGAACTTAGGCTTCAGTGGTAAATTCTGAGCATTAAATTGGCTATTTTTTAGGCTAGGAGAAACATATGGCCAAAATATTAATAGATACATTTGCGACTACCTAGCAGCCCTCCCAGCTAGCTGAGAGAGAAAAACATAAACCAACTTACTGATTTACTGAGGACCTTGCTATTTTGTTTTCTTTCAATTCTAAACACTGTGGTATCATTCTCCCCCCGCCATCCCCATATACAGAATCATGTGTTTGAGTGAGAAACTTACCTTTCACTTTTAGGATAGAAAGGTGTCTGTAGAAAACTTGAAAATATAGTCCTTACTTGTTTTTCTCTTGTTTTGCTGGTGTAGTTTTTTGGTTTGGTGGGGGTTTTTTTGGTTTTGTTTGTTTGTGTTTTGTGTTTTTTGTTAAAGGAGAAAGAAATCTAAAAACATATAACATTAAATAATTGGGATTTTTATATATTTTTATGGGCCTTGCTGCTTTTTAAGATATTACCCTCTATCTTCCTATGTAAGTATGTCCTAGCTGTGAACAGTGAGAGCAGCTCCTTTTCATAGAATAACAGAACCATAGAAAAGATTGGATTGGAAGGGACCTTAAAAGATCATGTAGTTTCAATTCCCTGCCATGAGCAGAGACACCTTCCACAAGCCCAGGTTGCTCCAAGCCCACTCCAACCTGGCCTTGGACACTTCTAGGAATGGGACAGCCACAGTTTCTCTGAGGAACCTGTTCTGAGGCCTCACCACCCTTACAATAAAGAATTTCTTCCTAATTTCTAATCTAAACCTACCCTCTTTCAGTTTGAAGGCATTATCCTGGCAAGGACAGTGAAGTGTTTTTCTTAAAAGATAATGCAGAAAAATACCAAGCTTGATTTCTCTGTTGATGAGAAAAATTACTAAAGAGGTCATAACAGTTGCTATTTCTTTAGGAGGTTCATGTGTGCTTTTGGTCCAGTTGAGACTTACCTCTCCTTTCTACATAAAAAAGTCAGACGTGCCAGGACTGCAAGACCCACTATTCCAAATACACTGCCAAGAAGAATTACTTGTTCGATAGCTGAAAAACAGAGACCAACCAAAAAAAAAAACACAGGAAGACTTTGATACATTTATTCATATCTGTTTAAATGCAGTCACAAGGTGATTTTTGAAATTGTACATAGTGTTCATTTTTCTATTCCTTGTGTTTGTGGAACAAACTGCCCACCTTGGCAAGAGAGTTGGACTACATGGTCTCCAGAGGTCCCTTCTAACCCTTACTATTCCATGATTCTCTGAAACTGGTAAAGATCAGGAACTCACAGAATTTCTGCATTTGACTGTTGGGGCAGGTGGCTGCAAAAAGCTGTTGTAACTCAAAGAAAGGATGGCTAGTGGTTAATATGTAGTCATCATTGTGAATGTGCACTATTTGTGCAGAACTGCCAATCCCAAAAACTGAATTATTTTCAATCCTTTGTCCATAAGGTTTGATCAATTTAAAACTTGCCCTTATTTTGGCATTGAATTTTTAAACTGTCTTTGATGCTTAATAGCCTATATAAAAGAGAGGAGGAGTGACTGTTCTGATATGAATACAGTGGATAGAGCATCAGACAGTCTGAACACACTAGAAGTGTCAGCTTAATTCTATGACTGCATAAGGACATATGAAAGATAGAAAGAAACCAGATATGAAACGAATTTTGAATAACAAATCTCATTTTGTTTTCTTATTCTACTAAACCAGTTGCAAATTACCAGTTCTGTCCCTTTCCTAATAATGTACTGCAGTCCAGATGTGTACAGACTGGTTCAGAAAGGTGAAAGCAAATCTGGAGCTGAACTTGAAAAGAGATGCAAAGAGTAACGAGAAGGGCTTCTACAGGTTTTTCAGCCAGAAAAAGAAGGTCAAAGAAGGTGTACCCCCCCCCGGTAAACAAGGCTGGCAAACTGGTAACAACAGACGAGGAGAAGGCTGAGATACTCAATGACATTTTGGCCTCAGTCTTCAAGGACAGCTTCTCATCCCGTACCTCTCTGGGTGGACTGCAAGACAGGCACAGGGGGAGCAAAGTCCTTCCCACTATAGGAGATCAAGTTCATGACCACCTAAGGAGTCTGAAAGTACACAAGTCTGTGGAATCTGATGAGATACATCCCAGAGTCCTAGGGATTTGGCTGATTTAGTTGCCAAGCCACTCTCCATGCTATTCAAGAAGTCATGGCAGTCCTGTAGGGCAGTGCTAGAAGGATGCTGTATGGCTGTGGTGAACAATGGAGGCTAAAGATACCACAGAGGTAAATTTTTCATGGCACATAAGATTGGTGAAAGCTAGGAGATGCAGCATCTGATGTGAACTGTCTGGGAGAAACAGTGATTCCTCTATTTTGTATCTTTTAAGGAAAATACCTACTGGAGTAACCACCACTGAAAAGCTGCAAGTCCCAGTGTGAGCAATCTTTGTCCCAGGTTCAGTGTCAGAGTCAAACAGAAATGTAGTTCTTTGGCTCTGAGACATAGTGGTGTCCTAAGGTCAAAATACACTCAATGCTCTGCCCTTTTGTTTGCACCTAGTGAGAGCTCTATGTGCAAGTACCAGGAAGCACACAGCTTATTTACTGAAAGCTGAGCAGTGGTGCACCTGAGCTTTAAAATACCTGGGCTGCATTTTTGCCAGCCCTTCCTTCCATCACCGTGTCACGCTGCAGTAAGAACTGCCCAAACTACAGCCTAGCACATAGTGATGGCAGAGCGATGTAACAGACAGTTCTGTGATCCTAGAGCAGATAATTTGGTTTCTAATTTGGTTTATAGTGAAGTTTAAGGAAAGAAAAGGGATATGTGAACTCTTTCACAGGCATGGGTCCTTCATCCAGTAACTTCTGTACAAGGCTCAAAAACTAGTGTTTGACTTACACATACCTCACAGGAAAATACCCAGTCTCTGCCAAATGATGAGAACCTACCACTGGCCTAAGTAGTTGGTCTAGTAGTGATTTGCCTCTATTGTGAAATCTTTGTGTTTAAAAAAAGCACAGAAAACTAGTGAGATTTCTGACAACTTTTCAAAAAGAACTATATTTACACAGAGCCTGAGCCTGGAAAAGGAAATATAAAAGTGAGTAGAGATGGGGGGGGGGGGGGGAAGAAAAAACCTCCAAAAGACACACAAAGTCAGACTGCACTTAACATCGCCCAATTTTTGTCTGTCCCAAAAAGACTGTAGATACATGTAATGCTAAGATTTTATGATTTTTAGCTGGATATTACTTGGGATTTTACTAGAATCTCCTTTTTGGTTGTGCTTGGATGGCTTCTTTGTTCTTCTGTGAAGAGAGGTTGCTGGCAAGACTTGCAGTGGAATTGCAATTAGAAGCAGAGCAAAATAATTATTAGCAGAGGATTTCCATGGAAATTTTAATTAAAGGAAGCAAAACTCAAAAGCAACAATATGCAGGCCCAACAGCATAATTTGTATTTGAAGTTTCAAATACTGAAATGGATTTTGCAAAATAACTGGCATTAAATTTTCTTGTTTCTGTCTCCCTATCTAGTTTTCATAGTTCTTATGCCTTTGTTTTAACTGTTCTGCCTTTTGAAAAACAGAAGCACAAAGCAAGTAAAACCCTTGGTGATTTGCAAAACAGAGCTTGAATTTTATGTGCCAAAAAAATGCAGCAAGTGTAATGAATACAGCACTGTAAAGAAGCACACCTGTAAGCTTAGAATAATAGAGGGCTGGGCCTTGTGTTCTTGACCAGCATGAGAGAAATGGTTTGAAAAAGTGCATTTTAATAGTTCACACCCAAAGTAAGAATGTGACCACTAATCACAGTGGCTAGATCAGTGGTCACCCATTCAGGCACCCAGAAATTTGAAAGTGCTGTCCATTAATTTTGTCAGCATTTTCCTGGCATCAAGAAGGTCTTGTGTCACGGGACTTGATAAAATGTATGTTCATGAAATAGCAGCATGCTGCTGTGTAAAGAGAAAAGACAGTAAAGAAAACTGACCTCAGGAACAACAGATTTTGACAACAGGAAGGTCTTTTTTGTACTGGAGAAGAGAAGGCTCAGGGGGTGGAGAAGAGAGAGAATAGCCAAATAATTAACACAAGGATAACTGGTGCTGCATTTCAGCTATGTCTTACACCAGAGGCAGAAATATATTTGGTGGAAAGCAAGTACTAGCTGTCCATGCTATAAAAATACTAGAGGTTTAGGTATAAGTGAAAGGAACTTTCAACTGTATTGCCTATCTTCTGTGTAAAGACTTGGACCTGTCAATGCAATAATCTTCTCAGACAGAGACTGATACCCAGCAGCATACCTTGTGATTCAGAAAGAGAAACAAATATAGATATGAATGCCATTATAGGGCACAGCAGTAAGAAAAAAAGAATGAAGAACTATGTATGCAATTTGTATTTTATATTGTGTTGAACAGTTGTCAGTATTGTCAGTATCCTGCTGTTATGGGACAGTACTGTCATACTCCAACTTCTGCGGCTAATAAAAATCATCATTTTTGGTTCACATTGCAAATTAACTACAACCCCAAATATCAAATAGTAAGAAAAGTCTTTGTTGCAATCAGATAAATAAAATTCTTTCATACCTTGTTTTTCCTTGTCATCTTTCAGGAAACCATTGGAAAACGCTGTGGGGTTTGTTTACTTATCCATAAAGGTACCTCATGTCCCCATCATTCTGAATGCAATTAATCGCTACATAACTTCCAACTCCTTACCTCTGGTCATTCAGGGCTGGCTTTCTGCCCCCCTTTTCTATTGTAAATGCCAGCATCCATTTTGCTTATTGAGTCTGATTGGCTTTCAGCCAGTATGTATGTGGTTGATGGCAGCAATGGAAAAATGTTCTTAGCTTTCAGCTTGGCAGAATGTTTTGCCACTGAATTTTCAATATCTGGCCTTTGCAAACTTGTCTGCTACCCAAACTCACTGCGGTTCACCTTACAAACATGCAGAACTGCATTGGAAATGTACAAGCAATTGGTACAGGCCTGCAGAGGCTGGTGAAATGTGTCAGCATGAGAGAAATTCATTGCTGAAGTGAAATGCACTTTCCACATTTGTTTGGGAGGTGCTCAGAATGGAAAATCTGTTGGTATGAATAATTTGATGAGTGCTTTTGGGAACTATTAACTCAGCATTAAAAATGCTTCAGACATGCCATCTGGCCTTGCATCACCTTGGTGCTTTGAAATATTGCCATCTTGAGGGCATTTGGAGTGTATGTATGACTATAAAAAAAATTGTGTGTTGTTTTCTGTAAATCAGAGAGACAGCCGAACTGCTACTAAATCCAACAGTCCCAGGCTAATTGTTATTACTAACACCAGAGGGGTAATAAATTTTTGTTAATTATGCTAAATACTATTACATTATTCATTACATTACATCATTACAATAGTTTTACTGCCATAGAATGATGCATTATGTTTTGAGATAACATAATCTTTTAGAAAAAAAGAGTGAAAGCGTTCAACTGTGGGCTGTGTCTGCTCTTGAATCACAGCATCACAAAACAGCTGAGGTGGAAAGGGGCTTCTGGAAGTCATGATGTCCAACTGCCCCATTCAAACAGGACCACTCAGAGTCAGTTGCCCAGGACCATGACCTCACAGCTTTTGAGTATCTCCAGGGAGAGAGACACTATAACCTCTCTTGGCAACCTGTGCCAGTGCTCAATCACACAGTAAAAAAAAGTGTTTTCTGATGTTCAAAGGGAACCTCCTGCGTTTCGCAGAGTGCCTATAGCCTCTGGTCCTGGCCCTGGGCACCACTGAAAAAAGCCTGACTCCATCCTCCTTGCACCCTACCTTCAGGTATCTGTACACATTGACATGATTGCCCCTTCCACTCCTCTGAGCCTTCTCTTCTCCAGGCTGAGCAGCTCCTGGCTGTCTCAGCCTTTCCTCACACGAGAGATGTGAGGAAGCATCTAATCATCTTCATGGCCCTTCATTGGACTCTCTCCAGCATGTCCATGCTTCTCTTGTGCTGAGGAACACAGCACTGAACAGAGTACTGTACGTGTGACCTCACCAGCACTGACCAGAGAGGAAGGATCATCTCCCTCGACCTGAAGGTAAGAGTTGCCTAATGCAGTCTAGGACACCATGAATCTTCTTTGCTGCAAGGGCACACTGCTGGCTCATGTTCAACTAATTTGTCTATAGGGCCCCGAGGTCCTTTTCTGTAAACTTTCTCTTCAAGCACTCATTTTATAATGTGTGACTTCATAACTTGCACCTCAGGTAGCTCAGACTGGATATATGCTTGCCCCAGTTGCAAAGAAAGTTAAAACTGTATTAGTCATGACAGAATAAAAGATTACACTAAGTGTTTGGGGGTTGTGCCATGATTTATATTTGAAAAGTAGCTCAAATTATGTGGATACTAAAGGATTTCAATAGTCCATAGTTTCTATTTGTATGCACGTATGCATAAGTTATATATTTATGAATCTGCTAAAGAACATTACATATAGATGAGAAAATTACATAAAAATAATGCTGTAAATATAAGGATTCTTTCTGCAGCCTTTGTATTTTTGTGTTACTGAATCATTTTTAGCTAAGTACTATGCTTTCCTGTTTTTCTAAAAGTGATTTTGAAATTTATGTTAGGTCATCCACCCAAGAAGCATGCCTACCGGTTCCTAGCCAATCCTACAGAAAGGTAAGCTAAACCCTTACCCTAAACCCTTAGAAAGAGTAGATACATTAAATAATTTTTTAAAATATTAAAGAATTTAAAAAAACAACCAAAACACACAAACCCTCTATAAATCACCTGTTTTTTAGATTTGAATATTACTCATTCTAGAAATCCAGAAATCTTATGTACAATATTTTCCCAAGAGAAGTTTCTGTTGTCAAGGGCTATCATGGTATACTGAGATTGCCTTATCCCTGATAATAATTTTTTTAATGACAATATGTAATACCTAAAAGGCAACAGACCTGTACTCGGGACGCAACTGGGTGTGTCTCCAGACCAGGCCCCTGACACTTGGCAGATTCTTTCCTTTGACCCAGTGAGTTCATAGCCCTGATTGCAGGTGAAATTGATGGTGGAGCCCAGCAGGTAGATAGTTCCATTTTTTCTTCCATTGATTGGATGGTCTAGCCAGCCACAAGAGATCACTAGTAAAAGAGACATATCTGGTGAAAGTATTTTAGATTTGGACTAACAAATCTCCATTACGATGATTCAAATGGCATTTCAGTGGCAACTCATGGAAAGACAGACTTTTAGGCTATCTGAAAGACAACACTTCTGATACTTTTAAAATTATCATTATTATTTTTAAGTCCAAGGAAGACAGGTCAATCCATAGAAAATAAAGATAAGGTTTCTGCACTGTGGTGTAGGAAAAAATTGAAAGAAATATATTTTGTGTTTGCCTAAGTATTCTACCAATGAAGAATTTTCCTGGCACAAGGACGATTCCTCCCAATAACGGTATGTACAGGTGCAGGAACCTGCCTTTAAGCAAAGCATCCTCAAGCATTGCTAACTACTTGGTTGCTCTGTAGAAATAACTGTAGTGATGCCCTGTATGGCTCATTCACTTAAGAGTAATCCTTGTGGGTCCCTTCCAACTTGGAGTCTGTGACTTTATAATGATATTTTTGTGGAATGTTTTATCACCTGGCTCTAGATGTTCTACCAGCAGCTTGTGATTCTGATGAGATAGTCTTGTGGAACTTCCCACTTGAAGGCTTCTTGTTGTCAGGACATCAAATCTGCAGAATGGGTCAGAGTCACAGAGCAAGACCATCTCTTCTACCAGGGGATCAGCAGGGTCTTCATAAGGGAAGAACACAGGCAGAAAGGAAGCATTGTGCTTTTCCCCGTAAAAGAAATTGTTCAGTAAGAACTCTGTGTCGTAAGTAAAGAGAGAAGTTCCATTTTCAATGGCCCCTTGGGAAACAGAGAAAGAAAAAGAGAGAGATTCATATGTAACATTGCCTATACATACCACCCTCTGCTAATAATCCAAGTGCTTATTTACATAAATGTAGCTAGAGCTGGAAGAGATCTAGGAAGGCCTACAGCATTCTTCCAGCTCAAGATTATTCTTCTTTTCATATGCAACATCTTAACTTAGCACCAAAGTTAGTGTTTGTTTAACATGGTGTTTGAGCATTTTCTTAAAATTAGATCCAAAGAATTGTGTAGTTATGATTTAACATAAGGATTGTTTCAAGTGTCTCCTAGCAAAATGGTGATAACAGACAGAGGAACACATTAGAAAAGCAAACACTACAAGCAACAGAAATCCTGAAACTATGTGTCCCAAAGTTTCTTATGTCTGGCATAGCCTTGCTCTTTGTTTTCATTCTGCTAAATCAGAAACTTCCTGAGGCTGAAGCAGTGAGACTTTTCAGTATGATCTGAATCCTGGAGTATGGTTACACTGTGCTCAACACAGAGATCAACTGGCAGCCAGAGGGCATTTCTGCATCATGTTTTTGGCTGATCTCCTAACCTGATGTCAGGAGGAATGCTGATCAATCTAATCCTGAGGCTAGATATAGCAGCCTAATCGCTCATTGAATAATAGGAGCCATTTTTTAGACACATCTCCTTGCACCCTCTTTTTAAAGGGACAATTATTAAGCTGTGATTTAATAAATTATTTTAAAAATTGTCAACATGGTACAAGATGGAAACGTTGCTAATATTCTGAAAAAAGATAGCTGACCCTGTCTATTGTTGTACTTCTCTAACACTGTAGTCTGCTGATGCTGTGTTCAGCTGACCATAATAGATGATATTCTAAAAGTGTAAGCTGTGAAATATGAGGTCTGACTCTTGATGGAACAAAGTTCTGAACACTCTGTTGTGGTTCTGTCTTCAATCATTTAGCTAGGTATATTACCCACTTGGGTAGAGAAGGGCATATTTCTTTTTACTCACTTCTCTTTTCCCTGTACTGATTGCTTGGCACTGACTTAATTTCCTAATCTTTCAATCACAAGCTGTTTTGAATTCCTAACAACAATGTAGTAATAGACCAGAGAAATGACTTACAGTTAGCTCCAAACTCAAACAACTGCTGGGGACTTGCATGAACTGACATGGTGGTTTTATTCCTGAAGGTGTACTCGTCCTCTGTATCTCCATTCATTACCCCAAAGAGACCCCGTGTGTGATTCTTAAACTTCTCTGGGAGTAGAACTGTCAGGGTCAGAAATCCTCCATTTCCCCGTATTTCCGCTCCAGACCCAGAAGAGAACATCACTGTGATGTTCTGATCAGGTGTAGAATGGAGAAAGAGACCTATGAGAGGAAGAGGACAAAATAGCTAATTATCCATAGTGAACAAGCTGTTGTGTTTTATCATCACTTAAAATCATCATTGGTTATAATCATTTTTCATAGAGCTTTTCCTCCCTTCCATTTTAAGCTCTGAGAAACACTTAAAGGAAGCCCACACCTTCATACTACAATTGTGGTAAGGTGGCTCCTACAGAGCAGTAGCAAAGAAAGCTCCACTGTTGATATAAGATGCACTTTCTTCTGCCAGTGTGCCAGACCAGAAGCTCTAAGATATGACTACTTCACAGAGTGGCTGTGAGCTGGAAGCACCACTCCCAGTAGTCACACTTTTCCTCTCCTTATTCCTTGTCTTGTCAAGACCTCCCTAATATGGCTTCTTCTCCAAGTGTCATCAACATCTGTTCCATTTTTTCCCCTCTTGCATCTCTCTGCTTCTGCATCTCCTTGTCAGTGTAGCCCTCCCTCTGCTCTTCAGCCATTTGAGGAATAATAATTGCTAGCCACAGAAAACATCCTCTGCTAAATAGGAGGGTTACTGTTAAAATCCTAGTGATATCATGAATATTTGTCAAATTAGCATAAAGATTAATCAAATGGTCACAATTCTGGAAGAAACAAAGTTGACTTTTCATAGTCTTTTTGACAGAAGAATGGAGGAATAACATCTGATCTACTGAGAGAGTTCCTGATAGCTGAATGTGAAATTCAGTTATATTTTAGTATATATTTTTGTTATATTTCACTATATTTCATTTTACTTGTAGGCTTCATTGCATTAGATGCAGTAAGCTCAAAGCAGAGAGTAGAGTACAGAGTTTTTGATACCATTCATGGTCCACAGGATGAGAAGGAAAACCATTGCTCTACCAGCTGCTGAAAGAGGACATAGAAGACATGGACACTGAAGCCACCTGTTAAAACACTTCATTGTTCTTTCTAGGATAATGCCTTCAAAACTGAAAGAGGTTTAGTTTAGATATTAAGAAGAAATTTTTCACTGGGAGGGTGGTGAGGCACTGGAATAGGTTGCCTAGAGAAGTTGTCGATGCTCCATCCCTGGAAGTGTTCAAGGCCAGGTTGGATGGAGCTTTGAGCAACCTGGTCTAGTGGAGGGTGACCCTGCCCATGGCAGAGGGATTGGAGCAAGATGATTTTTAAGGTCCCTTCCAACCTAAACCATTTATGATTCTCCTACTGCATGTCATCCCTTCATAATCCTCTTACATCCTAGAAAGTTCAGGCAGAAAGAATGGTTTTGCTAGAGGTTGTCATTTACATTATTTGGACATTCTAGGAAAGGGGAAAGTGCCACAGTCCAGACTACTGGCAGATCAGGTGACTCTGCCTCTTCCTGTTGCAGCCAGTAATGTTGATGAGAAGGAGTAAGGTTGCAGCTTCTGATGTGCTCACCTGAACCATGACTCTCTGCTACACTTCTCTATGGGAAGACAGACAGCCACTGTGTGTTTCTCTGTAGCATGGTTGATTCATGGCAGTTTGGAAGGAGATGTGTAGCCCGTAATTCTGGTGGCTATATTCCTGCTGACATTGTAGCTGTCAACAGTCTTAAAGGCCAGATGAATCTGTGCACTAAACACAAGGTCAGGTAGGCAAATTAGATGGAAAGGGCATTCTACCCTATGTTCCAGTTTTATTTCTTTCACCAAGGTGCATGCCAACTGTGCATTACCACTGATTCTGCCTCAATCTGGCAGCAACTGAAGAAAGTCATGTAATCATAAAATAAATTCTAATCAGTTGGGACACTGCCTGTTCTCTGTTTACTTCTTACATCATTTTTTTGTGACTTGCAGGCTGTTTCACAAAAGGATGCTGAAAAGAGAGTTGAAATGCATGCATCTAGAGATATTTTTAACGGAATATGGACTCCATCGGAATACAATAGTTTATGGGGATGATGTTTGTAACTAACCTTTCAGGTCCATCCAGGTTTGTTCAGAGAAGTTGACAACCTTCTGGTTTAACAGGACCTCCAGATTCAAATCCTCTGAGTACCGTACTTCAATCACATCAGAGTGGTTCTCCTGCATGGCCACTGCAGACAAGCCTGTTGCCTGAGCTCCAGTTCCTTCCAAATAAAAAAAACAATCCCCCAAAATACCCAATGTGATATAAAGTAAATATAGAAGGTTACAGCAATACAGAAAAAAACCCCAAACAGATATTTCCTAAAAATAATGAAATATGATTATTTATATTTGAGGAACAGCTAAGCATGCAAATCACATAAAAACATACAGTATAGGTCTCTTCCCAGTATGGTGTATTGAAAGCAGAATGTTTAACGCTAGAAAAGACTGGAAATTCTAAATTCTTCATCCTAATGCCAGTGTCTATACTATGTACAAAGGCTGACTGATGTCCTTGCACATTCAGTCCTGTGAGGAGGGTAATTCTAGGGAGGACATGACAGAAAAAGGAAACAGAATGAACAGAAGAAACTGATCCTCAGAAGAAACTACTCAGTGACTCATGCTACCTTTACCGTAAACACAGCACAATCTATCAAGGGCAAAATATTTCCTTCATAATTTCCATCCTATCCAATGTAATACTCAGTATAAGCTGTATATCTACATGGGTGCTGAAATGCACAGACAATTTTTAGTTCATCCATATAATTGCACCAGAAGTACCATATCCTTGAAGTGCATCTCTAAGATCAGCTGGAATATTTTTTACTGAGGCAAACCTGCTATTTTATGCACTGTAAAATAGCACTAGATACAGAAAAAGCATAAACAAAGGCATCTTTTCAGCCTTATGAGAAGCACGATGCCATTATGCTCTTTCACACTCTATTTTTCCCTCATTTTAAAATGCAGTTATATGACAATCTCCTTTTTACTGCCTGGTTTGCAATTTAGCCTTCAAATTATGAAGGCCATAGGTACCTCCAGAAAGCTTCTTCTGCCTGAGGTTTCATTTTACGAGCAAGCTAACAGACTAGGACCACCAGGCCTTTTTTAATAAGAAAATGACCCCCTTAGCCAACTTCTCACCATACATTCTGTACTTTTCTGCTGCCTTGAGGTGCTCAGAAAGGACTTTTTCCCCTTCCAAAGTATGCTTTCTCAGCTCATTCTGGAACATTTTTGTTCTGTCAACACACACATGCAATATGTATCTAACACAGAAAGAAAATAAAACAGGGCATACATTTACATGCTTTCTATTAATTTTCAGCTACAATACTATCAAAATGCATCGACTAGCAGCTATGCCTATTGACTGATTTCTAGACCTGACCTTATATTTCCTTATGGATGAGAATGGATATGGAGAGAAACGAGAAATTTTTTTTGAGCCCTTAAACACAACAGAAAACCTTATACTTCCATTACTCACCCACAATAAAACTAGTAATTAAGCTTTGATTAGGAAGTTATTTTTTTTCCTGAACATATTGTCTGCCTTCTGATTATGTTCACAACAGTGACCTTTCACAAAGGGCCAAAAAAGCAGAAGACTAGAGACGAGAGGAGGAATGCTATAAAGTGCAAATCGAGAAACCTCAGAAGCCATTATTTGTCATCACTGATCCTCTGTTACCAACTTACCATTGGGAAAGTGTCCCTGCTGTGTCCTCCCTTGCACTCTTAGGGATGTGAGATCAGACTCTACCAACACATATTCCCCTTGGCCATTGAAGGTGAAGTTCAGACCATCAAATGTGAGGAAATGAGGATCCCCAAAAGCAGACGCTATTTTAAAAAGCAAAATGAGACATAAGAAGAAACAAAAATCATAACCCATTACTCCTCTTAAGTTCACGAGAACTAAAAATAAATCTCATTGTGGTGATCCAAAGAATGGCCTTTAAACAAAGGAAAAAATGCAAGGCTGATCTGATCCATGGTAAATGTGATATGAGCAACAGCCAAGAGAACCTTGAACAAGAAGAAAAGTCATTCCAGTTGCTCTCATGTTCATTGGCCAACATTCAGGGCTGCACTTTGAAAGACTGTTACGGGCAGTAAAGTTTGCCCTCACCAGTGTCAACTAATATATGCACATATACAAATATTCTAAAAACCAACACTGTATCAAAAGGCTACGCTCCACAATGGAATTACAAAGCCCTTACCGGCTTGAGGTGGGTGATACGTCCTGCAGTCACTGGAGGGACGCCTTTTCATATAGACATGACAATTATCCGACCACAGGCAGCAGTAATAGAAGCTGATAACATCATAAAGCCAATGGGAAAAACCAGGTATCCGGGGAGGCTTCATGAAAGGTGGTGAACCCCAGTCATGGCCTCGATCAGGTGTGCTGCCTCCTGTGGAGTCATGTGTGAGGATTTGTGCTCCTGTGGAGTCATAGCAACACTGCTGTCCTGCTGCATACTGGGGACTGATTGAGAAAAGCAGTGAGAAAGTCATCATTCGGCTCTGTGAGGTCCATTTGTATTTAGGGGTTACCTATTGCCTTTTTATGGACACAGCTAAATGTTTTGGTTGACAAACTTTATATGATGTTCAGGCAGACTTCACCCCTGGCCCCTCTCAGTTCTTATAAATTAGACCAGATTAGGAATAGGGAAGGAAGGGTTTTTAACCAAGGCAGTAAGGAAGGCCTTGGTTAAAAGGCCTTCCGTAGGCCTTATAGTTCCATGAACACAGCACTCTTTGAAATAGTTCTGATACAAATAGTGCGAAGATTAATTTGCTGAACTTAATGAGACCAACATGAAAAAGGCTTAATTAGGCCTAATCAAATCTATTTTAGACATTAGCTCTTGTTTAGGTATCCTAGGATTTCACATGCTGCAATTCATTGCTTATTAAACCTGAGGCCTTAACTTCGACTCAGCAATGATGGTTGATATACCAGTAAGAGGGAAAGAGTGATTGCTGTGAACCTGAGTCGTGCCTTCTGTGATGCTGCTGTCTCTGAGGTGGAATGAGTAGTTAAAATAATGCAATTGAAAGAATTTTCTCTACCTGGCTTGAATGGCTCTTACACAATGCACAGCACCAGGGTGATAAGTACACACACTTCCCTTTTCAATGTCGCAGCCATAATCTGCCTGAAAAATATCAATGTTCACACTTAATGTGGTTCTTTCCCCCTTGTCCTTTCTATTTTTATGTCCTGTCCCCACCTTTTGTATCTGACATGTGTAAAATTTACATGAATTGGTTGAGGCTGTGTGTTGAATAGCATGGAATCACAGGAAAAACAGTGAATTTAATACTGAAGTATCTGGAGCAACAAGCCTAACCTGAGCATTTTGCAGTCTATTACAACAGATGTTGAAGTATAGCTAGATGGAGGTTCAACTGTAAGTGTATAACAAACACAGATCACAACAGACTAAAAGTTTGTTCTATGTTCTTGGACAGAGGCAGTGCAGTGGGTCTATTTTTTCTTCATGTGCTTTTAACTGTATCATTTGAATAAGCATGATATTTGGAGGTTCATAATGTGAACAAGGCAGTAACAAAATTTACCTTTTTCCTTTTTTTTTCTTTTTTTTTGTTTGTTTTTTAATATGTATGAACACACTGCCACCATTTGTTATCACAAATAGGTGAGGAAGCTACCCTCATCTGGTCCTCAGATCAGCACTGCAAATGAAAGCGTAGACTAAATGGCAATTGATTGCTTAGCTTTTGTCAGTTCCTTGTTGATAATGAAGCTGAGAAAGAGGAAGGAAGCAAGAGAAAGGAAATAATGGATTACGGCTCTGGACTTGATCTCTGAAGTACAAGGCAAAAAGGCTTGCAGTGAAGTATGATATACTAAGCAGAAATGCAGCCTCCTTCTTCCATCATGGGATATTGCCTATAAACATAGACTGCCATCTTGTAGGATCTTGAAGAAGACAACCCTGCTCCCAGCTCCACTGAGCTCACTGTCCTCTGCATGTGTTTTCTGTCTATCACTAGAACTACTCTCAGAATTTCCTGTTTGAGGGTAATTTCCATCTGCTGTCCTACAGGCACTTCTTTTATTCATACTACCCGGATAAGTTGTATTTGCCTCAGCTATTTGGCATGCTATTTGTGCTAATTTAAAAATAATTTAATTTCCTTGTAATGATGTTTAGAGGGGGAACAGGGGTGTGTGTGGAGTACGGCATTTCTTAAGCTTCTACTTGGATCTATAATGAGCCAGAGGGATCAATTAATAACTTACATGGAACCTGCCAGTGTCAGCTCTTGCCTGTGCCAAGGTGCAAGGGCAGTCTGCAATTTCTTCCATGAAGTTTGGAAGCTTCTCTTCCTTTCTGTCCCATTCTATACACTTTGCAGTTGCCCATGCATTTGGGTCATTTCTGAAGTCTTTTCCAAGGTGCCAAGCCAATGCATGCTCACTGCTCCACACTGATGGAATGTTGCTGGAAAAAAAAAAGAAAGACAAAAAGTAGATCTGAGAACTGAACAAGCACTGTTTTGACAGTAACACTGTGTCTCAATCACTAACTATAATTACGAAACATCTTTTAACTTGCAAGGTGTTATTTCCTTACAAAGCCCACTGCTTTCTTTTTCCTGCACAATGTTATGACTAATCAAAATTTTCCATATTCAGAAAGTGACAGTACAGCTTGCAGCAGCCATGCAATAATCAGAATACATTTTAGTATCCCCAAGTCTGGCTTACCTGGATCCTTTTAGAGACAGGCTTTCTACTCCTGCCATTTTGACACTGTAGTTCCATTTAAGACAGAATGAAGAACACCTGGATTCTCTAACAAAACATAACCCTGTGCCCCAGTAGTATCAGGGTTAACAGCAACAGATGGGGAGAAACCATTCAGAATCCATGAAGTGTTCCAAGGCTACTCTGCTTTCTAGCCATGAAAAAATTTCATATACAAAGTGTAATAAAAAACTCTCTAAAAGGAGAAAAGGTTAACCTCCTCTGGGTAGTGACTTCTAAACACTAAAAAAGGTTCTGAAATATTAGCAATATATTTTAACTCTAAAGAGGTGGCATTTATATATTCACAGAGCTTACACCATTTGCATTAAAAACTGCAGACATGGAAAAACTATGAAGTCATAAGTAAGCTCAGAATATGTATGGAGCACTTACAGAAGTAATTCACCAAAAAGCATGGGTGAATGAAATGAAATATAATGAACGATAATGCAGTATAATAATAATACAATGAAATAAAAGGAAGTGGGCATAAAATTTGTAAAAATGCAAAAGCCTGCATACAAAATAGAAAAAAAAAATAAATGCAGAGGAAGGCCTGTGGCTGCAGTGACAGAAGTTCCACACTCCTCTACAGTTGTGACAAAAAAATCGGCAGATCCTAGTCTGCTGAGAGTACTGGGTTTGGCTGAGGTGGAGTAATTTTCTTCATGGCAGCCCATATGGTGTCATGTTTTAGATCTGTGACCAGACAATGTTGATAACACAGCAAGTCTTTTAGCTACTGCTAAACAGTGCTTGCTCGGTGTCAAGTTCCTCTCTGTTTCTCAGGCTGTCCTCCAGGAAACAGGCTAGGGTTTGTCAAGAGGCTAGGAGGGAGCACAGCCATGACAGCCAACCCAAACTGACCAAAGGCATATTCCATGCCAGAGACCATCGTGTCCATCAATAAAACTGTGGCAGAGTTTTTCCAAAGCAGCCCTTACTGGGTGACTGAGTGTGCATCGGTCTGCTTGTGTCAGGTAGTTAATGATTGCCTTTGCTTTACTTCCTCCATGCTCATGCCCCTCTTTACTTAGTAAACTGTCTTCATCTTGACCCATGAGTTTTTCTCACCTTTGCCCTTCCAATTCTCTCCCCATTTTTCCACGTGAAATGGAGTCTGAGTCCCAGTTTTAAATGCCAAGGGAGATAATGACTTTAATTCAGGAAGCATTAATAAGGTACCTATGATTAACGAATGCTGTGATGCACTTGCCTCTGTCCATCAGAATAGTGGCTGGATGTGATTCTCAAAATTCCAAAGTCCCATGTACTGTAATTTCCTTCAGTGGGTGCAGGAATGAAAGCATGTTTCCCTGTATTGGGGATTCGTCTTGCCAAAGTATAAAGATATTTCCATTCAGCCAACCAGTTTTCCGAGTAACTGTCACCTGTCACATAGAGGAAGAAAAAGGTTTTGGACACTGGAAAAGAATGATTACCACAAAATTGAAATTAGATGTCTCCCCCCCATATGTAAATGAAGAGGAAAAGCTGACATTATTGTCATGAGCTCTTTATACTTGTAAATCTCTTCTTGAGGCCTCAGTGAAAACAATGACTTGCTGTGCAGAGTTCTGCACGTAAGTTATGTGATAACTTACGATAAATGCTTGTGCACAGGTAGGAAAAGTGCCACTTTACCTGTTTCATGGTATCCCCAGACTTCTATGTTGACATGGGTTGCTGCAAGTGACTGAGGCGTCCAGGTAAGAGTTAAGTTTCCATCAGTGTTGGGTGTACCGTAGTATTGCCATTTTGTCTCATTTACCAAAGTACATTTTTCTTCATCTGAAACTTTGCTGTGATGTACTGTGTTACAGAGCAGAAAAAAAGGATGAATGGCATTTTTGCTTTGCACAGTCCTGAAAAAGTGCTACTATATTATTGAAGATTTAGCAGTGTTTCCCCTGTGTATGTTTTACACAGTACAGGATGCACAACATAAAATAGGTAAGCTGAAGCCGAGCCCATACTGATATTTGTAACACCATTGTGCAGTTATTTTCTGATAGAAGGACTGACAAAAAAAAGTAACTGGTTTGGTCCACCTCATTTTTAAGCAGCACTTTTTATGAGTTAATACTGCTGCATTAACAGCATATAGCAGTAGAACTCTATTGCTGTAAAAGTTCATCTCTCAAAAGATGAATTAGCATGAGGACAGCAAGAATTACTTTTCTGAGGTCTGTTAAGGAAGAAGAAAAATGATCAAAAAGGGAAAGCTTATATAATCTTGCATCCCTGGAGGAAGAATATAGGAAGAATAGGAATGACATAAAGTTAAGTAACCTGATAACCAAGTTCCAGAGTAGGGAAATGTGAACCCATCATCTATAGAAACTTCAAAAGGGATAAAACCAGTCTCATAAAGCAACGGGGAGATGCAGTGGGCTTTTCCATCCTTAGCAATATAGCCACTGGTTTTGATTTTCTGCTTGAACCTGTAGATGTGGAAAACACTTTTCAGTGTCACCATTGAGAGAAGGAAAATTCTGAATGTCTGTTGTGTTTTATCAAGCAACTTTGTGTCATGAGATCATTTCAAGCGCTACGGCTATTTTGCTCATAGCAGTGAATATAAACTGGAAAAATGTGTTTGTGCTTATTACACAAGCGTGGAACCTGTTGTGCACTGCACAAATACAGAGCAATCTACAAGCCTTCAATTTACTATTTTATTACTGGGGGAGGGAGAAATCATAAACTAGCAACAAATAACACAGGAACAGCAGTAAGAGAAAGGTAATGTTATAGCATTAATAGGATTACAGGGTAGTTAACACTGACCATGATATGCATGACCCACCTGCATGTTAGCACAGAAGAAGCATTAAGAGCTGTATTTTCAATCAAAAAGTCTTTGCCTCCCATCAGAGATCCAGAGTATGGAGAAATTTGAAGACAAAATTCTTTATAATCAGGGCAACAAATCCCCAAGGACTGGCATGTCACCTGGCAAGAACAGGTACCGAGCAGCTCCCCACATTGGTGTGAGCAAGAGTCTTGAGCGACTTATTAAAGGAAGAAAAAAACATAGACAGGAATGTTATTTGACTCTCCTGGATGTTCTCTGAAACAAAAGTACATCATCTAAAAGACTACTGTAAATCAATAAAGTATGCTGGTTATGTTATTTTAGGAGTGTTTTAGTAGGTGAAGGCTGTAATCACCTGTATGTTAAGGTTGTTCCATTTTGAATAGGAAAATACACTTTACATCCAAGCCACTACATAATTTCATCAGTTCCATGGGTATTTTTACATGCAATAGAGAGATAAATTTCCAGAGAGGCCCTTCAGTGGTGAGTGCTACTAATTACATTTATTTCTCAGACTAAGTCTTAAACATACCAGAATGGGGTCCCCTAACCATTAGCCCTAAAGGAGAATCAGTAAGAACAGAAGGTTAGTGCTCTTGGAAAGTTAACATCAGCAACAAAATGTGCATCAATATGAGATTATTAAAAGCTACTGAAATTTCTTTTTGCATTTCACTTGAGTCTAACATAGACTGACAGATGACCAGGCTCTTGGCTTAGGTCTGGCAGAGGTCTAACTGAACAGACTATTAGCAATTAGTAAACATTACATGAAAAATTACAAATAAAACAGTGAGAACACTGTGAAGAATAGCTGGATTTCACAAAGAGTTGGGGGGGAGTTAAGTGAAATGGACAGGCTGCACAGACAACTGGGAGCACTGAGGAGCCTTTGCAGAGGGGAATCTTGCAAGGGCAACACTTCTTGGGGACTATATCAGTAGCACAATGCAATGCTGAGATGATCTAGGTAAGTATCCAAAATTCTAGATTTGGACATGGACACTGGAAAATGGGAAGAAATTGTGAAAAAGTTATTAGGGGAGGGTTGTCTATTTGGGAGTACACAAGCACAAAGAAAGACAGGGCTCAAGGTGGGTAGTCAAGAACACGCATGGGGAAACGGAAAGAAGGGAGATAAAAGTGCTTGTTCAGTATGGGGAGCTAGAAAGATTTTCTGTTTTTAAATATATTTACTGCATTCTCCAGATTGTCTGTTTACTTACAAAAAAGGATCCACTGACTTGCTGGAAATTACATAGGAAGAAATTGAAAATGACACCATGCTGGTGAAAGCTGGCTTGTGTGCCTTTGCTTTAGCTTGTACATCAGCAGTTTCTTACTGAGGCTGTGTATTCTGAAGTTCAGAAGTAAAAAAATTTGTAGTTAAAAGCAGCGAAGTTTTTGAAAATCACTCACCTGCATTCCAAAGAGCAGTGAGGGTGAAGAGAATGAAGAAAGAAACAGATAGGCCAATGAATTTCATATTTTGTCCAGACCATTCAGGATGGCTGATTTCAGTAGGCTTTGCACCAGTCTGGGAAAAGCCCTTTATAGTAACAGGTGTCCGGAAATAAACAATATTCTCACTGTTCAAAGGTTTGTTGTAAATTACTGAAGCAAACAAATCCTTTACAGAGGTCATCTTCAGTTCAGGAAAAGATAGAGCGGGTAGGAGAGGCAGCTGAACTCCTACACGTTATTTTAATAGTTAAGTTTTCCTGAATTGCAAGTAGATGTTTATTGTTTTAAAAAACACTCATGCTTCAAAGTTCAAGACCACAGAGTCATTGACACTAGGTCTATGCTTTAATTTTATTGGAGGAACTAAAATAAGTTATCAGTTAGAAGAATGATAAAGAATAGATGCTGACAGTATGGTTTTGTTCAGGAGATGATAAGACATTAAGAAAGCATGATTAGATTACTGCATGGTAAAGGTGAGGATTGTAAAGGAGACAGGTAGAAGGATATTCTGTGGAAGGTATAATTGAAAATCGTGGCATAATATTAGAGCTATGAAATGGGCTACGGAATCTTTCAGACAGAAGCATGAGAATATTCTGGCAAGGCAGTAGGACAGCACTGATGCACTAATAGCCAATATCAGAACAGGAACTTTATGATGGAGGGTTTTTAGGTGATACAGAAAGAAAGCAAAGCATAGTCCATTGATCTGATATGTAAAATACCGGTACATAAGATAAGAAGCCCTTGGCCTTGATTATACGAAGGATGAAGTAGAGTCTGGAATAATGATGGGGAGTTTGGGGAAGCAAGGTTATTCAGAATTGGGTGACACTATCAGTAGTATCATGCAAGGCTGTGATTTGCTATAATTTTGGTATATATGTAGCGAAACTGGTCAAACACTGGTCAAAAAATAATTAGATGCACATTTAATTGAAAGGCATTCAGGTAAAGAAAGTGCAATGGCAGCAGTGGGCCTGCCAGCTTCAGAAAAAATGGAGTATGAGGTTTAGGAGCACAAAATAATTCAGGTCAGAAGGGACTTCAGGAGGTTTCCCTCATTCCCCGATCTCCCAAATATTCCAAGTGTCCCAGATGTCCCTGATGTCCCAAATGTCCCTCATGTCCCCGATGGCCTTGATGTCCCTGATATCCCTGATGTCTCAAATGTCCTTAATTTCCCAAATACTCCTGATGTCCCAATTGTTCCTGATGTCCAAAATCCCCCCGATGTCCCTGATGCATAGTCTAGGTATGTTCCGTGTGCTCTAGGTGTGTCCCAGATGTGTTCTAGGAGTGTTCCAGGTATGTTCTAGGTCTAATGGGCCCATAGGCCCCCTAAGCCCTACAGGGTCTATGGAGAGAAATGACATTGAACCCAGCAGTGCTTTGGGGTTTTAACAGCAAGTTCATCCACATTCTTGTTCATAACAATTAAGTTACTGGTTTTCACAAGCCACTTTTCTCTACATCACCTTGAGGCCATTGATCTCTTTCTGTCTACGGTGGTGTCCAGAGCATGGAGTTCTAGGGCAGGGATCACTGGAGGGCATTGCTGGGGAACTGAGCAGAACTAGGAGGGAACTGGAGAATCTGGGAGGCATCAGGCATTAGTGGTATGAACTAGGGGCTGACTGGGCAGAGCTAGCTCTAACTGGGAGGCACTGGGAGCTACTGAGATGCATTATGGAACAGCCAGGGGGGCTGCAGGGAGGTCCCCGTATGCGGGGAGGGTCCCCCCTACTACTCCCTCCCCTGCCAAGCAACCAAGGACCCCCATCCCACACCTGGTTGTTGGATTCCCGAGGGTCTTGCAGGGGCCTATAGGGACCTGGGGGAGGCTCTGGGGGGCTTGGGTGACCCTTGGAGGGAGCCTTGGGAGGCTCCTTGGGGAGTGTTGGGGGGCTTGTGAGAGGTTTGGGGAGTTCCTGGAGGGCCAGGGGAGCTTGGGGTGGGGCCCTTATAGAGGTCTGGAGGGAGGCTATGGGGCTCTTAGTGGCTTGTGAGGGGTTTTGTAGAGCCCATAGCGGTTTTGTGGGGTTAGGGATGACCTGTAGTGGTTTGGATGGCCCCTAGGGGGTCTTGGGGGCTTGTGAGGGGTTTTGAAGAGCCTATAGGGTCCTTGAGGGGTCCTGAGGGCATGTTCTGCCTACCCCCAAGTTGGCACCCCTGGCAGACCAGATCTGATACAAATGCACAGAGACACAGACTGAAAAGAAAGCAGAGTCACCCCTTAAAAAACCTGGTACACCTTGACGCCTGTTCTGGGTGATCCAAATTCTGACCTTAGCTGAGCTATGCTGAGGTCCCCCCTGACTTCAACTGCTGCAGCCACCCCCAAAGGTGAGAACCCGAAAACACCCCAAGGATTCCAAACACCCCAGCACCCCAAAACAGCCACAAACGCTAACATTCCACAAACTCACTTTAGAACCCCCAAGCTACTCTCAGTGCCCCCTAAAATACTTCAACACCCCCAAAACCAATCCTAGAATTATCCTAGAAATTATTGAAGCAACCTCAAGCCCCCCAAACCCTTCCAGGTACCCTACAAAACCTCCTTGCACCCTTAAATCACTCCCAGCAACCCCGAAAGAAAATTACATCAGTTAGCAGCTGTACCAATTCAGTGAATGCCAAAGGAAAATCCAAGACTCCCACAAGTAGGAGTATGTTTACTGGACGTGTGTGAACAGAGGCACAGCTTTTTACTATGAAGTGAGTTACTGAGATTCGGGGTTGTTTTCCTAGTTTACTCTGTAAACTTTCACTTCTTTCAGCCCCACTGGCTGAGCAGGAGGTGTAGCAGCGGCGCAAGGGCCGGAGCTGTTGGATGGGTCTGGGAACACAGATTCCCATCCCGGTTCAGTCACATCCTGCAGCCTCCCACAGGGATGTCCCTGCAGTGCCCTGGGGCACAGATGAGGCATCTGGCAGTGCTGGAGCGCAGGAAGGGAGTGGAGCCTGAGCAGGAGGCAAGGCACTCTCCTCATACACACTGGCCCTGTGCCTGCAGGACATGAGCTGGGGGAGACTTCAACCCTTTGGGGGGCTGCCCTGCCTTCATTTTTCCAGCAGACCCCCTTTCTGGGGGGGAATGTACATTTGCCATCAGCACCATTAAAGCAACACACCGCTGTTCAGAGCCTGAGATGGGGACTTCCGTGGGAATGATGCACTCTGAGGGGATATGTCAGTATGTGCCTTTGCCTCTGTTTTTTTTGTTGTTGTTAGGTTTTTTTTAAATTTTTGTCTTATCTATATATTCCTTCTGTATGCCTTGGCATGAGGCCATGAATAAGCCATATTCAGTCTGAGTTATTATTTTTGTTGTCTCTATATAAAAGTCTACAGAACTTTAGAAGTCACAGGAAAGGAAATTTGGCTTTACCTTTGGTTGAAAAGTGGTTTTTTGCCTCTCAATGGAATACAGAATAACAGACCTAGGAACTAGCAAGATACAAACTTACTTCCAGTGGAAACTTATTTCTGCATTGAGAATGTTATTTTGTATTGAAAATATATGGAGAAAAATGGAATAGAACTATTTCTGGACTTATCAAATGGCTTCACAGAGGAGGACACTTGGGTGGTGTAAGCTCGGGAACCTGTGGTTGAAAGGCTAAACAGCATCAGGCTCCAACCATTTCCCAGCACAGCAGCTGACAGGCGAATGGAGTGCAGGAAGGAACTGTGTGATCAGCGCCCGCTTGGGCCGGCGGTGCCACTGCCAGGGAGGGACATTTCAAAGGTGGCCACTGAGGGGGTGACATTGCCAGGGGTGGCCGATCCTGGTTGAGGGCAGCGCTGCCAGTCCTGCCCGGAGCCGGGCGGGGTCTGACCCCCCTAAACACCCCCTGGAGCGCCCGAATCCCCCCAACCCCTCGGCCTGCCCGGCCGCAGCCGGGGCACCGGGCGCCATCCTGCCAGCTGGCCCGTTCTCGCGCGCAGATCTCGCGAGGATAGGGATGAAGTCGCGACGCCATGTGAGTTAAGGGCAGATTTGCCAGCACTCCACGTGTTCTCGCGCGAGTGCTCCAAATCTCGCGAGGTTAAGTGTGAAGTCGCGACGCCATGTGAGTTAAGGGCAGATTTGCCAGCACTCCACGTGTTCTCGCGCGACTTCCCCAAATCTCGCGAGGTTAAGTGTGAAGTCGCGACGCCATGTGAGTTAAGGGCAGATTTGCCAGCACTCCCAGTGTTCTCTCGAGCGCTCCAGATCTCGCGATATTTCGCACAAAGTACCGCCGCCATGTTGCTTCAGGGCAGATGTGCCAGAGCGTCTCTGACACACCCCGGGACCTCCCAAATACACCCTGAAACCCAGGTATGAAACCGGAGACCCCACATCCTCCATAGAGCCCCCCAAAAGGACCCCCAAGGAGCCCATAAATTGGCGAGGGAGCCCCAAAATGTCAGGGAGGAGCCCCAGAAATGGGTGTGGGGAGCCGTAATGGTGGGAAAAGCCCCCTTTTTGGGGGGTGGGGGGAGATCCCTGGGTGTCCCTGGGGGTTCCCCGGGTGCTCGGGGTCCCTGTAGATCCCTGGGGGTGTTGGGGGTCCTCGAAGATCCCTGAGGGTTTCCTGGGGGTCTCT